>JAYKYS010000021.1:1845000-2420000 GCA_036924285.1 Asterella californica
CTTACGCTTGTGTCCGAACTGAGCTCGAGTCTCAATGGCTACCCGATAGCTTAATGACTGGGAAAGAGAAAGCTCAACACTACTCCCTCCATTTGCTGAGACCGTAATGCATTCCACCACCTACCTTGATGACCGTGGAGTCGACTGTGAGACCACTCGTGCCGAAAAGTCGACTGCATGATTACACAACCTGAGACTGTTGTGGTGGTTCCGCGGGGTTCTCTTCTGGGTACGACTCGAAAGCTGCCAATTTCAGTTGAAGCTCAGTGCGCCGCACATCTAAATCTTTCATAATGTTTTTCTTGGCAACCTCTATTTGAGTAAGCACCTTGGCAAAGCCCTTTAGCGCATTCGCGACCTCTTTACTAGGACCCCAGAATCCTTTTCGAGCAACTTTCTTTTTCGCAACCCCGTTCACGCCTCCACTCAAACTGCCACCTCTCGGTGGGAGAGGGACAGCAGACATTGCAGGAATATCTTCTTCAGAATTCCTTGGTCTTTTCCCCAGTTGTGGGGTTGCACATCCACCAAAATTAAGTCCGTGGTCTGCGCCAGGCAATTCCTCTTCCTCGTCGAATGACGATGGGGTGGGAAAAGACAATCTCTCACCGGCGTCTATTCCTCCCGGGATGCCCGCTTGATAGGGATATGGTGTCATGATGCGGTCCAATACCATCAAAACATTAACCTCGTACCCGACAGGTCTGTAAGGAGCTTGCCTCGTTCTTATTGTCCTGTACCACCTTCTTAACGCGTATACCTTCCGCTTACACTGCTTGACACCCACAAGGGATCGGGTACCGAGGCAGTGGCGGTTTACAAGAACAGCTACTTCTTCCCAATCCTTCGACTTCAAATTCCCGTTGTTGACCTCCCCGAGCCTCTCTTCATAAGCTTCCAGCAGGACAATGACAGCATCCGGAGTCCATTCCTCCTTCTCCCAAGTAATGGGGCTCTGCGGTTGCATCACGTTCTCTACAAGTCCTACATCCTCTGCAGATGGGATTCTACCATCGATATCCAATGAGTCGACCCTATGTTCTCTAGCGGCATCGCAATTCGCTTCGGCTTCCATCCAGAGCTTCAAACATTCCTCGCTACCCATGCCGTCATCAACCCTATCCGTCATAGAAATCTCCCTAACCTCCGCAACGAGACTTCCAACTCTCACCTCGTGATCTTCGCCCAAGCCTAATGACTCCATGGTCTCCATCATACCGAATCTCCTTGCCTCCGACTTCTTATCGTTGCACTACGCAGCTGAGAACCGGAAATGTTTCTCGTCCAACAAGCCAACCCCTCGCCCTTACGATATGAGAATCTCCACTGCACTTCTTACAGGCATATTATGAACTCGAACTTTTCCCGTGGAGTCTCAAACTCTCAACTCCGTTTCATACTACCGACAGAGCGAAGAGTACGTCAAGTCACTGACTCCAAGATGGATGGAGAGACTTATTCTTACACCTTCCAAACCCAACTTCCCAACACCCAAGGGACTTCCAGTTCCAACAAATTTAATACCCGCTCTGGCCGTCTCCTCGACATAGGGTACTAGTACTCGGCGCTCGAAGAAGCGAAACTACATGCGCTACCTTAAACATTTCAAAATCACAATTCCTCAACAGATGGACGCGCTATCCCCAACCGAGAAACAATCCTCAGTGATACAAGGCCAAGAAAAAGCTCGTCCCTGCAGAGCTTCTGACGGAGAAGCTCGAGGATACTCGTGAGTCCTTCTGTTCTCGCTTCTTCTCTGATTGGGCGCGGTTTGAAGCTGAATAGGGGGTAAAAACTGGAGGTTGCGGGCGATATTCGTTTCTTGAATAGCTAGACGGCACCACGATTGTTGAGACGGTTTTTCGTACTTCGCATGTCGTTACGGTCGGTAATAAGCGTGTTCCCAACACTAGTCACATTTTCCGTTTCATCCAGATAGCGAGCCGGGCCGTACACTTTAGAGCTCTTCGGGAGAAATGGTTGCGAAGGTTACTGTTGAATTTAGAGGCATGGACTTTCGGCTTCACACGAGTGGGATAGTTCGTCCCACCATCGAGTTGAGGTCTATGCAAGAAAACTCAAGTATATCGCGAAAAAGATTTGAGCGCGATAGTGCGCTTACAAGTTTGCGTTCAAGAGCCTGAGCTCAATCAGAGATTTTTTGATAATTTTCAAAATTGCAATAGTTCTCTTTTTTTAATATTATGAAAAAGAGTCTCATGACACTCAGAAGAGCTGCACTTTGAATATTTACTGCAGCAGAAGTTGAAGAGGTCCATGACGACGATTTTGTTGAGTTTATCAGACAATACTCAGCTTGGGTAGCCAGCGAACACCATTTCACTGTAATGTTCAAGCAAGCCATAATGTCACCTATAGAGTTTATGCTCTTTCTCCTAATCTGCATGAGATCATGGGTAGTTCTCTAGATGATGTTATTTTGCTAGAACTAGATTTCTCAACACAACCAAGCTTTTCTCGACCAAGTGCATCTCCAGTAGTCACAACTGCTCAGTTCAAACTCCTGAGGCTGTCGATCAAGTGCATCTCTAAACATCACGGCTGTTCAGTTCAGTGTCACTCTTGGGACTGTTTGTCGATGGAGTACATCTCTAGGCATCACGTCTGCTTAGTTCAATGGTAGTCTTGAGACTGAATCTCGATCTTCATCGTCTATTTCATATAATGCTCGAATGAGTAAACGGTTTATTTGGCATGATTAACAGATTGTTATACTGATGAGACAAAGCGAATAGAGATAGAAGATCGCGGTGCGGTCTAGCTCTAAGTCTTTTAACATTCAAAACTACAGGAGAACTATAGGTTTAGTTGAAAATTTGTCATATCATCAGGGGTACCTCTTAAGGTACCTATGAAGTTATAGGGGTGAACCTAGCATCTCAAGTTTCAGGAAAACTCTTCTATTCATTGCGTCGCTCTTCCTTCTTAGAGCTAGACCGCACCACGATTTTAAGAGCTAGATTTTCTGCATTTTTCGAAAATCTTCATTAGACCCGAACCAACGATCAGATCTTGACTTCTGGCAGCTTTTTCATCTAGAAATGTCATTGACACCGCACCTACAGATTAGCGCGAGAGTGTATTGATGTAAATGTGGGACCCTCTAGAGCTTGTTTGTAAAATAATTCGCAGATTTGTATGTTTGTACACTGAAAAGTGTCAACTGTGACAGTAACATGAGAGTTTTGGTGTTTGAAGGCAATGCAACCAAAAATACAAGAGTTGCAAATTGAGTTTGAAACTCCGTGACACGGCCATGCACTGAATGACTCAAATCCACTGAAAACTTTCGAACTAGAAATCTAACATCAATCCTCCGTTGCGGTCAGAAAATTGTTGAACCTCGCAGCTGTCCATGGAGGAATGCAGCTGAACGTTGAATCTATTCTTTCTACCAACATAGGATCTAACTGGTGCACATTGGACACCTTCGAACATTTCCAGGAGTAACATTTTCACTACACCGTGTTTCAGGACATGCTTTGAGACGAAAATTGAAGCTGCAATTAACATGCACAGTGAACACTCTTCAACATTCGGGATCTCTTCATCTGCGAGTCAAGCATCCAGTTCTCATTGCTGTGATATTTCATACCAAGTTGGAAAATCACATTAATGTCATTGTACAACACGGAGATCCATTTTGAATGCGATTGGACTACACTTGAAAATCCATTCCTTTGCTTCAAAAACAGATATAGTGCAAGAGAACATAGCTTTATGCAGTAGTAATGCTTGCAGTGGTGTATCACCTGCAAGGACATGAATCATATCGTCTTCAACCAGCGAACTACGCATAGGAAGTCATGTAACACATTGCAATCAGCGAGCAGCAGTTAGTTGAGAACTCAAATAGCATCTGAAATTTTTATGCTAATAGAAGGCGGTAAATTAAATAGCTAGCATGAAATCGAAAGCCACACCATGTGCTTGATTTTGAACTCAAAAAAAAGATCAAGAATATTAGCACCCTGAAGATAGCAAAGAATGCAAGTTCAAGCATAAGAACATGGTGATATAGTTGCTCAAGTGTGAGAACGGGGTGATGAAACGAGGAATTTTACTGCCACTCATATCTCGAAGCGGGTGCAGCACTTTGAGAAACAAACTTGAAACTTCGTTGGAGGACTTTGAGATTTGCCAAGCGGGATAACAATAACAAACACCAAAGACATGACCACGCACATCATGCTAATGTCCGCAACATTATCAGTTTGAAGCAAAGAACTCCACAATAACCGAGCCTCAGTCTCAAGATCGAGCGCAGACGCGAACAACAGAACCTTAGTGGACATGCGTTAGGTTGTGAACGATGCGAGTTGGACTTAACAGTTTGGTCGGTAAGTCAAGAATAGATGAACCCTAAGTGGTTCTCTAAACCAAGGTTGGAACATTGGCTTGGGACATAAGAGCCTACCCCAAGACGACCCTCGTCAAATGCTGACCTACGAGGGTAAGTATAGAAACGGATCAAAACATAAGTCTGAGACATAGGTCTGAGACGTGAGTTCGAGACATGATTCTGGCGCAGACGGACCGTGGTTCGGACGCTTGTCCGAACCACAAGGTCCAAGTCTGACATTGGACCACGGTTCTTCAGAAAAATCCCAAGTGTTGGAACTCTAGAGACGTTTCGGATCATGGACGAAGCTCCACGTAAGATCTCGAAGCGAGTAAAGTACCATTAGAAAGGACTCGGCGAGATCTTTCCAATGATATGTAGAACTCCTCGAACTGACCTCCGAGTTGAGAATTATGATCGATCCCGTGATTGGGTTGTGGTATAATTTGTAGGGACCAAAGAGGAGGACGTTGTCGTAGTGCGTGGCGTTCAAGATGATGAAACGGAGCTTCAGAAGACACTCAACCAGCATTTGTTCAAGAAGTTGCGCCTTAGCTTATCAAGCTGGGCAGGAGCTAAGCTAAGGCTATGCTTGGCAAGCTGCCCCCTAGCTTGGATTGAAATATCTCCCTGAAGGGGGCAAAAGTTTCCAGAATGCAGAGCTCGTCGAGGAGAGCGACTTCGTACTTCTGGATTTGACAGAAAGTGTTCTAAGTGATAGTTAGTACAGGTTTTAAGCTAAGAAATATACAAAAGAGGGAAATCCGTCGATCCCAACTCGTGACTCGGACTTATGATCTGACGACGTGAGTGTGTAGGTGTTCATGAGTACTATAGTTTTGACTCTTTATTCACTAAAAATGGAGTTGTATAGAGATGTTAGTGTAAGAAAAACTGGTAAAGACTTTACAGAAAAATTTCTTCAGTAACAGGCATATGTACAGACTGTGTTTGCTTTTACAACGGAAACAAAGGCCATCCCAGTGATAGGGTGCCTACCTAAGAGGAAAGTGATATCATGATCAATTCCCCTTGGCCTCTAGTTCTTATTCCGGCATGTTGACCTCCTGGAAGGGAATCTATGTTGAATATGCAGCCACGTCCTGCATATCTAGGGACAGGAGATCGGTATTTTCTTTAATCGTGAGCTTCCTGGCCTAAGCCTCCACATGCCACCGTGAATATACCATGGGAGATACCTGGTGCGCATATAAGGGGCTGTAAGCCCTGTAGGGCAGTCCCATAAGTGTAAGGGCTTCGGCTTATATTAGATAGCTTGTGGTATATTCAGGATGGCATCAAGAGCACGAGAAACTTTTGTTAAATCAAGCCAAGTAATCAAGGAGTCGGTTTAGAAAAGGAAGCTGTGAAACCTTTAAAGGAGTCAGCTTAGCAAAGGAATATGTGAAACCGTTATTAAAAAAGGAGGTCAGCTTAGCAAATAAGGCTGTGTACGCATAAGGACAGTAGGGGGGCAGTTTAGCTAAGGGGCTGCTTCTGATAAGTAGTTGTGCTTATAAGGGCAGTAGGGGGACATCTTAGCTAGGGACTTACCTTTTAGGTTAATCAACCTGCGACGTTCTCAAGAGGGGACACATTTTACAGAGAGCGGAGAGGGAAGCCATCGTGGACGCGTAGGAGAAGCTTGGGGGCTGAGGAGATCAGATTTCTAAAAGAATTGAGTTGGGAGGTCGATGCAAAGAGAGAGACAAGTGTTTAGGAGCTTAAACTTTATCTATTATACAATTTGGAGGCAGAACTACCTTCTGAACGGACAGGAGGTAGTTTTATTGAGGGAGATTGATTTGATAATCTGCGGAGTACTTTTGATTGTCACGGGATCAAATTTCTGAAAGTTTTCAGTTGGGAGGTTGACGCAAAGAGAGGATTAAGAGTTTGAGGAGTTTGAATTTACCTTCTAAGCTGCTTGGATGTGAATCTGGTGAGCAAGGAGTATCTATTTGAGCGGAGGAGAAGACAAAGACGAAGAAGGTCGGGTTTTCTGAAGGATTTCAGTGCTAAAGCTGTTGCAAAAAAAGATACAAGGCGTTGGGGTTTCAGATCTTTATCAGCCATTGTGGACTACTAGCTTGGCTCTTGTCTTGGTATTC
The DNA here is from genome assembly GCA_036924285.1 of Asterella californica. Classification (NCBI taxonomy): domain Eukaryota; kingdom Viridiplantae; phylum Streptophyta; class Marchantiopsida; order Marchantiales; family Aytoniaceae; genus Asterella; species Asterella californica. Next base: position 1,851,475 of record JAYKYS010000021.1, read on the forward strand.
AATCTCTACTTCTACCTCGCGATCTATCACAGTCAGAAGGCTCGTCCTTCCTGAGAAGGACTCTCCTCGACATAAATCTGGTGCTTCCACTGAGAGTCACCTTGGGGTGATTAATTGCGGAGGTTGAGATTTTCATACAAGGCAGAGATGGATCGCAAGGACGGAAGTGGTGCCACTGCCTCTACGGTTGGAGCATCAACATCTACTGCTGTGGTTGCGTTCATTGTCAGCAGTGCTATGACTATCAAAAAAGTTCCATGTCATTTGAGTGAATGAATAATTCAGAGAGATCGCTGAAACAGATGGGGTCTGAAAAGTTCTCAATCTAGAGTAGCAACTTCAAAACTCGAGATCTGGAGAATCGTGTACAACCAATTGGTCAAATTTCACAAGGATGTTCAGCATGCTGTAGACTCCAAATCCTGTGAGAATGAACGAAAGTTATCAAGCCAATTCTTTGTTCTAGGTCGAAGTAGCCATCTGGGTGTTAGAAATTGTCATAATTTCTTAATCATAACGTTTTTATCCATATCTCAGTGCTCATATTTGATCTCTGACTGAAAGTTCGTATTTGTGTTCAGTAGGGCCTCCTTTACATGTAGGAGAAGTTTGGAAGTCTAAACCATCATATATTTCTTATTCTTCAGTGTTAAAGTTCACCGTCTGACCTTATTACTACTAGTTAGTCTTGATTTTTTATTTTTGAACATATTAGAGGACTCAACATACATGTGTAAGTGTTTATAATGCCACGTTATAAAATGAAGTCTACCTCTTGAGTAAACAACCATAGTCAGAAGCCTAGCGCTTCCTAGATAGACGTATCACACTCGACAACAGACGGTTGAGTCGCTAGGTGTGCTGGAGGTATTGTTTAGAACCTTGGACTTTATGGGAAGTCCGGCCCAAGTCATGTTGTGACTTGCTTATGTTTTGAGACCGACCTAGTCGGGTCTAGGTCGGAACTTAGAGAATGTTGAGCTTGAGAGTTAAGGAGACAGTCCGGCTCCGTTTCGAACCAAACAGAGTTAAGGTAAGTGGTGCATGAACGCTACGCTTGATTGTGGTTCGCATGTTAGCATTGTGAGTTTCGTGACCTACTGAGCAAGAGCTTCCGCTGGTGCAACAAGGCGATAGATGCACAGAACCTAACTTCTTTTCATGCATTTCTTCCTTGTTGTACTTCCACTCCATCAAGGAGGATGAAATTGGTGGACTATGTGAATGATCTATATGTGGTCACCCTATTTTGAACCAAAAAGTTGTGTGAAGTGCAACACGCTTTAACAATTTCATCTGCCCACTTAACATTGCTGGATTTGCTAACGTTCAAGATGTTGAACATATCTTTGAGTACTCTGAATGCTTACGCGATGCATATGAGGTCTCTTATCTGATGCTCATTGAAGAGTCTGTTCAGTTGGACTGAGTTTGGTCCCAAATGGTAAAGAGGCAATAACCACAAAACTCCATCATGAGAGAGATAAGAATGAAACTGAAAACCACTTGGAAGTGTCATGACTGGTCTAGACAACACTTTATCATCTCTAATATTCGTGAACAGAAATGAGTTCTTCAGAACTCTAGCATCATAACATGATCCAACCCTCCCGCATCTTATATCAAGAAATAATCCATCTGTGTCATGGACACATTGTAAAATGATAAAATGGTATTGCTTCTAATTAAAATACTTTACTGACATGTCTTTACCTAGAGGGACTCTAATTTTGATGTGTGAGTCCTCTATGACCTCTTGACAGTTAGGTAGGTCTGCTTTCCTCATAAAGCCACGACTGACCCTTTTCATTTTGACTCACACCAACCATTGTATGTAAAGTGGACACGTGATAAGATTTATTGCACGAACAACTTCCTCAAAACATTCTTGGGAAGTGGATTTACCTATCCTGAACTTCCCTGCTAATATGAAAATGATTCATGCTAGTTGGGAGCCGTAGTATAGTTGCGCCTACTCTAACCTCCACTGACATGACTTTCCTGAATTTTGTGTCTTGCTTAACTATATTATGAGCTAACATCCTCACCACCTCGAGGAACAAAGCTTTTGCCATATGAAGAGTTTTAATCCATTGGTCATCATCATAACTAGTCCACAAATAGTAGTCAAACCAGATGACATATCTAGATTTTATCCACCACAATGAACTCGTCTGTTGAAGATGTGCATCCACAATGTGATGAGCAACAAGTACTACCTTTGTCAGTGAATGATGAACCTCCTCTAGCAGTCGACCAAACTCATCATCCTCCAAGTCCATGCTAGACTCTAATTCGACAACAATGATATTGTGAAAGACTGCACAACAAAACCAAACGCACTCAACAAAGAGTGATAATCATTTAAAATTTATCAGTTCACATAAGTTGTAAGCTAAGCTTCTGAAGTTTCTTCAAAACAGTCTAGACTTGTCTATGTAAAGCTGATCCGATGTCTATCAGAGCTTCAGCCATCTTGTCTAACACGTTAACTAACTATCTTGAGCGAAAATTAGCAATTTCAATCTTGCTCTACATTAAGCAGTTGGCTTTCCATTTCCATGTAGAACTCTAGTTTCTTATTCTCAACATCCACAATCGAATTGGAAAGGCGGACAAGGTTGAATTCAAGACAGCAGTTGATCTAGACATATCTCTCTTTCTCTTTCTTGAATTATATCTACTTGTTTCTTCAATCTCTGGAGAGGTAGAATTCCAAATCTCAAAATCAGGTTGTGCACCTTGCTCTGCTTCTTGTTCAGGTGCAAGACCATGGTAGGGAACCATAGACTCTGTCATGCAAGGTAGAGTCATGGAAGGTCGTTTGCCATACTAGCAGTCAATAATATGGTAGAACGTAATGTTAAAATCGAGAAGGAGTTTTTTTTGTTTTTTGTTCATCCTTGTCCATTGCTTGATATGGAGCATTGTCAAAAATCTTGTTGTGATCTCGAACTCTTATATAATTGTCAATCAGAGTTTCCTACTTGTTTTTTATTTGACTAGTGTCTACATAGGGAGCATCTTTGGATCGCAAGTAACTTGAACTTTTCTCAACTTGGGTTCAACTCCTACAGTGAGATCTCTTATTGCATTGGAAGCTTGTTTTTTTGCCTCTATTGCTTTACCTCTATTTGTATAACAATCTGTCAATCGTGCAAAATAAATCACTTACTCGTTTGAGCATTATCTGGAATGGGCGATGAAGATCAAGATTCATCCTCATGATTGTCATTGAAATGAGCACATGTGATGTTTGGAGATGTACTCGATCGACAAACAACCCAAGAGTGAAATTGAACTGAGCAGCCGTTGTCGTGTCGGATATTGCGTGAAGGATGTCTAGGAAAATGCGAGGTTCATGGCTGTGGAGATGTTGTGTGCTGAAACAGAGACAAGATAGAGAAAAAAAACAACCACAAAAACGAATGTTGCGATATATACACTCCAAATGTATGTACACTGCCGGTTCTTTCTCCTAAGAGCACAAAACTGAGAACCAGACCAGAGCAGTCCGTAACTTGCTTCAAAAGCCCCTAAAAGCAACCCTTGAATCACAACCTTGACCCAAAACCACCGAAGTGTAGCTCAAAGCAAGAGAAACTTTTCTTTTCTAACGAACAGAGCCACAGCAGTATCACACGATCCAAACCCAAGTCCAAACCAGATCCATGTACAAGTTCTTAGCTAAAGCTAGCTACCACGAGTTGTATATAGCCAACCAGAACTCTAACGAACTCAAAAGAGCAAAACCCGTAGCGAAGAAATCGAAAAAGATCTATTTGTGGACTTCTTCCTTTCGTCGAACAGACTTCAGATGTCGATAGGGTCTCCTCCGCTGACTCCGTTAATCCAAGAAATCTTCAGATCCGACTCCCAACAGCCGAGATATCGCAGATTTTCGATCGCAGATGATCGAACCTCAAAAAACTCCTCCCTGCGGCTTAAAACCGCACACACCGCACAAACGGATCGTCTAAACTGATATCCGTCTCCCCTGGCAGATAGATCTAGCTATCACGAACCCAACAAGACTCCAAACAAGCCGTTTGGAGTTCCTCTTGCAAAACCACACGAGAAATTTGATCGCGGGTTGCAAAAAATTGATGTAAATCGACTCCCTACGGCTTAAACTCGCTCACCACACCTAAACCAACAATCCAATTCACGTATAGTCTTCTCCTATGCATAGATGAAGACTCACTGATGGTGTAGGCACCAAGAATGAAGAGCTTGGCTCACCGATCGCGAAGAACAACCCAACCTCAGATCGCATGCGAATGAAAATCTTATGTAAGCGCTTCCCTGCGAGCCAATTTCACTCAAAACTCCTAAACCGCCCGATGAAAACTCGTATCGTCTTCAATTTCTTGAAGAACTCGTTGTTCTGATCCCGATGGATCCAAGGACATCAAGTTTGGACTCTGGAACGGCCCGAACGGTCCAACTCTCCTTCACATGTAACTGAAAACTCCAAATCTGCTTCCTACGTCTCAATTTCTCTCAGAACACAACCCCCGATCCGTCTCTTCAAGAACCGTCTTAACCTGTGCATAGCCTGCACAGATCTGAACCCGATGACACCTTGCGCACGTGTATTGGACTTCCCAATTCTCCAAAACGTCCACCGACAGGTCGTAGGAACAAGCAAGCCCCTTAAGCAGCCCCCTTGCAATAGTCTCTGTACGTACGAAGTTCTCACAATAATAATGAAGCAGGCCCCTTGCGTCTTTGATATAGCGCCTGAAGCCTCAAATACCTAGTCAGCAAGTAAACTAGAGCCTAGCTTGATTTTGTCTTCTTTCGAGTCGCATAACTTTTTCACTAGATGTCCAAACGAAGTAAACAAGATGCCCATGGAAAGCTGACAACGAGCTCTACCCATCTATGTGATGACGTGAAGATCCGAAGTTGCGCCAAAAGCTCATAAGCTGGGGTCTAGCTTGTTTTCTCCATCTTTCGAGTCTTGTAACTTTTCCACTAGGCGTCCAAACGAAGTAGATGAAGTGCCTATGGAAAGCTGACAAGGAGCTCTTTCCACTGATGCGATAAAAGCGAAGATCCGAAGTTGTGCCAAAAACCCGTAAGCTGGGACCTAGCTTGTTTTCTCCATCTTTCGAGTCTTATAACTTCTCCACTAGGCGTCCAAACGAAGTAGATGAAGTGCCTATGGAAAGCTGACAAGGAGCTCTATCCATCTATGCGATGAAAATGGAGATCCGAAATGATGCCAAAAGTCCGTAAGCTGGGGCCTAGCTTGTCTTTCTCATGAGTGTCTTTGGAGCGACAAGCATCGAAGTCTGAATTTCAGATAGGAACCGGTCCACGACACGACATCCACCCCCTCTGAACCTGTGCATCCTCCGATATGCACCAGAGATACCAACCAAGGAGTGGACCCGCTTATCGTCCTACTTCCCATCGTAGCCAACCTCACCTTCAAGGTCTTCTGCATAACCCTCATCCTCAAACTGAAACTCCGTCAAGATATCTGCTAGATCGACCTCTTCATCTCTCTTTTTGAAAATCTTGATACGTTTACCTGCCACTGGTACCTTCAAGCTCGCTCCATCCAACTCTTGCAGAGCAATAGTTGCGTTGTTATGAACCTTCTTCACCACATACGGACCAAACCATCGCCTGGAAAACTTCCGGAGTGCACTATGCCGGTTGTCTAGACTGTTGTCATAGACTAACACCCAATCACCTTCCTTCATTTCCCTAGGTCTGAAACGATGTCGCTGATCAAATCTGACCTTGTTCTTCAACCGTGCTTCTCGTAACCTATCCAAAGCAGTTTTGATATCCTCTGGTCTTCTCTCTAACTGCCTAATTCGAATAGCAAGAAGCTCTTCTCTAGTCAAATTGTCCTCCCAAGATAACACACTCCATGTCAGAACGTGTTCTTCAATCGGCATGATAGGTTTCTGACCTGTGATGAGTTCCACCGGCATGTAACCTGTCACCGAGCTGTGCGTTGTTCGATCTGCCCATAACGCAAATGATAAGAGTCGAGGTCACTCGCGCACCCTTCCGTTGCAGGCCTTCACCAAAGCTTTCACAATGGGTGGATGACCACGTTCACTCTTGGCATTCCCTTTGGGGTTGTAAGCAGTTGTCAGTGACAACCTCATCCCACACCTTGCAAAGAATTCACGAGCCTCATGTGCATCTAACTCTCTCCGATCTGCAGTGATCTTTCCCACACAACCATATCGGCAAACAACCTCTTCCAAGAGAAATCTACATACCCCTTCAGTTGTCTTCGTCCGAAGCGCCACATCCTCGACTTGATTTGAAAGATCTTCTCTAGCAAGTACCAAGTATCTCATCTGCCACAATCCAACCGGCATAATCACCAAGTCTACCACCCACTTGAAGTGGATTGCCAACGGATAAGTCGGGTGTAATCCGTCACGATGTCAGATGTTCGAATACATCTGACATGTCAAACAAGACTCCACAAAAAATACAACATCCTTGTACATGTTTTTCCACCAATACCGCTCTTTCATCTTTGTAAAAGTGACCCAAATCCCTCGATGTCCAGTCCAAAGACTCTCATGGAACGCCTGGAGCAACTTCTGCTGATCTTCCTTGTTGCAAATCACCCGTAGCGGTACTCCACCTTTCTACTTCGGTCGCTTCCAAAGAAACCCATCCTGCAACATGAAGTTGTAGGCGTTCCTTCGAACTCTCCGAAACCACTCATCTGTCCAACATGTCTGCTTAACCATCGTACTAAAGTACCTCCCGATATCAAGCAAATCACCATCATACAACCCTTCAACAAACAACTCATCTTTCCTTCCTGTCTGTGCAATCGAATAGAACTCTGTACCCACGTCGTCAATGTCTTCCATCATCTCATCCTCCCCATCATATCGAGGTCGAGATAACATATCTGCCATCAGATTATCTTTCCCTGCAATATGTCTAAACTCCGGGTTCAACGACTTGATATACGCGATCCATCGTAACATCGCAATATCAGGAGTTGAACAATTCATGATCATCCCTAACAACGGCAAACAATCAGTTTCAACCACCATTACTGCTCCAATCAAATACTCTTTCTCAATTTTCATAGCTGAAACAATACCCCACAGTTCTCTCTTCACTTGCGGATAAGCACGTTGTCGAGCACTTAACACCTTTGCTCCAAACCTAACCGTAAACCTGTCTCCATCCTCATCATCCTGTCCGACTGTCCATCCAATTGCAACTGGACTTGTATCCACAGTAAGAACCACCGGCCTAGCACCCTTGTAATCAATCCTTCCCAGAACTGGAGGAGATGATAGTAAAGACTTCAGTTTCTTTACCGCATCAGTATGCTCTTCCTCCCATCTGAACTTATGACCCTTACGCAACAATCCATACAACAGATCCGCCACATGCGCATAATGAGAAATCCAAATGTGGTAGAATACACAAGCACCCAAAAATCTTCTTACTTCTGTCAGCAAGTTGCAAACCTCCTTCATCCTTCCAATCGCATCCACCTTGTTCGGATCTGACTTCCGACCAAACGATCCACACAAATGACCAACGATCAAAACCTCTCTAATCCCAAATGTAGACTTCACACCTGACAGCGTAAGATGAACTTCCTCGAGTCGAGATAAGATCTTCTCACAATCTGCGATGTGATCAGTGACGTATCGCCGACACCCCCTCTGATCTAATGCTTCATCCTTCTCATCTTCCACACATCCTTTGATGGGGATGTCATCCAAGAACGGCATCGTCTTTTCAGGGATGAAGTCTCTTAGAACTCGATTCATCCCGTTCATCATGTGTGCTACCGAGTTGGTAGCTCCCTGCGGTAAGATACACATCCTAACCAACCCCAAAGGTGTTCTCATTGTCGTGAAGCTTCTGCTCTCCTCCGCTAGTTGAAACTGATCATACCCTGAGTAAAGATCCCCCATTGAGTAAATTGCTCTTCCTGCAAACGCTTCAGCAAACTCATCCACAATCGGTCCCACCCCAGCATTTCTGATTGTTACTGCGTTCACCGGTTGCATGTCTTGGATGAACCGCAGCGACCCATTCTTCTTAGGCACTGTAAACCATCTGCTCGAATACGGTGCAAACGACGGCTCCAAGATCTTCATCCGCATCTTCTCCTTCAACAACTCCACTAGTTTAGGCAAGTGAGCCCGCGGTACTGGAATTGGAATGCGGTACCGTGAAGATAACCATTGGAGTAACAACGTACGGGTCTACACACCCAATCTCATGTGGCTCAAAAGCAAATGCTTTCCCATGTCGTGAAAGCATCTTCTTGAAGCACATCCTCTCTTCTGGTAGAGGAGACCCATCAGATCCAATCTTCAGCTCTTCAAGGGTCTTCTCCGTGAACTTGTGTCCTATCATTGTAGGATCTCTCAAACTCTTCTCTCTTGAAGCTCGATCCATCTGTTGGTTAGTGTCTTCCGGCAAAGGACCAGCAACTGACTTTATCTTCCTATCCACTGTCTTGTATCTTGTCTCAACTCGAACCTCTGGTACACAGAATGATTCGATAACCGAATAGTTCTCCCTTGAATGAATCTGCACAACCTTATCCATATCCTCCCATCCAATAGACATGATCACTCGCAAAGGATCCTCCAACCCATCCTCTTCATAAACACCAGAAATCCATTCATCCCCTTCTAGCTCATCCAGCTCTTTCAACATCAACTCAACATCACGCAAATGTTTTTGTTCTTTTCTTCTCAGCTCTTCTACCTTCTTGTAGATAGCAATCCCACACTCTGAAAACCCAACAAACCCTATACAAAAGACACTATCTCCATCAAGCCAGATTACCTTCTCCTGCGCACCACCACAATCCCGCTCTATAGTGGTACTCAACGAAAATCCTTGAACTCTTCACTCACCCTTGGAAGTGGTTTCTCCCTCAAAACGATCTCGGTTGCGCTCGTGATTGGACGATACAGTCAAGAAGTGTACCGCTCTCTTCCCATCTTGACTTCGGATCCTAGCATAAGCAGATCCGTCGTCCAATACCTTTGTTTTCATCCGGGTCGCTATGATGAAAGGTGACCAAGAATGAGCGGGTATGATGTTGCTTCCTGAACAAAGAAGTTTTGGTCGATAGCAACATCACCTACGCGTATTCTGATGTCTAGACAAGCTCCATACAAGTCTCCTCTTGTGTTGTTGGCTGCTCTGATGACCCACTCATGCTCTGTGTCGATCGACCACTTCTTTCTCTTGTACAGCTTCTTCGACATGGTGTTGATTTCTGATCCATGATCGATCAGAGCAACCACCGGCTCATCCAAGTCTCCGATTCTCACCAACCTCTCTGTTGTAGCTCGAGCCCAGTGATTGTGGCTGTAATGACTTGAGCTCTGCTTCTCATCCTCCTCTTCATCCTCAAAATGTACCCTGCGCCTTCGATCTCTTTCTTCTTCTAGAGAATAAACACTTTACTTTGCAAGCTCTCTCTCCTCATCCACGGACATCTTAGTATCCAAGGCATGCGATAAACCAGTCTCATCCGTAATTTGTCGCTTCCGTTTGATGACATCATGAAACTCATGCTTAGCAATGCCCAACACTTCTCTCAAGGTAAACTCCACCTTCGCATTCAGAATGTGATCTTCCAAGACTCCCTTCAAGTCTGTTGAAGCCTCGATGTCCGACTGTAGTTTGTATGCAGCCGGCTTACCCTTCTCCTTCTGAAACTCCTTCGCTCTCACTTTCGATGGAGAAGGAGCATCATCCATCGGTAGATCTTGAGCTCCTGCATCTTGAAGCTCTTGACGAACCCTCTCCCCTCGAGTCTGTTTCTTGGAAAAAGTTCCTTCCCCTGCATCCTCTGAATCTCGTCTTCTCTTCTCTTCCAACAACGCTTCATGTTGGCTCTTGGCGATGTAAGCATGCACCGATAGAGCTTCTATCGGATCCTCCCATCCAGTATCCTTCCGAATCGTAGCAGTTGTTCTCAGCAACGTCTCACGTGTCATCTTCCCTTTCTGTTTCATAGAGATGGCAGATGACCACAATCCACTTGGCTCAACTTGCCCATTAAAACCTCTCTCAGCTTGATCCTCAACCCTTGTGTCATAAGTTCCAGCTTCCACCATTGCAACTGCTTGCGCTGATAGGTGGTCCTCAACTAACTTCTTCATCCCTCCTCTACCAAAGTTGATCTGAAGAAGTGCACCAGTATCCCTCAGCGCTACCTTCCCATCCTTCCAGAATATCACTCCTTGCTGCAAAATATCAGTGAACTCCTTGCAATCTCTATGCGGATGATCAGTACCATCGCACCAGATACACCGTTGGATCCAGCCTTGCTTCTCAACCAGTCTTGCTCCGCTTGTAGACCCCTTCTCTTCCAATCTTGTGAGCTTGATCTGCAGATCTCGCATTCCACGCAAAATCTCCTCAAGGTTTGAATCATCCTTCTTCGGAGATACCATAGGTGCCTGAACAACTGGAACAGCTGGAGCAACTGGTACTACCTGTCTAGCAACAGGAACCACTGGTCGGACTACAGGAATAGATGTTACAGCTGTAGGTGTTGGCGCCAGTCTCCTAACAAGAACCTTCTCTCGTCTCCGCTCCTTCTTGGTAAGCAGACCAACATCTTCCTCAACCTTCTTCCAACTGCTGGTCAATCCATCGTCCTCCTCTCGGTCTTCCAGAAGTACCTCTAGCTTCTCCTGCAACTTCTCATCTGCAGCCCGAAGAAATAGCTCTGTCTTGTTGGACTGCAACGTCAACTTCTCCATCCTCGTCAGTCGTGAAAACTGCTTCTCAAACTCTCTTAGCAACTCAGTAGCTTGTAGACCCTTCTTTGGTTGCTCAACCCACTCCAAGAATGACTTCTTGGTGACTCGATCAGAGTCCTCCAAGAAGTACTCATCCATCAAAGCACGAGCAACCGTCTCCCAATCCTTGTTAAAATGCTTCGTTAGCATTTTAACATGATCCCTAATCTCTAGACCTGCTGCTAACTCAAACGTCTCAATCATCTTATCTTCTGAGACTCGGTTCAGCTCCATCTCTTTCACATAAAGTCTCAGATATCTTGAGACATCTCTCCCATCAAACAAGTCAATCTTGCTGACCACCGCTTGTAGCGTCTTTGTTGCCAAAGCTTCCTTCCGCTCATCAGACTGTTGCTGCCGTAAGAACATAGTGAAAGCTTGGAACATCGATGCAGTCGCCGGATCCAACTACACCTTCGGCAACCCACCTGAACCACTAGCTCCATCTGCATCACCTTTCTCATCCCCACTCATGACTACCAATCTCTTCTTCCAAGTTCATACACAGAAGAAATCTCCACTCCAGACCTTCACGTCGAGTTCACCACCGATGTCGTGTCGGATATTACGTGAAGGATGTCCAGGAAAACGCGAGGTTCCTGACTGTGGAGATGTTGTGTGCTGAAACAGAGACAAGACAGAGAAAAAAAACAACCACAAAAACGAATGTTGCGATATATACACTCCAAATGTATGTACACTGCCGGTTCTTTCTCCTAAGAGCACAAAACTAAGAACCAGATCAGAGCAGTCCGTAACCTGCTCAAAAGCCCCTAAAAGCAACCCTTGAATCACAACCCTTACCCAAAACCACCGAAGTGTAGCTCAAAGCAAGAGAAACTTTTCTTTCCTAACAAACAGAGCCACAACAGTATCACGCGATCCAACCCAAGTCCAAACCAGATCCATGTACAAGTTCTTAGCTAAAGCTAGCTACCACGAGCTGTATATAGCCAACCAGAACTCTAACGAACTCAAAAGAGCAAAACTCGTAGCGAAGAAACCGAAAAAGACCTATCTGTGGACTTCTTCCTTTCGTCGAACAGACTTCAGATGTCGATAAGGTCTCCTCCGCTGACTCCGTTAACCCAAGAAATCTTCAGATCCGACTCCCAACAGCCGAGATATCGCAGATTTTCGATCGCAGGTGACCGGACCTCCAAAAACTCCTCCCTGCAGCTTAAAACCGCACACACCGCACAAACGGATCGTCTAAACTAATATCCGTCTTCCCTCGCAGATAGATCTAGCTATCACGAACTCAACAAGACTCCAAACAAGCCGTTTGGAGTTCCTCTTGCAAAACCACACGAGAAATTTGATCGCAGGTTGCAAAAAATGACGTAAATCAACTCCCTGCGGCTTAAACTCGCTCACCACACCCAAACCAACAATCCAATTCACGTACAGTCTTCTCCTATGCGTAGATGAAGACTCCCTGATGGTGTAGGCACCAAGAACGAAGAGCTTGGCTCACCGATCGCGAAGAACAACCCAACCTCAAGTCGCAGGCGAACGAAAATCTTATGTAAGCGCTTCCCTGCGAGCCAATTTCACTCAGAACTCCCAAACCGCCCGATGAAAACTCGTATCGTCTTCAATTTCCTGAAGAACTCGTTGTTCTGATCCCGATGGATCCAAGGACATCAAGTTTGGACTCCCGAACGGTCCGAACGGTCCAACTCTCCTTCACAGGTAACTGAAAACTCCAAATCTGCTTCCTACGTCTCAATTTCTCTCAGAACACAACCCCCGATCCGTCTCTTCAATAACCGTCTTAACCTGTGCGTAGCCTGCACAGATCTGAACCCGATGACACCTTGCGCACGTGTATTGGACTTCCCGATTCTCCAAAACGTCCACCGACATATCGTAGGAACAAACAAGCCCCTTAAGCAACTCCCTTGCAATAGTCTCTGTACGTATGAAGTTCTCACAATAATAATGAAGCAGGCCCCTTACGTCTTTGATATAGCGCCTGAATCCTCAAATACCTAGTCAGCAAGTAAACTAGGGCCTAGCTTGATTTTGCCTTCTTTCGAGTCGCATAACTTTTTCACTAGATGTCCAAACGAAGTAAACAAGATGCCCATGGAAAGCTGACAACGAGCTCTACCCATCTATGTGATGAAAGTGAAGATCCGAAGTTGCGCCAAAAGTCCGTAAGCTGGGGCTTAGCTTGTTTTCTCCATCTTTCGAGTCTTGTAACTTTTACACTAGGCGTCCAAACGAAGTAGATGAAGTGCCTATGGAAAGCTGAACAAAGAGCTCTATCCACTGATGCGATAAAAGCGAAGATCCGAAGTTGTGCCAAAAATCTGTAAGCTGGGGCCTAGCTTGTTTTCTCCATCTTTCGAGTCTTATAACTTCTCCACTAGGCATTTAAACGAAGTAGATGAAGTGCCTATGGAAAGCTTACAAGGAGCTCTACCCATCTATGCGATGAAAATGGAGATCTGAAATGATGCCAAAAGCCCGTAAGCTGGGGCTTAGCTTGTCTTTCTCATGAGTGTCTTTGGAGCGACAAGCATCGAAGTCTGAATTTCATATAGGAGCCGGTCCACGACACGACACCGCGACGTTTGGAGATGTACTCGGTCGAGAAACAACCTCATGGGTGACATGAACTGAGCAGCCGTGACTACTGGAGATGCACTCGGCCGAGAAAAGCTTGGTTGTGTTGAGAAATCTTGTTCTAGCAAAATAACATCATCTAGAGAACTACCGATGATCTCATGCAGATTATGAGAGGTGGCATTTTGGTTTGCTTGAACATTATTGTTAAATGGTCTTCGTTGGCTATCCAAACTGAGTATTGTATGGTCGAACTCAACAAAATCGCCGTCATGGACCTCTTTAACTTCTGCTGCAACAAATATTCCAAGCACGACTCTTATGAGTGCCATGAGACTCTTGTTCATGAGATTATGTGCTTGTTTTGACAACCAAACGACTGCAAAAATGATATATATGAAGCTCTACATCTCACACATTGATTGGAATAGCACAACCTTTTGTGGACGAGAATGAATGAGAGTGCAAGAAAACTATTGCAGCTTTGGAAATTTATCAAGAGATTTTTGACTGAGCTTAGGCTCCTGAACTAGAACTCGTAAGCGCACTATCGCACGTTCAAATCTCTTTCGTGGAACATTTGAGTTATGTTTTATATGGACCTCAACTGCATGGCGAGACGAACTATCCCACTCGTGTGAAGCCGAAAATCCGGTGTCTCTAAACTCAACAGTAACCTCCGCAAGCCTATATCGCAAAAAGTTTGATAGTGTACAGCCCTGCTTGCTATCCTGGATAAATGAAAACTATGACTAGTGTGGGCAACACGTTTATTACCGACCCTCGTCTCACACATGCGAAGTCTGAAAAACCATCTCAACAATCATTAATTAATTAATTAATGGTGCAAAATTTAGAGGAAATTTAGGAAGAATGTTGTAGTAACAACTACACCGAAAAAATAAGATCTCGTCGCAAATGAAAAAGTGAGCACAACAAAAATGACTTATGAGTCACTAAAATGAGATATATTATGAGCAAATTGACATTTTCAGCGAGATGATGAACCAAATGCACTAATATGAAGTCAAGCGATCTGAAGAGTACACTAATATCATTAGGAGTAGATGAATAAATACAAAACAGGATTGCAAATCAATATGCAAGTTGATAATACAAATAAGAGATAGATTAAGTTGTCAAACTATGATGGATAGATCTAATATTAAGTGTCATAATGTAAGGGTGATATCAAACATCATAAGGATGAAGCATGTATTTTTTGCAACATTCTAAAACAAGAGATCATGAAAAATGACCTCCTACACGATTGTATAGTTGTAGATTAGCTCTACTCCTCTTCAAAAACTCATATCATGATATAAATAAAGAGATTAGGTGAATCAATAAAGATTATTACAAATCAGATCAATCGAGATAAACGTAAGAGAAGAAGTGTCTTATAACTCAAAAAGATGGCATCTCTCGGCATCATGTTGAATGTATTCTTCATATCTACTTGCAACACCATCCAATCTGAATGAAGTTCCATATGTTGCATGTAGTCTATGAACGATACTTAGTAGCTTATAATATGTTTTGTATAAGTATCTCGGTGCTGCACAACAATTGTATAACTCACCAGTCGCAATAAAATATCTACAATTACTACTGGTTGCATACTTCTTCAACTTTTCTTCATGGTCGATAATTTTCTACATGAGGGTATCTTGATAATATGTGCATACATTCTATCATGAATCATGAAATACGTATTACAAACAACTCTTTAAATCCACTTGTAAAGTCTCAAGATGAAACTACTATTGGAGATAGTCACAACGTATCCTTTAATCGTTAGTCTAAACCTCTAGCCATTTATCTATGTGCACTATTCAATGTTAGGATGAGGAAATCTGAATCTATGACAAGTTACTTCGAGGATGAAAAAATAAGATCTAAGTACTTGGATGTATGTATCATTGAGGACGTAATGGACTTAGCTCGATAATAGTAGCACTCGGAAGAAATACTAAAGTCATGGGACTAAGTGTTGACGAAGCTCTACCTATAAGTTTGAGACAACACCATAGTCATAAAATCTCCAAGGTCTCCTCATGCAATCAACTTTTTTATAGAGAGGTATCTAGGTCAACCAGTTTGATCTGAAATAATACTCTTGGAGTCTCCGGAAAGACCATCTCCATCTCAAACAATGAAATGTCTTAGACACACAAAAAACTTCTGTAAGTCTTGATTTTTCTCTATTATCATAACATTATTGTATCTCTTATATGAAAGATGTGCTCGAGAATACATGAGATATCTAGCTATGAAAAGTGTAAAAGATGAGAGAAGAAACACAGCAACAAGACACTTCCAATCGAAACTCAAAGATATTTATACTTTTGTTAATTTTTGTACACAAAATGATACATACATATTATCAAAATGTGGTCTTTGCTCAAGTGTTAAACATAAGTCTCGCTTGTATTGTGGAGCCCTTTAACAACCTTGTCAATGGATCTCCTCATGAAAATATCGTGAATCCTCAAAGTTCACTTCATTAAGAGTTGTGAACCTTCAAAGTTTCCTCTTAAAACGTACTAACTACAAGAACCATATAACCTTAACCCCTCATCAATCTAGAATAAAGACAATAAATGTGATTATTTGGATTGTGTTATAAAGCAAAGGAGAATAACTTTCAAATGATATCCGTATTACTTAGAACAAAACTTCGTAACTAAAGTTACAACCTCTTAAAGTTTGACACTAAGTCTTATTCAATCTTTTTCATACAAAGAGCTTCAACTAAAAAACGATTTCTGATCATCAACATTGACCCTCTCAAACATCTTTCTGATGGATGAAGCTCTTCACAACGCTTTATATATTCCCTCAACATCGATTGAGGTCAACTTTGATGTTGACCTCTTGAAATGTATAACACTGATGCAACCCTCCATGGCATGTATGCAACAATACCATGTGGAATGCATACACCTTGTCATGTGACATCCATACAAGCGTCCACATTAGTTCAAGGTTGTCACTTCATCAACCAGTCTAGATCGCATCATGTTTGTAAGTTTTTCCATTCTAACATTTAATAGGTAGAAAATTTTGACAATGTCAGTACTCGTGTACTCATCAAATGCCATGTCTACATCTGTTGCTAGCAAAATTCTTAAAACTTCTGATACCATAACTCCTTCATCTGAGCTTCGTTGACGATGATCAAAATACTAATTTTTGTCTCTTCGAGATATATGTACAATGGTGCTATCTTAAGCATGTTTATATCAAATTATAAAAATTATTTTGAGAATCACGCTTTCCCACCCGAGTTTGTCCACGACACAAAGACACCATATAGATAACAGAAAAAAGAAATATCATACAAACTCTTTCTTCGAGTTCACACCTATGATATCTGAGAGGATTAAGAATGTGCGATATACCACCTCCCTCAAAAGATATGAGATAGAATGCAATAAACAAAAGAGACTCAATCCAATTGATATATATCTTATATCACGCATGTGGTGGATGTAGTTTGGACATACAACCAAGTCCATTCAGCATATTATCTTTGAATATTCCTTAAGTCAGGACCGATGAGAAGTCTTTGCGAGTTTCAATAAGTGTAAGTCTTACTATCTTATCATGTAGTAGATGATTGTATAGCATGGAAGGTAAACGTGTGAAGATGAGAGACAAGTTAGTCCTTTGCTTCATAAGTTGCACCATAGGTTAAGCTAGTCCCAAGATGAGATGCACCGTAGGTCAAGTTAAGCTATACCTCAAGTTAGGTAATACCTTATGTTAAATCAAGTATGTCTTAGCTTAAAAGAGGAGAAAAACAGAAGTATGGAAAGTGAGACCACCATGGTGTAGAGCATGATGAGCTTAGCAAACAATATTGCAATACCGAAGTTGTACAAGTTTTGAGTTAGATGTAAATTGGATTTTATAGTATTTGTATAAAAACTAAATATGAGTTTAGAATGAGAATGTGAATATAAGTTCATATAGATCTTAGTGCATAGAATAACTCAAAAACTCATACTGTAAAATTGATTTGTATTGGGAGAGATATGTGGTTTAGAAGTAGTAAAGAGAGAGAAGAAAGCAGTAAAAGGTATTAACCTCCTTTCTTGAAAGTATACGAAGTTGGTGTTGATAATAGCTCAGACTTTGTGACCACAAGAGATCGTGGATTCAAAGCTCCCCTTGAGCATGTGCTTCCGGTCTCGAATATCTGGATTATTCACACAAGTAAAATTTTACCATAATATGATGACTTCCAAATCTGGAGGAGATTATGTTTGGGTTCTTATGCATAAGGATGAATAACAATCTTATCCTTAAACATATCATATATGTGAGATGTCTTTGTCTAAGAATTATACACATCTGAGTACAATATATTGTAATAGTGTAATGACATCAAGAATATGAATCGTGTTAATGTGTGTAATGTTATAATTATAATTAGAGGTTTAGCGTGAGGATATCAAACATGTGAAATCATAAGATACATTTTAATATGTATATGTTGTAGTTATAGCTAGAGGTCTTTCACTCGATGGTCAAGAGACAGAGAGAGCCAAGCTTGCATAGTATTGGTATGGTGGTTTGATAGAGAGTATTGAAAGATATAGGAATGGAAAAATAAAAGAGAAAAAAGAGTTGGAATTCTCTCTATTAGAACTTGCATAGTATTAGTATGATGGTTTGATAAAGAGCATAGAAAATACAAGAATGGAAATAAAATTGAGAAGAAAGTATGGAGTAGAGTCAAACTTATATAAAATTAGAACTCCGACTTAAAGAGAAATCACTTTGAAGAAGTTTTCTAGAGACCAGTGTATCGTGTGAGAGTTTGTGAATGTGTTTGATCTTTTTGAGGCTGTGGATGTGTTTACGTCCAACAGAGAAATTGTATGATAGAGATTTGGGTGTGTGAGTAATAATATGCAGATGAAAGGTTCTGTAAATCTTATGTATATGTTGCGCAATTACAAAATTACAAATTTAGAAATGATTCATCGAGTGAATAAAAAGTAGCCTCACGATATCTATGGATCGAGGAAACACTGACCTGGAAAGGGTGACCTGTTTCTCCTCATCAAGTATATTCAATCAAGGATATTCACTTTATTTACAGTTAGAAGGTGAGAATGTTCTCGATTAATTTATTCCCTAACACTTCTAGCCGTGGAAGGGTTACAGAATAAATTGATATCTATATTAATTTATATATTTTTAATAAATAATAAATAATAAATAATATTACTTATTTTTTGGGATTTTTATGTGATGGACTCACATGGACAATCCCATGGTCTTCGCAGGCCATAAGGTCTTCGCAGACCATGGGATTGTCCATGTGAGTCTATCACAAAAGAATTCGGACCATACATTTACAGTTTGTAGCACATGCACCTCCAACCGTACCGCAAAAGACTGAACTCACGACCTTTGTCTTAGACGGTAGGCTAAACCACTTGGGACACGGATCTTCGGAATAGACTCCCTCGCTTTATAATTTCTGCAGTGAGTGAATCTACATTTAGTTTATAGGTTATGTCGAGATCTCCTTGCAACTCTAGACCTGTTATCGTTTGCTAATTAAATATAAAAATTTGATTTTCCATAACAATCTAGTTTATAATTTATACATAACACTTAAATAATTTCCATTCACAACAAACGCACTAAGGCTAAGAGGGACATACTGAGAAGTGTGTCTGCCTCCAGGTTAATCCGAAATTGGAGACGTGAATCCCTGATAACTCAGATTACCGGTTTCCGTAATCGATATTAACTTTCATTTTCAGTCTATAACTTTATATCAAAGGGGAAACAACTCTGCATCAATCGGGTGTTCAGGACCTTATTCGCTTTCTCAAGACTTCCCGATAGCTCTACTTCATATTCTCTAAGTAAAATGTAAATTAGTTACTTAAATATATTCACAAAAGTAAACTCTTTGAAATAACAGAGAAAATATTTAAGTTATCACGTTCATACAATCCAATATATATATATTTTTTCAAATATTTCCTTATAATGTGTTCGTCTCTGTTATTTAACATTTAGCTCAAGTGATCCCTCCATTTTCACTCCAGCTGTTGTACCATGATTATCATAAATATCATACGCCCTTGATCTATATTACTTATCAATTTAATGGTGCACATTTTTGTCAGTTTAAAGATCATTTTATCCAAATTAATCGAAAGTAAGTTGCAGTTGTACTGAGAAACTTGAATAAGAATAAAGTTAGTAGGAAACATAAGAAAATTTTTTAGGAGTTTGATACGAGCATGAAAAGATAATTTATTCCTGTGTAATTTGTCGAATAACTCTTGAGATTAACAATATACTTTTATTTATAAATATTTGTTTTTAAAAGAATATCACTTCGTTGTGTTTATAAACTGAAATATATCGTGTCATAGTCTTATAATCATACAACCGATTCGTGTTTCAAACAAATTACAATCGATTCATACAAAGAAATGTTTATATTTATTTCATAATCAAAGATACTTTGGTGTACAAAAGAGTACTGATTGTTTAGTTTACGAGTGGTTATTGACAAAGATCTTAACTTGTTTAATAAAAAATTTACAGATATATAGGCATGCTATAGATATTAAAACTAAACTAAAAAATATCAATAAAACCTATTTCATCTTTTATCACCAGAGATAATTTGTAATTATCAAAATATTATCTCTTAAACTACAAACTACAATATGATCAATGAACTCAAATCACATCAATGTAATAGAGTTTTAATTTAATAATTAAATTGTATCTTTCAATCTTTGCTCTAATATTTACATAACATACGTATTATAATTATCAAATAATACTGATTAATTGGATATATATCATTTTGATCTTATTTAGATAAACCGACTAAAAGTCCTTTGTTTCTTTTTGTAAACTGCACGAAATAACCATGAGAAAACTCACAAATAAGTCATCATACATCATAATATGTAAGTGTTTTTTGTACGTTAATAGATATTACTGTTCCTCTATGTATATACTATTTTCAAAAGAATCATCGAGCTGTTTTGTTTGTTTAATAGTTTTAAAGTGGTTTCATCTTCCTTGTCTTAATCTAGTTCTCCCTCCTCTGTTTTGCAGCTTTTGCTTTATTGGTATTCATCGCTCATATCAATCCTCATAGTTAGATTTATCGTTCAATCATCATTTAAAAGAAGCTACAAAACATAAAGTTGAAAATATTATCAACTTTAACATAGGGTATATATTTTTGCTAAAGTGAAGATATATTCCGATTTAATAAAATGTCAGGAATTTAATAAAGGAGGTTGTTTGGAATATTTCTTTCGCTCATAATAGTTTTATGGGTGGTCGGGGTGAAGTCCTTTGTGGCCGGCACGAACAAAAGGTACAGCATAATATAGATAATTTGGGCTTCTCTCCGCCCTTTCGCGAATTTGGCACGTAGTGCGAAAACAAAAGGAGAGGGTCGACTGGCTCCGTCTGGCAAGAAAGCGAGCAATCGACCTACGAAAAGCACTCTCGGAATTTATAAAAGGTTGATTTGATTTTCCTATTTAGTGCTTAGGCCAGTAAGCTTGAATCTATATTTTTGAAATTTCAGTCTAGAAAGGTGAAAGCTTTATCACTTTGAGATATCTCAATACAAATTTGATCTAATGTTGAAGGTACAAGAACAAGTCATTTAAAAAATAAAATATGAGATTATAATGCATGAAAATGTTCACTTCAAAATTTTACAAGCCTAATTCATTTCTGTCGAATTTAGTTATATCGTCCATCGAATCTTAGTTGTGTACAATAAATATATAAAGTTGATAACAAATCATGTTGTGTGATAGAGATTTTTTCTGGAACTAAATGTCAGGTTTTATACTCGTGTAAATGCAATAAGTGCAGAAGATTTCCACGTAGCTTAAGTATATAAAGATCTTTTTGGTCGGTCGAGAAAATAGCAAAATGGGATAGTTTTAGATGATGTAAGTAAAAAATGTGTACAAGTGACAGCAAATTCCTTAAAAGAATACATTTTCACATTTTCACAACTTACCATGAAATATAGAACAATTTAGAGTATTATGTAGAAAACGAGCTTAGAATATTATGTAGACCTCAATTTGATACTTCTGCTTACACTTATAAACGTTACCCATATGATGGTTGGGTTTGATGCTTAAGAATTAATGTTCGGGAATGTCACTAACTGAAAGGAACAAGAAATGCTCCGCATAAAACAAATGTAATGTCAGAAAGCACAACACATTGTAAATGATGTATGGTATAGTGGTATGCTTGCCTTTCGATGGATATGTCAAAACACTAGACGACATTTGATAAGAAGGTGATACGTTCCAAAAACCCAAATTCACGAGATGACATACGCTCTAATAAAAAACAAAATATGCTCAAAAAATGTACGATTGAAGTTAAACATTAACATATTCTTACCAACGATAAACTGCTGACAGAATTTTCATTCATGATCATGAGTAATGTTCTTCTCTCTATGCGTGTGGATTGTATAACTTGAAAGAATGACCTCAATGTGTTGACTGAAATAGATCAAGTTACAGTTGACAAGAAGGTTTGGGAGAGATGCACAAATATTTCAAGTTGCGTGATCGAATATATCGAGAAAGCTAGTAGCAACAACACATGACCTAGTATCAAACATTTTGGCTGAGAACCAAAATGTTTGATACTTCCAAAAAATATTTCTGATTTTGTTTTGATTTCATCTCAACAAGTTGGATGAGATGTACTCGATGTATTCGAAATATATACATCTAAAAGACCATGAGAACATACATACATCTAGAACATGTGAACATACATGCGCTTACGTGAGACAAACCATGCGAACCATATAAGAGCTAAGTTTTTGCTCTCTAAAAACTAATTTGTAGCCATTCCACTCCTTTGTTAAGTATCTAGTTTGCTCTATTTGGATTCTAGTTTATTCTGCACTTTTTCTTTTCTCCCTCTAGTTACTCGTCTTCCTACTTACCGTGCACTATAATATGACTCATTTCTCATGCCTTCTCTACTTGTTTCTACCACAAGGAGCATATATTCACGATGCATCTACTTTCTCTCATACTAGACGTCAACTATGTCCTAGATGTAAATACCTATTCATAGTCTACTACCTAGTATCGAGCATGTTTGTTCATGCATTAGCACACCTCGTAGATAGTGCGATCGAGGCTAGAATCTCTTTAGAAATGATAGAACCTTCTGGTTATGTTGCAATGCTCGAGGACAGATATACGTCGAGACTAAATGGATTGGTGTCAAACCGAGTTGCTTGTGACTTTCTTGTGCAACGTGTGCTGTTCTGGCACACGTTGCAGATACCACTTTCGTTACGAGGAATATCTGTGGTATGACTGTTGTTCCTAATGATCATCAACTTCTCAGTTATCGTTACAACTTGTTGATGAATGTACAATTGTTCATTTCTGATCCAACTTCAAAGATCAATATGGGCTAACACAATAAAACCAGACTATGTACCTAAAATTATGCAACCCCAAGAGAGAAAATGAAAAATTAAACTTGCAGTCTTAAATTAAACTTAGGTCTCCATACTATCGAAGTTACTTTCGGAGCCATCCTCCATCGAGCCCCTACAAACCACCGGGAAACTCTTCTTTTCCACAAAGAAATTCGCGCCAACGGGACAGATCCAGCCTAGATTTTCCCGCTTACCGGTAATTTGCAGGTGGTTTGGGACAATTGACCGACTGTGATTTGTGGTAATTTTGGGGACAAAAGTTTCCCGGCGCTTTCTCTATATCTCCTGTTTTTGCAGAAAAGTTGCCGGAACAGATTACAAGGAATGCCGGATCTAGGCTGGGGTTGGAACGGGAGTAGTTTTCGGTCAAAAGGTGCGTATCGAAAGATCAACTGGATCGACGCACCCTCTGTCGTCGCAATCCGTATTGTAACTCGTTGTTCCCGCTCATTTCTCCTTCTGTCACCCGTCCTTAGTTCCTGTTCACCTCTTGAATCCCCTCCCTTGAGTCTCTTCTCCTCTGGCTCTCTCCCGGACTGGATGCCGCGTTTCGGTGCTTGCCGGGGCGGTCAGCTCTAAGTTCCGTATGGCTGCCCGTTGCCAGGGCTCCATGTTCCGTCTGTCCTGCCTTGCCTGGGTGGCAAAAGTACCATGTTCTCTAAACTGGAACTCCGTACTGTGCATGTCAGGAAGTTATCCGATATTCCGTGCACACCAGAAGAGTGCGAAGTACCGTAGGGTAGAGTTAATTAACGTCTTGCCCAACCCAAGTAGTGTGTGTTTGTTTTTTCTACCCTTTTTCGTTCTCTTTCTTTCGTCCTTTTCTCGTGGTACAAACGGCGAATCATAATGATTCATCACTTTACCTTTCCTTGTTTTGCTTCGAATCCCACGCTAAAAGTTGTCTTTGTCCTTCCGTTGCACGTTTTTTGTTTCCGTTCGAATGCTGGGAGCCAGCGGGCGGTTTTATGACACCATTTGACGGTTCTTCATGGTTGAATTTCTCAATAGGAATAGCTATATCTTATATATAAGCTATTATAGATAGAGAGTGTAAAAGCCAAAACTGTAAAAGTTACTAAAGGATTTATGTAAACGGTTAATAGTTATATGTAGTAGTTTTTGATTTATTGATATGTGATATTTTAAGAACGAAAGAATGCTTTAGAACTAGAGATAGAGAGTTTCTCTTTCCTTTAGAGAAAAATGAGATGTTTTGGTTGTTTGACACTTCGGTTCCATCTTTTCTCTTGTTCTGTTTGATGGAATTTTCCCATTTGTTTGATATTCAGTGTGTCGCACTTTTCTCCGAAACCTAAACGTTTATGAAAACATAACCTAGATGTGAGAGAATATCACATAAAATTTTAAGGTTACTGATAGGTTTATAACCCTTTTTAAATTTGAACATAAATATTATTTTAAATATTATAAAAAGTAATGGAAAATATAGAACATAAATCACCAGCAAGACTCTTGCAGAACGCAATATAAGACTTATATAATACTAGATATATATTCTCAATTGTCTATACTAATTTTTCCAAATTTTCAACACGTAATATCTTTTAATATATAAATTACTCATAAAAATTTTAGTGACCACATTTTGTAAGGGGAATACATTTTATATTAATTTAAAATATCTGACATCAATGCCCGTAAAGCCATAAGAGCTGAGTTTGAGTGGCCCATAGAAGCGCCGCGTGCGTCCCCGTAAACATTATCTCCGGAAGTTATCCGGAGAGTGAACCAGGTACCTCTTGCACTCTTTCCCACGGGAATGTGATGTTGCAGTGCCGTAGGACCATGATGTATTGCAATTTCAAATTTCCCATTTCACTGTACGCGTTGTGCATAATCTGACTGTCTATGTATTTACGCTTTCAAACATTCATCTCGTTTTCAGTTTGAGACCAGATTTAGAACAGATTTGACACGCTGTAATATTCATATGCAGACTTCCTTCCCTATTTTACAAATTCATCTCTTCCAAGATGGAAGAGTCTAAACTTCCTTGCATATTCACGTCCTCTATATGGAGGAGTCAAATATGAATTAATTTTATTTATTAAAGGTTTAATTTATTACTTAATCTTTTGTCCAAAAAAGGTTAAGTAATAAATTAAAACTTTAAGAAATTGACAAAAGGTGCTGATCAGCAAGCATATCCACCTCTTCCAAGATCGGAGAGTATGCAATGCTTGATCCTTTTGTCAAGTAAAGTTAGGTACGAAATTAATTAATGTTTATGTTCGAATGTTAATCTATTCGTTAACTTTCTCTTAATGGTCTATTCATTCTATCAGTCCATTTTCTCCTTATGGTTTTATTTTTTCCAATTAGTTCATCCTGTATTATCTCGTAATCCGGAAGAGCGAGTCAAGCTCTTCGATTGCGATGGAAGAACTTGAATGTTTGACCAACATTGTATAATACTATACAGTAATCATGGTAACAGATTGTATTCACCTTCGCTACGTCTAGTGAAGTTGACGAACGTTCTTAAATAATCATAAACTAATCATAGTACATGTTCATTTTCGCTTGCACTCATTGAAATGATGTACTGTAGGATCATATTTGAATGAACATGTATGATGTGGAATAGAGTGTACCAAATGAAACTGAATTTTATACTAATTTGTTCATTTGACTTTGAAGAGAAAGGGATACTATCAACCATCAGTATTTTCCAGTTCAACTTTCACGCTAAGCCTTTTCCCCTTTCACGATCTTTACATCTGTACACTTTGGATGCATATTCCTTCGTGAGTTATTGGGAAAATAAAAACATAGACGGGAGGTGTAGATGAAGCAATATATATGCATCCAAATCAGCCTTTGGAGCGGAGAAGTACAAAAACACAAGAAAAAAGTCTTTTATAAACTGGATTATTTTATTGATGAAAGTCTCTCTCTAGAGATTCATTTTAGTATGTTTTGGAAGATAATGCATATTTGAGAACGGAGTTCTGGAAACTGATAAATTTATTTTCCGATACAAACATGCGGGAAAGAAGAAAGGAATATCTGGTAATAAATTATACTTTCATAAAGTGAAAAGGTGAATAAGCAAAGAAGTATACTAGTATACGTATGAATGATACCATCTCTTGAAGATGAGGGTCACTCACTTTGTGGAATATGGTCATTTTAGAGTAGAATGACGTAAAGCCTAAGTGGTATGTTAACGTTTCAAGTGTTTGGCTGTAACTCTTGTGATGTAGCTCGGCTGTGGACTGATATTCATTAATTAAACATATTTCATGCATTAATTAAATAATTATACTGCACATAAAATTTTGAAAACCAACCACGTGGCTGTTATTGATGATTCTTGATCATATTATTGCACAATGGTAGAAATGCGTAATGTAGAGTAGGAAATTCCTCATTATTTGAGCGGAACGTCTTGTCCAAGTTTTGCACTCTTACATTATAAAACTTTCACGGCTACATTTGAAAGAGCAGATATAAATGTCCCTAGCCATAATATATTTATACACGGTCCTCATCTTTCTAAGTGGATCGTTAAGGCAAGTTTGATAACAAAATCTGTGGTTTTGGGTTTGAATAACACTATTTACGGCTTTAATCTCATGAGATCTGCCACGAGTGTGATGTTAGAGGTTTAGAGTTCTAACTTAATAGGGGATATCAAACCTCAACTAAAATATTCTTTTATAGAATAAACACACTTTCCGTGGAAGAGTTAAGAAATCACAACACTACAATCAATTTGAACTTTGTAACATTCAAAATGTAGCACACGTTGTCGTGTCATGGACCGTCTCCTACTTGAAAATCTATTTCGATGCTTATCATTATCGCTCCAAAGACACTCATGGGATTAAAAATGAGACTTTTTGTACAACTTCGGATCTTCACTTTCATCGCATCAATGGATAGAGCTCGTTGTCAGTTTTCCATGGACACTTCATCTACTTCATTTGGACGCCTAGTGGAGAAGTTACGAGACTCGAAAGATGGGAAAGCAAGCTAGGTCATAGCTTACAGACTTTTTGCACAACTTCGAATCTTCACTTTCATCACATCAATGGATACATCTTATTGTCAGCTTTCCATAGGCACTTCGTCTATTTCATTTGGACACTTAATAGAGAAGTTACGAGACTCGAAAGATGAGAAAATCAAGCTAGACCCTAGTTTACTATTGCTGATTGGGTATTTGCGACTCTTGGTGCTATACTAAGGACGCAAGGGGCCTGCTAGCTCATTGTCTTTAAAAACTTGTACGTACAGCGACTGACGTAAAGGGGCAGCTTAAGGGTCTAGCTTATTTCTGTAACCTGTCGATGGACGGTTTGGAGAATTGAGAAGTCCAATGCATGCGTGCAAGGTGTCATTGGGTTCAAATCTGTGCAGGCTACGTGTTGGTTAAGACGATTCATGAAGAGGTGGATCGGGGAGTGTGTTCTGAGAGAAATTGTGACGCATGAGAGTTTTTGAAGTGCTTCAATTATATGCGAAGGAGAGTTGGACCGTTCGGAACGTTCGGGAGTCCAAACTCGCTGTCTTTGGATCCATCAAGATCAAAACACCGAGATCAAAACGTCGAGTTCTTCAGGAAATTGAAAATAATACTAAGTTTCATCCGATGATTTGGGAGTTCACAGTGAAATTGGCTCGCAAGGAAGCGCTTACGTCAGTTTTTCATCGCATGCGACTTGAGGTTGGAGTCTTCATCTACGCATAAGAGAAGATCGTACGTGGATTGGATTGTTGGTTTGGGTGTGGTGAGGAAGTTTGAGTCGCAGGGAGTCGAATTATGTCAATTTTTGTGTCATGCGACCAGATTTCTTGCGTGGTTTTGCGGGGAGAACTCCAAACGGCTTGTTTGGAGTCTCATTGGGTTCAAGGTAGCTAGATCTATCTACCAGAGAAGACGGATATCAGATCAGTCGATCCGTTTAGCCGGTGTGTGTGGTTTTAAGCCGTAAGGAGGAGTTTTTGAAGATTCGATCATCTGCTATGAAAAATTAACGATATCTTGGCTGTCGGGAGTCGGATTTGGGAGTTCTTGAGGTCAACAGAGTCATGAAGGAAGGTCTTATCGACATCTGAAGACCGTTTGGTGAAAGAAGGAAGTTCTCAAATAGATCTTTTTTGGTTCTTTCGTCACAATTTTCGTCGTTTGGAGTTCGTTAGAGATCTAGTTGGCTATGTACAGCTTGTGGTAGCTAGCTTTAGCTAAAGGTTTGTACATGGATGTTGTTTGGACTTGGGTTTCAATCGTGTGATGCTGGTGCAGCTCTTTTTGTTAGCAAAAGGATGTTTCTCTTGCTTTGAGTTACGCTTTGGTAGTTTTAGGTCTAGGTTGAGATTCGGAGACTCGTTTTAGGGGGGTTTTGATGCAGATTACAGACCGCTCTCGTCTGTTTCTCAGTTTTTTGTTCTTGGAGAAAAAGAACCTGCAGTGTATATACATCGGAAGTTGGTATATATTGCGACGCTCGTTTTCATGCTTGTTTCTCTCTTTCTTGTCTCTATTCAGCACACTACATCTCCACAGCCAAGAACCTCGTATTTTCCTAGACATCCTTCACGTAAAATCCGACAAGATACGGTGGTGAACTCGACGTGAAGGTCTCGGATGGAGATTTCTTTTATGTTTGAACTTTGAAGAAGAGATTGGTAATCATGAGTGGGGACGAGAACGGTGATGGAAACGGAGCAAGTGGTTCAGGTGGATTGCTGAAGGTGCAGTTGGATCCGGCGACTGCATCGATGTTTGAAGCTTTCACAATGTTCTTACGGCATCAACAGTCTGATGAACGGAAGGAAGCTTTGGCAACAAATGCGCTTCAAGCGGTGGTCAGCAAGATTGACCAATTCGATGAGAGAGATGTCTCAAGATATATGAGACATTATGTGAAGGAGATGGAGCTGAATCGGGTATCAGAAGATGATATGATTGAGACGTTTGAGTTGGCAGCAGCTCTAGAGATTAGAGATCATATTAAAATGCTAACGAAGCATTTTAACAAAGATTGGGAGACGTTTGCTCGTGCCTTGATGGATGAGTACTTCTTGGAAGACTTTGATCGAGTCACCAAGAAGTCATTCTTGGAGTGGGTTGAGCAACCGATGAAGGGTTTACAAGCTACTGAGTTACTCAAGGAGTTTGAGAAACAATTTTCTAGGTTGACTAGGATGGAGAAGTTGACGTTGCAGTCCAACAAGACAGAGTTATTTCTTTGAGCTGCAGACGAGAAGCTGCAAAAAATGCTGGAGGTACTTTTGGAGGATCGAGAGGAAGACGATGGATTGACCAGTAGTTGGAAGAAAGTTGAGGAAGCGGTTGGTCTGCTTATCAAGAGAGAGCGAAGACGAGAGAAGGTTCATGTTAGAGACCAACACCAACACGACTGTTGTAGCACCTGCTCCTATAGTTCCGACTAGTTGTTCTTGTTGCTAGACAGATGATACCAATTGTTCTAGTTGTTTTAGTTGCCAAAGCACCTGTAGTATCTCCGAAGAAGGATGATTCAAACCTTGAGGAGATCATGCATGGAATGCGAGATCTGCATATCAAACTCACAACATTGGAAGAGAAGGGGTCTACAAGCGAAGCAAAATCATTTGAGAAGCAAGGCTAGATCCAACGATGTATCTGGTTCGATGATACCGATCATCCACGTAGAGATTGCAAGGAGTTCACTGATATTTTATAACAAGGGGTGATCTTTTGGAAAGATGGGAAGGTAGCATTGAGAGATACTGGTGCACTTCTTCAGACCAACTTTGGTAGAGGAGGAATGAAGAAGTTGGTTGAGGACCACTTATCAACGCAAGCAGTTGCAATAGTGGAGATTGGAACTTATGATACATGGGTTGAGGATCAAGCTGAGAGGAGCTTTAACGAGCATGTTGAGCCGAGTGGATTGTGATCATCTGTCATTTTCATGAAATAGAAAGAAAGATGACACGTGAGACATTGTTGAGGACAACTGTTGTTGAAGCGTTGTTGGAAGAGAAGAGAAGGTGAGATTCAGAGGATGCAGGAGAAGGAACTTCTTCCAAGAGACAGACTCGAGGAGAGAAGGTTCGTCAAGAGCTTTGAAATGTAGGAGCTCAAGATCTATCGATGGATGATGCTCCTTCTCCATCGAAAGAGAGAGCGAAAAAGTCTCAGAAGGAGAAGGGTAAGCCAGCTGCATACAAACTACAATCAGACATCGAGGCTTCAATAGACTTGAAGGGAGTGTTGAAAGATCGCATTCTAAATGCAAAGGTTGAGTTTTGAGAAGTTTACTTTAGAGAAGTTTTGGGCATTGCTAAGCGTGAGTTTCACGATGTCATCATCGACATCATCAAACGAAAGTGACAGATTACGGGTGAGACTGTTTTATCGCATGCTTTGGATACTAGGGTGTCTGTGGATGAGGAGAGAGAGAGCTTACAAAGTGCAGTATATATTCTTCAGAGGAAGAAAGATATCGAAGGCGCATGGTACATTTTGAGGATGAAGAGGAAGATGGGAAGCAAAGCTCAAGTCATTACAGTCACTAGGCTCGAGCTACAACTGAGACATTGGTGAAGATTGGAGACTTGGATGAGCCGGTGGTTGCTCTAATTGATCATGGATTTGAAATCAACATCATGTTGAAGAAATTGTACAAGAAGAAGAAGTGGTCTATCAACACAAAGCATGCGTGGGTCATAAGAGCAACCAACAACACAAGAGGAGATTTGTATGGAGCCTGCTCAGACGTTAGAGTGCGCATAGGTGATGTTGCTATCGAGCAAAACTTTTTTGTTCAAGAAGGGACATCATACCCACTCATTCTTGACCAATCTTTCATCACAGCAACTCGGATGGAGACAAAGGTACTAGACGACGGGTCTACTTATGCTAGGATCCAAAGTCAAGATGGAACGAGAGCGGTACAATTCTTGACTATATCGTCCAATCACGAGCGCAATCGAGATCATCTGAGAGAGAAACCGCTTCCAAGGGTGAGTGAAGAGTTCAATGATTTTTGTTGAGTATCACTATAGAGCGGGATTGTGGTGGTGCGCAGGAGAAAATACTCTCGCTTGAAGAAGAAAGTGCCTTTTGTACAAGGTTTGTTGGATTTTCAGATTGTGAGATTGCTATTTACAAGAAGATTGAAGAACTGAGAAGAAAAGAACAAAAACATTTGCATGAGGTTGAGTTGATGTTGAAAGAGCTAGGTGAGCTAGAAGGAGATGAATGGATTTTTGGTGTTTATGAAGAGGATGGGTTGGAGGATCTTTTGCGAGAGATCACGCTATTGGATGGGAGGATATCGATAAGATTGTGCAAAGCATTCAAGGGAGGTCTACTCGGTGATTGAATCATTTTGTGCACCTGAGGTTCGAGTTGAGACAAAGTACAAGACAATGGATAAGAAGATAAAGTCAGTTGCTGGTCCTTTGCTGGATGACACTAACTAACAGATGGATCGAGCTTCAAGAGAGAAAAGTTTGAGAGATCTTGCAGTGATAGGACATAAGTTCACGGATGAGACCTTTGAAGAGTTGAAGATTGGATCTGATGGGTCTCTTCTATAAGAAGAGAGGATTTGCTTCAAAGAGATGCTTTCACGACATGGGAAAGTATTTGCTTTTGAGCCACATGAGATTGGATGTGTAG
Organism: Asterella californica; assembly: GCA_036924285.1. Taxonomy (NCBI): domain Eukaryota; kingdom Viridiplantae; phylum Streptophyta; class Marchantiopsida; order Marchantiales; family Aytoniaceae; genus Asterella; species Asterella californica. The sequence goes on from JAYKYS010000021.1 coordinate 1,882,997, forward strand.
ACTCATATGTTGTTACCCCGATGATTATCTTCACAATACCGCATGTGCCGTGGAATCTGAGATCAATTCCAATATCGTGGGCTCACCTATCTAAACTGGTGGAGTTGCTGAAGGAGAAGATGCGGATGAACATCTTGGAGCCGTCGTTTATACCGTATTCGAGCAGATGGTTACAATGCTTAAGAAGAATGGATCACTGCGATTCATCCAAGACATGCAACTGGTGAACACAGTAACAATCAGAAATGCTGGGGTGGGACCGATTGTGGATGAGTTTGCTGAAACGTTTGCAAGAAGAGCAATCTACTCAATGAGAGATCTTTACTCAAGATATGATCAATTTCAACTAGCGCTTCACAACAATGAGAACACTTTTGGGGTTGGTTAGGATGTGTACCTTACCATAGGGAGCTACCAACTCCATAGCACACATGATGAACGAGATGAACAGAGTTCTAAGAGACTTCATCCTTGAAAAGACGATGTCGTTCTTGGATGACATCCCCATCAAAAGATGTGTAGAGGATGAGAAGGATGAAGCATTAGAAAATCAGAGGGTGTGTCGGTGATACTTCATACAGACGTATAGTGGAGAAGTTACGAGACTCGAAAGATGAGAAAATCAAGCTACGCCTTAGTTTAATATTGATGACTGGGTATTTGCGGCTCTTGGCGCTACAATAAAGACGAAAGGGGCCTGTTAGCTCATTGTTTGTAAAAACTTGTACGTACAGCGAATGAAGTAAGGAGGTAGCTTAAGAGATTAACTTGTTTTTGCGACATGCCGGTGGACGGTTTGGAAAATTGAGAAGTCTAATGCATACGCGCAAGGTGTCATTGGGTTCAAATCTATGCAAGCTACGCGTTGGTTAAGACGGTTCGTGAAGAGGCGGATCGAGGAGTGTATTCTGAGAGAAATTGAGATGCATGAGAGTTTTTGGAGTGCTTCAATTACATGTGAAGGAGAGTTGGACCGTTCAGACCGTTCCGGAGTCCAAACTTGTTGTCCTTGGATCCATCGAGATCAGAACGCCGAGTTCTTCAAGAAGACAATACTAAGTTTCATCCGGCGATTATGTGGTGCCCACAATTTGCAAGACTGGAGATTTGTTTTTGAAAATTTTAAATTAATGACGTGTCTCTATAATTGAAGTAACCTTATTACTTAAGATTACACTCTGCTTAGCAGGAAGATGATCTTAAGAGAATTTATGAAGAAGTCAACTTCTTCCGAAGCCGGAAGACATCTTCTAGAACATGTCTTTTGGAAACCGGAAGCCGAAAGTTGGAAGACAGAGCACGCTTCCGAAAAGACAGTGACTACAACCACGGAGGTACCAACCACACACCAACTAGGTAAGGGGTAGGTGTATCTGTTGTGCAGTCACATTTGTAGTAGGTAGGTCTAGGATAGTCGAAGTCATTACCTAAATCGCGCAGAGAAGACACAAAAGCTAGAGGTGCATTAGCACCAGAGCTCCTCTTGGCTGCTTCTCGATTTGAGAATTGACTTCGATTTAAGAATTGAAGAGCACATTGAAAGCGTGTAGAAACGAATTGAAGTGAGTGAGTAAGAGAGGACGTCTTCCAGTCAAGAAGCGCACTCAAGGTGGAAGAGTGAGAAATCCCCAAGGGACTAGAAGACTAGAAATTGAGGGTCGAGGTGGAAATCAAGAGAGAAGCTTCGGAGTGCAGCAGATCAAGTTCGATTGTGAAAGCAGTGTTGCAGCAGTTCGAGATTGGAGGTAGAAGCAGGATCGTGGCAAGACATTGAAGACGGGATCGAAGTCCTGAAGCGCGTAGAAGATTGAAGAAATAATCAGAAGCGTAGCTGGAAGCAGTATTGAGGTTCTTTCTATTTCTCCTCCTTCTCCATTGCTTCCGTCCTCTGTTCTTGCACCTCCCGCGCTTCCTCGATCGTTTGCAAGAAGCTCATCGATCAGTCTCCCTACCCTGAATTTTCTCTGAGAAGATTGGACGTGGAAGCGCTGTCCAATTTTTGTCAGCCATCTTCCACACTTCTCGAATTGAAACTGAGCTTCCCTTCTTCTCATTCCAAAACTCGATGGTATGACTATCAATTTCTCTACCTACTGCGCTTTTGTCCCTAAATCCGTGGACAGAAGACATGTCTGAATGTCTGGACATTTTCAGAAGATAGAATGTTTGCAATTCGCATCAAGTAGTTGGATTGGATTGGAATTGGAGTTGTGAGAAGCTTGATGTGACTCCATAGTGAACTTGATAGTTGATTGTTGTTTCAGGAAGCATGAAACTAGGAATCAGGCATGTGCCTCTCGGTCTTCCTGACTTCTCAAATCCACATCTTCCTAGAGAGCAAGAAGATTGAAAAGACGGGCAGAATGTGCTAGAAGATGTGAGGGTCTTTTACGGGTCTTTTCTGTCTATTCCATACCAGCCTGTTCTTTCTTCTTCCCAAACTTTAGAAGAGAGTTGTGAGAAGCCTTGCTGGCAGATACTGGAGAGAATGATCAAAGGTCATGTCTTCTCGTTATGCATCAAGCTTCTTCTGAGAGTATATGCGAGGTGTGGAGTCAAAAAATAGAGTACGAATGTTTCGTGTCTGTTGCGAGACTAGATTGTGAGTAAGAAGCCGAAGACATGTGAGACCAGTGATGAGAAGCCTGGCTGCAGGAAGTCTTTTGACGACGTCAGTTAACCAAAAGCTATCTCAGGAGTCTTCCTAGAGGTCACAGCAGGAGTCCTCAGCCTTCTTCTGAACCATTCATAGACTTCGCTTCTCACATATCTTGACATTTTCTGTTAACAAGTAGGATGAATTGCAAGGTGGATTATCTTCTTAGGAATCCATGCGATGTTTTGCTTAGTTAGGATTGCTTATAGGAAGACGTGATGTACTTAGGAAGCACTGTTAGAATTTTGGAAGACGAGATAACTGTCTTTTGGAAGACTAGATTCGTCTTCTGAGAGTGGAAATTGGACTGTGAGCACCTGGTAAGGATTGAGCCTTAGGCTCACTCAAGTGTAACAGAAGCTCGAACATGTCGATGCATCCTCGAGGGTTGGTGTTACCGCAAGCGGAGTTGGTCGAGGTCAAACCTTTCATCAAGGAGTTGGGCCTCGACTTCTTCACATGGGACTGGAACCTCGCGGACCAAGATATTCTGGAGAGGCCTGGACAGCATTGCCTCCTTGCAATCGTGTATCTGTCAATGCAGAAATCACTTGAGGAAGATCATCTTTGTGGACAGTGGAGTGGTGACGCAGAACTTTCCACATGTCAAAAGCAGAGAATCGCGGATATGAGTTGCAGAAGAAGGTTCTTCCGACGATCTCAGGAAAGTGGCATGTACCTAGAAGTACTACATACCTCTTCCTAGAAGATAGACTTGGGAGGAACGGATGGAAGGTAGAAGCTTACCGAGAGTCAAAGAAACGTCTTCTAGGGAAGTTGTACCTTCATCTTTTCTCCAAGGGAAAGGCCCAGAAGGTTAGATATCTTGGAGACCAGGACGTGGAGTTCCTAGAAGCTATCTGGGAAAGACAGGTCGTCAACTGGGACGTCTTCTTCCACATCTACATCCAAGTCGAGTTGATGTACTTGGACACCCCAGCAGGAGGGCATCTTACCCCCTTCTTCTGCTATCTGTACGTGTCCAAGGGAGACCTGAAGGAAGATTAGTTGACCAAGTATGGACCAGCAGGACAGCGAGAGGTGAAGAAAGAGACCTCGGAGGAAGAGGACCAGGTAGCTGTCATGTCTTCCTCTCCCACTCTAGTGCCTCATGCAGGACCAGCCACTCAGCAGAAGACGATTACGATGCGAGAAGATGACTCCAATGATACAGAAGATGCGTCGTCACCGAAGAAGATGAGACCTAGGAGTGTGCCTCGAAAGAGTACATCTTTTTTGACCATCCACTCTAGATCCGAGTCGGATTCACAAGATGACACGCCCAGCACTAGGATCAAGAGAAAGACAATTTCTACGACTACATGGAGTCTTCCGAAGACTCCAGAAGCCAAGACATGGGTTGATGTTCTAACTGCGACCAGAGGAAGCGCAGCGAAGAGGACTACTTCTGCGATGAGAAGAGATCTTCCACCTCAGAAGACATTGAGGATAGCGTCTTCTCGAGCGCAGAAAGAGAAGAGCATGGTGGTAGAAATAGTATCCATGTCTGTGGAAAACAGGAAAGATATCTCAGATTGATTCGTGAGCATGAACTTGTCTTCTGCGAGAAAACGATTGGAAGAATTTAGCGCATTCTTCCGTTCGGAGATCCAGCCAGCAATGGAGTTGGTGGAAAAACGCGCGATGGCTCAAGAGAAGCCACTGCAGCCTGGATTCGGTCTTCGAATCTTAATTCAGCAGGAGGAAGTCCAGAAGCAGAAGCAAGAAGCTCTGGAAGCCAACTTCCGCACCACAGAGAAGATGACCACAAAGTATCAGACGGAAGCTTCTTCTTCTGCCAAGGAGTTGGCACATCTGCGGAAGAGCAACCAGGAGTTGCAAATGCGAGTTCAGCAGCACGAGCAAGAAGTTCTGCGGATCATGGATAAGCTCACTGATCTCGCAGAAGAGAAGACGACTTCGAGTGCACCGTTGGAAGCCACGGAAGCTCAGGCTGCAGAAGAGAAGAAGCAGCGGGTAGAAGCAGAAGCCCGAGCTAAGTAGATCATGGCACAGATGAGAGAAGCACTTCGGAAGAAGTTCAACTTCACTGCGGGAAGGAAGCTTCTAATCCTAGCTCATACATGGGATGATGCTTCCAAGGAGATGTTAGTGAACTGCAAAGAGAGCATGTTCTGCTACCTAGATCGGCAGATCGAGGACATGAAGACTCTCTACGGTCTTCCCTCGATTCTCCATCATGCAGCTACATCTTCTGATGCACCAGGACCAGCAATTGGGAAGGATCTCTACAAGGAGGAGTTTGATCTCGTTGTCCACTTGGTGGTGACGTTGGAAGTCGAGAAGAAGAGCGAAGAAGCCACGAAAGACAAGACGTCTTCTAGAGGACAGGAAGCAAAGATGTCTTCTCATGTGTTAAGAGTGGAGGAGGTGATTTTGTGCACCTACCGCCTTGTTGCGTCAGCAAAAGCTCTTACTCAGTAGATCACAAAATTTACACCGCTAACCTGCAAACCACAATGACACATTAGCGTCTATGCACCACTTACCTTAACTCTGTTTGGTTCGGTCCCTAATCATCAAGCTCATCATTCCTTAAGTCCCGACCTAGACCCGCCTAAGTCGATCTCAAACATGAGCAAGTCACAAGATGACTTGAGGCGGACTTCCCGTAAAGTCCAGGGTCCTAAACGGTGCTTCCAGCACACCTAGCGGTCCAACCGCCCGTGATGTCCATCTGGGTCTAGGCTCCCGAACGGTCGTCTAACATGTCGACTCGTTCTCTAGTCTTGCTCCAACTCTTACATCATTCCTAAGTCCAGACGTCCAAGTCTGGACCGGAACGTGTCGTGGAACCGACCTAGCTATCACCTCATGCTCCTAGAGTCCGTCCGCCGAACCTTGAGATCGGGTGATTCGTCTTGGTCCACCCAAGACGAATCAAGCCCCCCTCATATATACCCAAAGGTATATATGAGAGGGGCTCGATGCATGAGTGGGTCAGGACGAGATCGGTTCGAAGAGTTCTACATATCATTGGAAAGGTCTCGCTGAGACCTTTTCAATGTTATCTCACTCACCTCGAGATCTTTCGTGGAGCTCCGTCCACGACCTAAAACGTCACTTGAGCTGAAACCTGTGGTCCACACCCAGAATCGAACCATCTGGTTCGGACGTTGACCCACGTTTAGGTCTCATGTCTCGGACCCACGTCTCAGACCTATGTTTCGGTTCGTTCCCAGACTCGCCTCCTTAGGTCAGCGTTCGTCTGGGATCGTCTTGGGATGGGCCCTTAGGTCCTAACCAAATGTTCCAACTTTGATTCAGAGAACCACTTAAGGTTCATCTGATCTCGACTTTGTGGTCAAGCCGTTCAGTCCTACTCGCGGCGTTCACAACCTAGCGCAAGTCCACTAGGGTTTTATTGTTCGCGTCTGCGTCTGATCTTGAGACTGAGGGTGCGACAGGTGACTACCTCTGACTCCTGTGAGGTCACTCAGCTCCCAGTGTCGAGCAAGTGACACAGAAGAGCCAGGAAGCGCAGATGGATTCATCTTCTCAAGGACCTCTCTTCTGACTTCCGAAGCCATGGTGAAAGCACACATGATGAGCACCGAAGAGGATGTCACTTCAGCCTTACCAAAGGTACCAGCAGGGCCACCCACGGTGCAAGAAGCAGAATTAGGAGGTCATGCAGGTGAGGAACCTATGGAGACTACATCTAGTGACCAGGAGTAAGTAGTAGAGGTAGTTAGCAATTAGTAGTTAATTACCCTAGCTATTTTTGTAGGAATCGCAGTCTGCTATTTTAAGGTGGACAACACCCTCTTTATTTTTAAGTGACTGTCCATGTGACAAGATAAGCAGCGGTAGGAGTAGGAAAGTAGTTTTCAAACTGAGAAAGGAACTCAAGCTTGGGAGGTGGTGGCTTTCAGACAACACCTCATCTTTCTCTGACTGTGAGTTGCGATTGGAATGGATCTCCCTCCTGTGACTCAAGACAATTGTATAACGTAGATGATAATGTAGGATTTTTGTAACATACAAGAAAACCAAAAGATGCTCGAAAGTAGTAATTTAAGGATCGAACTCACAAAGATGCAAGTAAAGATCATCTAAAAGTAGTAAACATATGACAAAGGTGATTCTTTATAGTTATCTTTTATTCTCACGGGAAGAAATCAGTCCCGGTAGAGATCAAACTCAGGTCTATCCAACAAGACAAAGTTGATAATCTTGACAAATAACATAACAGGTACTAAACAGGTCAGGGACCTCAAGAAACAAATAAACAACAGAGAAACAGAGCCATAGAGGTAAATGTCACGACAAAGAAGTACTACTGAAGTGTTACTAAGTAGTCTTTAACATCATAAACACTAAGTATCTTCACACTAAGTTATTTCTACTACTACTGCTCTCGGAAAACTCTAACGAAGAAGACTCTTCTTCCGCCGAAGTACCATGTTCAACTTCTTCCAAAGTGTCTTCACTAAAGAACAACTTCCTCCGAAGTCAACTTCGTCCAAAAACTTCTTCCTAGTAAACTAACCTCGCCGGTGGTTGTCTATTCTCGGACTTCGCCTCAAACTCCTACTCTGATTTCAGATGTCAAACAGCAAGGTCTTCGACACCCAAACTAATTCCTACCACAACAAACTACGATATTTCGTAGATAAATCTCTGAAGTTGACAAACACAATGGCTCTATAAACTCAGGAAATAGAAAATCCAAAATAACAAACACATAGAGGTATTGAGGACGAACAACACAGCGCTTATATAGATTTCTCCGGAGATGACGGATCTTCTTCTTAAGAAGTCGAGTGTACATCTGATCCATCGGATGAAGATCATGTGTCCGAAATGACACCAGGAACAACACCAGCTCCTAGTCCCTAGCTATCTCACTAACTAAAAACTCAACGGTCGCTCTAACCTCCCTAAGCTCTCTAACTACCCGTTGTCCTAATCTAGCTACGCGGTTCTTCGTCGAAGAACCCTCTATATCTGCAACTGTGAACTCTTGTCGAATCTGCCGAAGAAATGTCAGCTTTGAAGAATCCAAATCTGTGTCAGCGTTGGCTCGACTCTACTCCGAAGTTGAGCGCTCAGTTCCTCGACCTTCAATAATCGTCGCTTTAAGTCATCGATCTTCTTCATCATCTCCGCAATGATGTCCTGGTTTTGGTTCTGCTGGACGCGCATCTCGTCCAACTCTTTCTTCATTAGAGAAAGAACCTTCTCATGCTCTTTCTCCTAGTCCAACTTCTGCCGAATAAGAGTTTCTTCTCCGAACTCATGTTTTTCAACTCCTCGGCCTTCGCCTGAGTCTCCTTCTTCGTCGCGAGGACTGCCGCACGTAAGTTGTCCTTCTCTTGCTGTCAGTTCTCTCTGCCGAAGTGCATCGTCTGCACTAGCTTTGCTAAGTTCAATTTCCTCCCTACGACTTCCTCATAAGATCCTCGGTTATCTTCCAAGGCATATAACAACGGCACGACCACTTCTTGAATGTACTTTGTCGAAGAAGTGAGCTGTTCTACTTCCTCGACTGTCGATGAAGAAGTAGTAGCTCTCGGTGTGGTATCCTCCCCCTTCTTCCCTCGAGGAGCGTCCTTGTCTTCGGCTTCTTCGGTTACTTCCTCTTTATCGGAAGCTGATCAGAAGAAGTTGAGCTTCACAGCAGCAGCCAAAGACAAAGAGTTCGAGGTCGCACCGACTCCAGTTAGGAATGTACAACTGGAGAAGTTCTTTGACGAGGTAGTCGTGGAAGATGCAGCAACTGAGGAAGCGAAGAAATAGGTTGCGTCTACCTCATAGGCAGTTCCAGAAAGAGCGCTTGAGACGATAACCCAAGAGGAAGACGAGGATGTAGTTGAGGTACCTCCACCAGTGAGAAGGAGCGGGAGGAACAAGATCTTAGAAGAAACTCTGAGGTCAGCGCAGAAGTCTCGCAAGAAGGTGAAGATGACAAGGACAGTATGCGTCGATGGAGAAGAGGTCGACTGTCATCCTCATGTAGAAAATTGAGACAAATGCTCCGATGTACACTAGATCTTCCTCGGTCCAGAGCTTCTGCACATGGAGGTGAATGATCATCGTCCAATGAGCTCTTCTCCCGGCGAAGAGCTGTTCGATGAAATTAATCTGCCAATTCGACATGTATGTCGTTCTTCTTGACCGGAAGATCGCCATAATCGCATCTGCAACCTCCCTCTTCTTCGAGTTACAGTAATCGTTCGTTCTGTAACCATTCCTCCCCTGAGGCAATTCTTTGAAGAGCTTTGAGAAGTTCTTCACTTCTTTGACCGAAGCCGCCGCCGAAGTATTGTAAAAAAGAAGGTCACTCTCCTTGCCCGCATCGTCTATCCCCAAGACGTTGCACCAATGTCCTTCGGTCCAGTTGCATGGTCTTTCATACGATTCGTCCGCAGGGTGCTGCCTGCACACCTTCAGCTCGTGTACCAACTTCATAGAGACCATCCCCCACCAAGGAAGTAGTAGGAACGATAGACCCATCTCGTCGAGCTCCTTCTCATAGCGACAAAGAGCCGCTCGGTTGACATCCAGTGCTCGAAGCCTCGGCGGTTTGGATGTCTACATCCCTCTCATAAGCCGAAGACTTAGGTTTCCAATCTGTACAGCTACAACGAGGTACGAAGAATGGGTGAGTACTTTGTCACTAACTGACTTCGGCGAAGTATGAGTTCTTCGTCAATAACAGACTGCGCTGCGCTCCGTCTCTCTGAATAGTGTTTAGCAATACGACAATTGACTTGAAATTTTCTATTTATATCTCACGATGGCTCTTTCACACGTGCCGAAGTTAGGATTGGTTCAGCTTTGACTGATGTTCTTCGGCGTTGCAGTGCGGCGATGTTCTTCTTCTCCAACTTCGTCACATTTTCATGCTGGTATAACTTCGTCATTTGGCGTCTATTTGTCCTACACAACATACTGTTAGAAAGCTCTTCGTTCGAGGAATTCAACTATGAGAAAATTCTATCCCATATGTCTTCATAAGTTCAGTAGGTTCCTCCAGAACAGAGATTCTTCACTAAACTTCTAATTAACATCCTTCTACTCATATCTTTTATCTTCTATCATCTATTCTTCTTATTTACTTTACAACTAATCAATTAATTAACAAAAACGAAAAATTAAGGCTTCACAATTTTAAACACACATGTGAGCACACACTCACAAACACTATGTGCGCAGAGTTTTAGAGTAGGTCTGCACCTCGGCTCCTAGCAGGAGATCGTAAGGTTGTAGATGGTAGTAGACAACATAGACAAGGAATGACATCATCGTGCAGTCCTGCTTCTAAACTGGTGTGTCGAAGATAGTGACAAAAAGTGAATGGAGTGATTGGATTCTCGGAGATTGGATTTCAGATTTGATTGCAGAAGCTTTGTCTATGTCTTCTGGGGAGTGGGTTTCAGCGAATTCATACCCAAATGTGCATGGGAAGCCTTCTTGTTGAGTGACGATTGTTAGAAGTTGTGCAGAGTCCAAGCTTGTCTCATTCATTGGAGCACTTCGTATCCACGTACGGACTGTCCCATGGGAGATTGATCTCCTGAGTCAGAGTAGTCGGAGCAACGACAGAAAAAGCCGAAAGCCTCTTTTCATAGTAGAAGATGACATCTTCGACTGGAAGACAGTGTAACTGTGAGTAGATCTGTAATCTTCTTCCCCAATTTATTACAAGCAGGGATGGCTTGTTAGTGAGGATCTAGACTAGAAGTCTGTCGTAATCTTAATTTCTCTCTTTTTTGTTTCTTCTTGTTTGGATTTTCTCTTCTTCTCCATCTTTTCTCATCTTCCCGTCTTCCTACTTCTTCTATTGGATTTTCAAGACTTCTATTAAGTATCAATGGATGTGAATGTCGTTGTAGTGCTGTCGAAAGACCGTTTCTGCAGGCAGAAGCCTGAGAAGGCTACATGGGCATACACCATATGATTAATCTAATCCCGTTGGAAATTATAAGAGCAATGTGTGATAGGAATAAGTAAGTTGACATCTACGAAGCAGAGATAGTCTTCTGGAGGTGTCAGAAGCTGAGTTGAACCCTCAGAAGTCGATAATTGCTTCGAGAAAGTCATCGTGAAAAGACTGGAAGCCGTGACCTGGAAACAGTAATCATCTTCCTGACTTCTCAGTGGGTAATTGTGTGATATTTTAAGTAGTAATTGTATGTTAAGGTCCAGAGTACCTTCTGAAGGGTCTGGAAGCCGTGTGAGTTTGGACAGATCTTAGAACTTAGAGCAGCGATACTAGTGTAAATCTTCTTGGAGAACGAAATCTTTTATGCTACAATTGGCTAAAGGAGAAATCATAAAACACTACAATTTAGGAGTTCTAAGTGAAATTGACTCGCAAGGAAGCGCTTACGTCAGTTTTTCATCGTCTATGATCTGAGATTGGGTTGTTCTTCGCGATCGGTGAGCCAAGCTCTTTGTTATTGATGCCTACGCTATCAAGGAGTCTTCATCTACGCATGAGAGAAGACCATACGTGGATGGATTGTTGGTTTGGGTGTGGTGAGCAAGTTTGAGCCACCGAGAGTCGATTTACATCAGTTTTTTGTGTCATGCGATCAAATTTCTTGCGTGATTTTACGAGGAGAACTCCAAACGACTTGTTTGGAATCTCATTGGGTTCAAGGTAGCTCGATCTATTTATTAGAAAAGACGGATATCAGATCAAGCGATCCGTTTGAACGGTGTGTGCGGTTTTAAGCCATAAGGAGGAGTTTTTGAAGGTTAGATCACTTGCGACAAAAAATTGACGATATCTCGGCTGTCGAGAGTCGGATTTGGAAGTTCTTGAGGTCAACGGAGTTAAGAAGGAAGTTCTTATCGACATCTGAAGATCGTTTGGTGAAAGAAAGAAATTTCTAGATAGGTCTTTTTCAATTCTTTCGCTACGGTTTTCGTCCTTTGGAGTTCATTAGAGATCTAGTTGGCTATGTACAGTTTGTGGTAGCTAGCTTTAGCTAAAGGCTTGTACATGGACGTTGTTTGGACTTGGTTTCAATCGTGTGATGCTGGTGCAGCTCTTTTTGTTAGCAAAGGGATGTTTCTCTTGCTTTGAGTTATGCTTCGGTAGTTTTGGGTCTAGGTTAAGATTCAGAGACTCGTTTTAGAGAGTTTTGAAGTAGATTACAGACTGCTCTAGTCTGTTTCTCAGTTTTGTGTTCTTAGTGGGAAAGAACCGTCAGTGTATATACATTGGGAGTTGGTATATATTGCGACGCTCGTTTTCATGCTTGTTTCTCTCTTGTCTCTATTCAGCACACTACATCTCCACAATTAGGAACCTCGCGTTTTCCTGAACATCCCATAAAATCCGACACAATAACTTGCACATGACTGGAGAACATGTTTAGCTGAAAATCTGTCACATCATCTGGAGTATCTCTTTAGGTACCTCATGAAATTTGATCGTGAATCCTAGAACTCAGGTTCCAGAAAATCATTATTGTCCGTAATCTCCAGTTTTGATATCTCTAATATGAACATTACTTTAATTGTTCTTATGCGCATAGCTAGACGTCGATCGTCAAGAAAGGTGTCTTGTCGTGGATTGGCTATGATGTTAAACTAGGGTTTAGAATGAAAATTTATCAACTTGTTCCAAACATATTTTTGATTGCGTCATTATCCAGGCAATAAACATAATTCTTTTATCGTCGCGAAAAAAACTAAGACGACAAAATTACAGACAATTCGATTTTTAAGATTTCACACGTCGCGTATGTCTAACAAGTTGACACGACATCCGACATGCTGACATAGCGGTTGTTAATTGAATGGAGATGCCGACAGAAAAATAGGTTTGAGGTGGTAGATTTAGATGATGTGGCATTGTGGATGTGTGCCACTTGGTGGTCTGGTACAAGAGACACTTGGCGTGCATACATGCACACAATTAGCACAAGACGAACACTTGGACTTTTATCTCCTGCTTGCAAACATTATAGAAATCGTGGGTTCTAAGGTTCAGCCAAAGAATTTTGGGAAGTCGTCGAGAGGTTGTACAAATTTTTTGGCATAATTTTTGAGACTTAATAAGGTTTTAGGATAGATTTTTGGATGAAGAGGATGAAACTAGCAAATCTGTACAAGACCTCATGCAAATTTATTGAAGGGAATCTTTGAACTTCCTTAGTTTCTTCGAGAGAACTTAGTTTTTACCATGTTTCGTATCGTTGGAAAAAAGACATCTAGGCCTTTCCAACGTCAACTCAAGTGCATCATTTAGAGCTGTGGTTAGAGAACTATAGGGTTTTGAAGCTCATCAAGTATTTGATAGTGTATGTTAAATAATGTGAAGACTCGTGCAGATTTCAGTGAGGAAGACATTTAAGGATCTCAGTTTTTTCTATGCTTCATACCGTTGGCACTAGACCTTTCCAACTCATCTCGACTGCGTCATTTGGAATCGTGGTTAGAGAACTACATGGTTTTGGAGCTCACCAAGTATTTTGATAGTGTATGTTAAATCAGTGTGAGGGTTAGCGCAGATTTCAGTGGAGAATACACTTGAGTTCTAAGAGGTGACAATTTATGCTAGGGCTCATGCAGATTTCCTCAAGAAAGAATCTGAAATTTTCAGGAAGCCGTAAGTCGGAATACAAGGGCCAATTTAAGCCGCACTTGGTATCATTGAATAGTGTTTTTCAAGACCTTTCCGGCAACATCAAGAACATCATATTTCGAGGTTCTACGTAAATTACAAGAGTTTGAAGTCCAGTTTAGGACTTCACGTCAAATCTGTGCGATGGCTCGTGCAGATTTCAGTGGGGAAGATACTTTGGGATTAGGAGGCACATCCGCACAAGGGCTCGTTTAGATTCCTTCACTAAAGGGTCTGAAAGGTTCAAGGGCTACAAATGTCAACTTGAGCCAAATTTGATATCATTAAATAGAGTTTTCCGAAGACTTTTCGGTGACATGAACATCATCAGATTTTGAGACACAAGACAAAAGTTGCAGGCATTTGAAGTTAGTCAGGACTTTTACTAGTATGTCGAAACTTTACAAGTGCTCTTGCAGTTTGTGAAGGTCGGAATTGCATATTTGTGCTATGGCTCGTGCACATTCACAAAAGGGGAGATCTAACGCTTTCGACCGGTCGTAACTGGATATATATCTAATAATTTATTGAAATCAGATAAATTTTATTAATATCATCTAAAATTTCCTTTGATATTGATATATTAATTATTAATGTTATTTGATCTTAAAAAATTTATTTTATTATTACAAAATCATTTAATTAAATATCACTAAATTAACAAACATGTTCAAATGATTGATGTGAGTGAAAATTTTCGTTAAATTTCTTTAACTTCACGTTTTGCGCATTGAACCTCTCCCTACCTCGCAGGTTTGTAGAAGTTAGTTGATGGTGAAAAAGAGACATAGTAAGCTTTTTAAAGACATCAAGAACTATGTGTTTCGACATGTAGAGAGGAGATTGCACGGATTTAAGCTAAATGAACATTTCAGATTGAACGGCAAATCTGCACGAGAGCTCACACAGATTTTGACTAAGGAGAGAGTTTGGTCCTGTAAACTTGAAATCCATATAACTTTCTACATAGATATTTGTTCAAGTCACAAAGGATACCGTCGGAACTGAATTTTCAAGAGCAACATATCTGGCTGCTCTTATTTAGATTAAGGGAAACGAGTTTTAAGAGTTAAGGGACTGAAGACTCTCAATACAGAAGTGGCATAACTTCTTTCACAGAAGTCCATTAGAGACATATTGGGTAGTGTTGGATTCGGTTTTTGAAGGAGAATGCAGTTATAGCATTAGATCAGGATTTTAAGAATTTGTGTTGTATGATTGAATCTTTTTGTAAATTTTGTTAATAGTTGGCCGAAGTAAAGAGTATGATTTGGAGTTAGAAGGTTACATTTGTATTGTTGTTTTCTCTTCTCAAACCCCATGCGCTTTCCATAGCCATATACACACATATTCCTGGATACACCCTAAGATATAACAACAGAAAGGAAGAAGTTCATTTTGTCAGGTAACATTGTTGGAGGACGTTAGAGATGTTAGAGGACGATTAAGTGACAAAAGAGAGTACGGCTCTGAAAATGAAAAAGAAATAGGATTAGATCTGGATTAGTTGATAACATTTAATATCAGATATTTTATAAACGTGATATCATATGTAATGTTACATTTTTCTTTATGATCCTATCTAACAATTCATTTTTGATATTTATTATTATCGCTGCAAAGACACTCCTAGTACTAAAAGTGAGCTGTTTTACACAACTTTGGATCTTCACTTTCATTACATCAATTGATAGAGCTCATTGTCATCTTTTCATGGGCACTTCATCTACTCCATTTGGACGCTTACTGGTTACGTTACGAGACTTGGAAGATGAAAAATCAAGCTATTATTATTGATTGGGTATTTGTGGTTCTAGGTGCTATACTAAAGACGAAAAGGGTATGCTTGTTCATTATATGTGAGAGCATATTCCATGTACAGTGACTGATGTAAAGGGGCAACTTAAGAAATTAGCTTGCATCTACGATATGTCGGCAGACGGTTCGGGAGATTGGAAGGTCCAATGCAAACGCGCAAGGCGTCATTAGGTTCAGATCTATGCAGGCTACGCACTAGTTAAGACAATTTGTGAAGAGGCGGATCAAAGAGTGTGTTCTAGGAGAAAATGAGTCTCAAGGAAAGGTTTTGGTGTGCTTCAGTGATCTACGAAGGAGAGTTAGACCGTTCGAGATGTTCTGGAGTCCAAACTTATTGTCCTTGGATCCATCATGATCAAAACGCCGAGTCAAGAAAATGAAGACAATAAGAAGTTTCATTGGGCGATTTGGGAGTTCTAGGTGAAATTGACTTGTAGGGAAGCGCTTACGTCAATTTTTCATCACCCGCGGTGTGAGGTTGGATTGTTCTTCGCGATCAGTGAGCCAAGTTCTTCGTTCTTGGTGCCAATGCGATCAAGGAGTCTTCACCTACGCATAAGAGAAGACCGTATGTGGATTGGATGGTTGGTTTGGGTGTGGTGAGCGAGTTTGAGCCGTAGGGAGTCGATTTATGTCAATTTTGCTTCTTATGACCAAACTTCTTAGGTGGTTTCGTGAATGGAACTCCAGACAACTTGTTTGGAGTCTCGTTGGGTTCAAGGTAGCCATATCTATCTATCAAAAAGACGGATCTCAGATCAGACGATTCGTTTGGACGGTATGCATGATTCTAAGCCGTAGGAAGGAGTTTTTTTAGGTTCAGTCACCTACGATCAGAAATTGACGATATCTCGGCTCTCGAGTAGGATTTGAGAGTTCTTGGGACCAGTGGAATCAAGAAGGAAGGCCTTATCGACATCTGAAGACGATTTGACAAAAGAAGAAAGTTTTCAGATAGGTTCTTTCGGTTCTTTCGCTACAATTTTTATCTTTTTGAGTTTGTTAGAGTTTTAGTTGGTTATGTACAACTTGTGGTAGCTAGCTTTAGCTAAGGGCTTGTACATGGACGTTGTTTGGACAATTGGTTTGAATCGTGTGATGCTGGTGCAGCTCTTTGTTAACAAAGGGATGTTTCTCTTGCTTTGAGCTAAGCTTCGGTAGTTTTGGGTATGGGTTGAGATTCAGAGACTCATTTTAGGAGGTTAGATGCAAATTACAGACCGCTCTGGTCTTTTCCAGTTTTGTGTTCTTAGGGAGAAAGAACTGGTAGTGTATATAAATTGAGAGTTGGTATATATTGCGACGTCTCATTCTCGTGTTAGTCTCTTTCTTTCTTATCTTTGTTCAGCACATGATTGAATGATCAACCATACTTATACAATCAATTCTCAAAAATCACACCAGTGTCGTTTAGATAACAATAACATGACAACTTCACTCACAAAAGATTTACAATAATAGTATAATTAGATCATAATTTTATATTCTCTAAGACTTATGGATAATACTCTAGAATATAAAAATTAAGTTCTGTTTATATACTAAATCATGTATGCATCTGTTGTGACGTTTCATCAAATATTATTATTATATTGATTTCATCTTATAAATTTGAACTCTTATTTAGACTTTACCGAAGTTGTACTACGCTAACACATAGCCCCATAGTAACTAGTTGTTTTCTCTTTTCCTACTCATTGTATACCAGCCTGAAGACTCTATCCTCAACACCCACATGCCCAGGACGAGTAGCTCACTCCAGTACTGTAGTGAGATAGGATACAGCACTACCCTTGGGGGGGACAGAGATGAACCTCATTTAGTACTGTACTGTAGATCAACGGACTCTTACTGCCGGTGGGGGAACCTTTGAACGGCAGTTGTGTTGCTGTCTTTGTCGTGGAAGCAGTTGGAGAAGGCATGAAGTCCACGTAAAGATAGATACGTTTCTCCCTTTCCGCGGTGTATGCTGTAGTAGATTTTGGACCTCATGGATGGTCGGACCACTTGGCTGTTGACGACGACATACTGATCCATCGGACCACGTTTGAAAGGAACAATGGACTTCAGATGTGCGTCAGCAACTCTGTCTGGACCTACTGGCTTATGCAAGTGGAGGATCTTCCAGTTCCCCCCACTCTCTAGACCGAACTACGATCGTCCCCACTCAAGTTCGAATCGGACTTCGGGTCCACCGTCTCGCGCAAAAAGACTTCGTGGATGGGGGATGCCGCAAAAGCTATGGCACCTTTAGGAAGCCCTAAAATCCAACTGTGCAGGATGACTTCACCAGCACGTCACGCACGGTTGCAGTCGTCAGTCACTTGGTAGTGCTCGAGTGGGAAAGCGTTACAACTTTCGAAAAGATGGTAAGGAAAATCTGAACTTGGTATACAAGGCAACCAAGTATCGAAGACAATGGCGAGCATTTACAAACGAACTAAGAACTACAGTAGGTCTTGCCTAGTAGTTTGTGTGTTGCGCCAATCATCAAGCGTGGAATCTTACCATGACACTGTTCATGCATCCAACAGATTCTAACTATCCTTCGGATCGAGGATGCAGTAACCAACAAAAAG
The DNA here is from genome assembly GCA_036924285.1 of Asterella californica. NCBI lineage: Eukaryota > Viridiplantae > Streptophyta > Marchantiopsida > Marchantiales > Aytoniaceae > Asterella > Asterella californica. The sequence continues at coordinate 1,900,656 of JAYKYS010000021.1, forward strand.
TATTACACGAAGGATAAATTCATCATTTTTACTCCTCAGATATTCAAATAGTAATTTATCGGTTCAAAAATCCAAAATAATTATTAATCCTCGGTGACATAAAGAAGGAAAATGTCAAGTATGATACCATCATGACACCATAGGTTCAATTAATATATAAATATTGAATGTGATAATGAATATATATTCTGGTGATCTACTCATTTTTTGAGGTTTTTCCACATAAGTTACAAGGTACCTTTGAGGACTCGTGAGAGCAATGATGAATATCCACCTATTCACAGTATGTTCTCATGAGGCAGGATGGTTTTAGAGTTTGAATGAGACTATGAGACTAGTTCACGATCAGTTTGAGAAAGAAGAGCATGAGTTATAAATATTTCTTGTAAATTCTGTTTCTCCAATCGATGTATAGAACATTATGAAGTATTAACGTAGTACAAGATGCCTGTATATCTAATGAGATAAGAATTGTTTTATCACAAGTGAAAGAAATAAACTAATGAGATGAATTTATGATTTCACTCATTCACACGGTATGCTTTTCTCACGTAAAAGTATACTTTGCTTATGTGCCTTCATTGTATGCTTCTTTTCAAAATATTTTGACGAAAGATGGTATAGATGTAACCAAAGATAAGGAGTTGAACCCCTAGAAATACAATGTGAACGAAAAAGAAGTGAAAGAAATTTTACAAGATTTCATTCGAGATGCTTTTGGGAGTGAGAAAGTCAAATGTTACTAGTGCAATCATCGACGGAAGCTTTGAGAGGGTGATCTTTTACTTCTGATTATCCCAATATGGAATTTACGCATCCTGTGTAAAGCTAGAAATAATAACGGAAGGGAATACTTATTTCCTCCTGTGTTTGAAATCCTTACTAGCAACTTGATCCATCTAATGGAAGACAAGGGAAAAGGAGGGGGAGCTGTATGTCACGATGTACCACTCCCCTCAAAGGGAGGGGTACCTCGATGGATGGGGTTTTCCCATCCGTTTGCTATTCACTGGTTCACGTTCTCCACTCCTCTCAATAGGAGTGTCAAAGTTAATCACTTTTCAGAAAGATTTTACACCCGCGGGAGGGACTTATGACTTCGGTAAAACTTGATCGAAGTTTCCTGTAGATACATCCGGAGTTACTTGCAGGAAAATGTCACATTCGTTTTTTTAAACGGCTGTTCATTCTTTTTTCCTGTTCTTTTTTACAGTGGAGTATTTATTGCACTGAGTAATTATCGTGAGTGTCAACATTGAAAAAATGTCATTCAAGAATCATAGTGTCCAGTCACAAGCGCGACCCATAATGAATCGCGCTTTGATATAAAGTTATCTGCTGCGATTTTAGAGCTCTTTCTCTCTCTGCTGTTGAGGAATATTTCTCTTGTAACTTTGACACCTTCTAATACTGTAGTGTCGTGGAATTTCACTTTTGAAATACTAAAGCTTTATAGTTTATGAAAATGGAAAATCTATTCAGGTAACTGTGGCAAATTAGTCGACAGAATTGAAGGAAAAATATGAACTTTTCCCTTGGAATGGACTATTCACTATTACTGCTCAAGTTCGTAAGGTGAGAGAAAAGCCAAACAACCAAATCAGATGGGAACATAAACCTCAGAATAAATCATAATTAATGTTTCACTTAACTAACACACAAACAGATGAACCTTCTTGAATGCAGTATTAGTGGGTGTCAATGTTAAGAGAAAATATTCCTCGACGGACGAAGACAAAATACCAAAACTTTTTGAAGTCTAGTTTTCCACTGAACCACGATTCATTTTGGGTCGTCATTCTGAACTGAGAGTATAATCTCTTCTTTGATTATTTTTACTCCTGTCATCTGCAACTATTACCTTCACAGCTAGATTTCTCTATGCAAAAACAAACAGACGAAACAAGTGAGAGCTCAATAAACAAACGCAAGTAACATTTTATCTATAAAATGACATCGATTAATGTATGCAAGTCTACGCTCGTAAGCAAGTTCTCTAAGAGACAACAGAAATTGTTGAATCGGATGTTTGTTTAATTTCTACCTTCTTGACACAATCTGACGGTTATGACTTCTGCTCTCAAGCCCGTTAATTCTTTTTAAGGAGAGAAGATTGAGTGGCACTCATATCATGATGTACACTCAAACCTCTCCTGATAACAAAAATTACAAGATCTTGATTAAAGAAGTAAATCTGAAACGTCAGATTGTGTCTCAAGGATCACAAAACATTTGTAGATACTCGATTGAATTTGTTTTCTAACGGTTTTTAGGAGGTCAGTTTCACGGCCATAGATTGCAACATCCAGTGCCTGTAAATTTTACTGGAGGTAGTACTTGAAACTTGTTAGAATACTGTAAAAGTGTGAATACTCCTTTAGGCAGTAACCAGTTCAAGCTATTAGATGGTGACCCAAGGTATATTATCCAGGCCCAAGACCATTGTACATTATTGAGTATCTATTTACTTTGTTCTGCCCACACTCTCTTGAGGAGCTCTCCCACACTCTCATACTGTCTTTATGCCGTGACTTAGAGTTTTGCCTTAGCCTCTCATACTAGCAGTCCATTTCCAACATGGTATCAGAGCTTTGCTTTGTTGATGCACTAGCACAATAGCATAGGCACTAGGTAGACCTTCGGCTCTTAGGTGAGAGCCGTTGGAGGACGCTTCAGCTGCTGCGAGAAGGACGCTTCACGCACCGAGATTCTGTACCTTCGCTAACAGAACTTCATCGTTCCAGCGATCAATCTGATACAGAATGTCTGCCCCCTTTGACACCAAAGGCTGGGCCAAATTCGACGGCACATATTTTACGCTCTGGAAACACAAGACAACCTTGCGGCTCAGGGCCCATGGTGTTCTTGATATCGTGGAAGGGAACGTGCAGAGACCACGTGCCACTACACCCGGAGGTACTGCGGTACCCATCCATGTCCCTGCTACCGGACCCGGTAGCATCGCAGATTGAGATCAGCGTGATGTTAACGCGCTCGCAGCGATCAACGAATGCTGCGAGAACAGCGTGGCAGGACATCTAATGTCTTGCACCACGTCGAACGATGCATGGTCCACCTTGACCAGACACTTTGCAGGTCAAGACATGGTGACCGAGATGCACTTAAGAGAGAAGTTGCGGGTTTTAAAGACGAAACCCAACGAGTCTGTCACCCAACACGTGAACAACTTCAAGTCTCTCATCCAGCAGATGACTTCAGCTGGATTGATAATTATCAACGAGGAACAAGTCCTTGCGCTGATGGACAGCATGCCCAACAACTACCATCTATTCTTGCAGGCGATGAGAACAAACTCAAATCTCTCGCTACAGGACCTCATCACCTTCCTCATCCAGGAGGAAATGATCGGGCGCAAGTTATCGATGGAACCATCCACTGTCTTGTTTGCAGGACGCCGGCAAAGAGGACGCAGTGGCAACAACCGGCGCAACAATGGTGGCAACCGACAAGGCGGTAACCAGCCACCGAAGAGACCGCCAGATCCTAACGAGAAATGCTTCCAGTGCAACAAGCCCGGGCACCTCATCGCCAAGTGCCCGGACAAACCCAGCAGCAGTAACCCAGGAGCATACACTCACAAGAGAAGTCCCCCTCACTCCACAAAATTCGGAATTGCCATACTTGGATAATGAGGGCTCAATTTCAGTCAGCGCGGCCTCTACCCCCTTCACTACCACACCTCTTGGTTCATTTCTTGTAAGGACACCACCTCTTGGCCTGCCCCCTCATACGCGCACACGGATCAAGTCTCTTGACTCACCCATAACTGCCAACGGATGGCAACTGCCCTGCACCTTCCAGTCAACAGCCTCGCACTTTCGCACTGCCACGCGACCTCCCAGTCCACCGGAGGCCTTAATGGTCCCCGCAGACAGGGAGTCACCTGTCAGCAGGGACTCCCAGCAGGAGTACCTCTCACACGGCGCGCTCCCACGCGGCTGCCTGCCCCCGCGCCGATCGAGGAAAGGGATGGAGATCCCATCCGGATGGGGATGAGATCCTCATCCGCACCGCATGTGCCGTCACCCCGCACGAGGGATAACGTGCATCTCCAGCGCAGGGACGCACAAAACATATCTCCGCCTGTGCGGGAATATGAAGGCGGCCCCCCATCGGGGGTGCCGTCTCCTCATAGCGCTGTCGTGTTGTGAGACGTCCCACATGTGAATTCAGTGTGGAACGAGTGTTGTGTTTTCTTTGTGTTCGGTGAACCTTTTGTGTAGTTTGCATGAGAGGGTATTAGATGTCACGTTCACAAGAGATCTGGATGTGAGATCGCACGATAACAAGATGTGCCGACTCAATGATCCGTGAACGTTCGCGTGAATGACTCTTGTTGTCAAACAAAGGTATAAGATAGTGGGTTGGGGGTTTGTAAGGCATTCTTCTGGAGGGGTAGTTTTCATGAGTGTGTCTTAGTGTCTTACGTGATAAGAAGGAGCGGCAGGAGTTGTATTCATGGATGGAGGACTGAATCGAGTTCCAAATCTGCCATTTCCGAACTCGTTTCATATCAAGCTTCACTTGATCCACCGCGATCACTTTCGACAGTGGTTCGTCGCCTACTTTGGAGAAGAGTTCATGGGGAGGATGATGGACTCGCCTACTCCGGTGATCTTACCAATCGTCACGTATGGAGAGGACTGGGACTTGACAGTGTACATCTTACTTTGACGAGGGCCAATGGACTTGAATTATCCAGCTAACATCCCTTTCAACGTCTGGGTGGATGTTCGGTGTCACTGTCGGCGGAAGATCAATCATCGTGCGTGGATCGCAAGGAACTTTGGGGAGGAGTACTGTAATCAAGTGATGGCTTCTCCATTTTCTTTTGTAGTACCTTTCATCGTAAATCGGTTCCAGGTCGTCATCTTGACCTTGTACTGAATCTTAAGTGTTAAGTACGATCTCTATAGTTCGACGAATGTAATTAACCTAAGGTTGGGGCCGATGCCTTGAAGGCATGAGAGGATAGTAAGGTTATAGTTGTTCTAGGGTACCAAGTAGAGGACAAAAGAGGTTTTCAGATCTGTTTTCTTATTGGTCCATTTTTGACCAATCAACGTCATTCCAGATCTGCAGACGGCTTTAGGGTTTTGGAGGTCTTCCCGAGGGTCATTTGAGGAGTGAGGGGACTTGTTGGAAAGCTCTCGAGACGGGCTACACTCTGGAGACAAAGATCAGGCGATTTGGAATTCTGAGGAGAGAGTGATGGACGTTGAAAGTCAGGGGGGTCAAATCGGTACCCCGAGCCACGTTTTGGAGTGATCCGGGAGTTTGAGAGGTGATCTTTAGGAGCTGTCAAGGGGATCGAGTATTTCACTCCGTGCCGGTTGTATTGATGTAAAACAATCCTACATTTGGGTTGGATTTGCTCCTGAAATGATCAATTGAAGTTGGCTGTTACAGTTGAGAGGTATGAGAAAACCCGCTTTCTTTGGATTCAAAGCTTGAGTTGCTCCGTGCACATGGGATTGGATCTCTGAGTGAAACTTTCCAGGATGAGAGTGTGCCCTATCAGCTAGTCACATGTGAAATTTCAGTTCAATTGGGTAAGAGAATGTGTGGAGATCTAGGATTTTGGCCATCGAGATCTGTAAAGCTCAGAAGTTAGCACAGGCGGGTGGCTTGATTCATCGCGAACAGTTGGGGGTCAGATCTGAGACTGAAATTTCATACAGTAGTAGAGAAGGGTCAGAGGGGATGTCCTGTGGAGTTTGAGCCTGATTGGATAATCGAGGTGAAGGCACGAGAGTGTCAAAGTTCAGTTTGCAGCGAGGCGAGAAAGACGTAGAGAGATTTTGCTGAAATCTCTTGGTTGGAGTTGAACAAAAACGACTTGAAGATGGGAGGTGTGCTTCTTGGAGGTGTCGTGTGGATGATAAGGAGGCTGTATTGTGAGATTGGTACGGCGATCACGCTCAGTGGAGGTGCCACGTCTTGCTGAAGCTGAGGTACCGTTATCCTCGGTATCACGCCCCGAGTTTCTAGCTGTTTTGCTGCCGATATGTCTTGTATCGTTGGGAAGCTTGTGTAGTAGGCGGTCCTTGCTGTGGACATCTTCCTGAGCAAACTCGTATCAGCGAACAATAGAAGGTCAGAGGCTACAATTAGGTAGTTTGTCGAGAAGAAAGTAGTGAAGCGGATGTGGATGAGAGATTGTATGAAGAGTGTTTGGGATCTAAAGTAGACACGTACCGTGTATGAGCCTTGCCTTTATCTAGAGTGGAATCGAGCTCCGAGTCATTTGTGTGATGCACATGTGCTACACTTGGGTCAAGTTAGCTCGCTAGTAACCTACAAAAACCACTGATAGATTAGATATTGAGAGCATAAGTTTTCATCGGTTAGGTCGTAGATCCAGTTGTATCTCTCTACAGCCAGATACCCCGTGTATTCCCAGACCATATTTCACGCCCTACGACAGTTGGTGAACCCGACGTGAAACGTCTGGGGTTGAGAGATACGTTTTTTCCCATCATGGACGCTGAGAGCCTATCTCAATTCATAGATGAGGCTTCTACGTCTGGAGAGGTCCCGAGGGTGAACCCACTGAAAAGATCTGACATGCGATTGCTTGAGGCATTCGCATTGATCATGCAACAACAACAAGCCGCTGAACGAAAAGAGGCAATGGCTACTAGAGCTTTGCAGTCTGTTGTGGGTTTGTTGGATCAGTTTGATGGAAAGAACATCTCCAAGTACCTCAAGTACTATTCTCGGGAGATGGAGTTGAGTAAAGTGCCGGAGAGAGAGATGGTCAATACATTTGAGCTTGCTGTCGTACCAGAGATACGAGAGCATGTGAAAGAGATCATCCACTCTCATGGCGCTACATGGGAGGAGTTTACTTTTCAATTAAAAGAAGAATACTCTCTAGAAGACGCAGATCGAGTGACTAAGAAGTCATTCATGGAGTGGGTAAACAAACCCAATAAAGGGCTTGTTGCTACAGAGCTGTTTAGGGAGTTCGAGAGACAATTCCTTCAGTTGTCTCGGATGGAGAAGCTCACACTGGAGAACGACAAAGTGGAGCTGTTTCTGCAAGCAACTAACAATGAGCTACAGAGGGAGTTGGAACTACTTCTGGAAGACAGGATGGAGGATACTGGGCTCACGGCTGATTGGAGGAAGGTTTCTGAAGCAGTGGGTGTACTTGCGAAGCGGGAGTATCGGAGAGGGAAGGTGGTGGTAAGGCAAGAAGTGAGACCACCGTCAATCGTACTACCCCGTAGGCAACCAACAATGCCTAATGTACAAGCACCTACGGTACAAGTACCTCCTATTTCATTTCCTGCTGTTCCTGTCCCTATGGTTGCACCTCAAAAAGATGCAATAGAGGAATTGGTAAAAGGGATGAGAGACTTGCAGATTAAGCTAGCAAGGCTAGAGGAGAAAGGAGGAGTACTTGAGAGCAAAACCGCTCCAAAGCAAAGGTATGTGCAGAGATGTATGTGGTGCGATAGCACTGAACATCACCGGAAGGAGTGCGGAGACTTTGCTGACATCCTACGGCAAGGAGTGATCTACTGGAAGGAGGGGAAGGTTGCCTTGAAGGAGACAGGTGAGATCCTCAAAACTAACTTTGGAAGAGGAGGGATGAGACAAGTTTTAGAGGATTATCTTTCACAACATGCTGAGGTATCAGTAAAAGCCGCTACCTATGGGGTTGAGATAGTGAAAGATAGAGATAGTACTTCTGAAGAGGAAGTAAAGGCGAGTGAAATATGGAGTCATGCTGTGACCACAATGGAGAAAGGAAAAGCAACAAGGGGTGAGTTACTCAAGGTGGCCACGACAATCAGAGGTGCTACTGGATGGAGTGATCCCGTAGATACAATGTCTGTACACGCCTACTTGGCAAAGAGTCAACATGAGGCTCTCATGGAGGAGAAGCGTAGGAGGGATGATGCTGGTCCTAGTGAGGAGAGAAGTACTCCTAAGAGGCAGTTACGAGGTGAGAAACCTCGGCTAGATACAACGCCGGTGCGAGAAGAGACTATGGAGGAAGTTCCACCATCTACTACAGAGAGGTTAGAAAGGAGTAAGAAAGGTAAGCCTGCTACCTACAAGCTGCAGTCAGATATTGAAGCTGCTACAGATTTGAAGGGGGTGTTAGAAGAGAGAGTGCTCAACGCAAAGATTGAGTTTACTTTACGAGAGATCCTTGGAATAGCAAAGAAGGAGTTCCATGATGTCATTATTGACACCATCAAGAGGAAGAGGCAGTTGACAGGAGAGACTGCTATGACAAACGCTCTAGATACGAGAATAACGAAGGAGGAGGAGCAAGAGTTAGCTAAATATTGCACCAGTCATAAGGTTCGATTTGCTGTCGATGAAGATGAGGGAGATGATAGGGTTCCCAGTTATTATACTAGGGGACATTGGGCTAGAGGTACTACGGAGACCTTGGTGAAGATAGGAGATTTGGTAGATCCGGTGGTTGCTCTCATTGACCATGGATCTGAGATTAACATCGTATCCAAAGATGTCTATAAGCGAGGGAAGTGGCCCATTGACACAGAGCATGGTTGGATGATCCGGGCAGCGAACAACACACGGGGAGAACTCTACGGTGCTTGTCCGGATGTAAGGGTGAAGATTGGGGATGTAGTCATAGAGCAAAACTTTTTTGTTCAAGACACTACTTCGTATCCGGTAATTCTTGGACAGCTATACATTACGGCTGTAAGGATGGAGACCAAGGTGCTGGATGATGGGTCTGCATATGCCAGGATCAGAAATCAAGACGGTAAGAGAGCAGTGCAGTTTCTAACTGTACCTCCTAACCATGAGCGCAATCGGGAGAACTTGCGGAGTGGTTCTCTTCCTAAAGTCACTGAAGAGTTTAAGGATTTTCGCATAGGGTCACCATAGAGCGAGGGTATGGTGATATCGATACACAGAAGGAGGTACTCTCGCCAGCGAAGGGAAGTGCCTTTTGTACAGGAGTTGTGGGATTTTCTGAGGGTGGATTTGCTTTATATACGCAGCTTGTTGATCTACAGAAGTGGGAGCGGAAGGCTGTGAAAAGAGTTGAGAAAGATCTAAAAAGAGTGTGTGTACTTGACGAGGAGGATAGAATAGCGGGTGTTTACATGGAGATGGGATTAGAGGATCCTTTGGAGGAACTTACCAAGATTGAGAAAAGGAGTGAAGATCAACTGGTGGAAATAAATTCTAGAGAGCTCTATTCGATCATAGAGTCATTCCAGAAACCAGAAGTCAGGGTTGAAACCAAGTACAAAACGGTAGATAGAAAGGTTAAGCCTGTAGCTCAACCTTTACCCGATGACTCCAACCACCAAGTTCAGCAAGCTTCGAAGGAGAAGAGCTTAAGGGATCCTCGCCAAGTGGGTCACAAGTTTACTGCAGCTACGCTCAAGGAGTTGAAGGTAGGATCCGCAGATTTTCTCTTTCCTATTGAAGAGCGAGAGTTCAAAGAGATGTTGAGTAAGCATGGGAAGGCTTTTTCTTTTGAAGCTTCGGAGATAGGATGCGTGGATCCGAGCGTAGTAGCTCCAATGATTATCTTTACAGTGCCGCATGCACCTTGGGACTTGAGGCCAATCCCTGTACCTAGGGCTCATCTACCTAAGCTTATGGAGCTTCTAAAGGAGAAAATGCAGATGAAGATTCTCGAACCTTCATTTGCACCGTATTCCAGTCGTTGGTTTACAGTTCCGAAAAAGAGTGGAGCGTTACGCTTCATTCAAGATATGCAGTCAATAAACCAAGTGACTATCAGGAATACAAGGATAGGACCGATTGTAGGAGAGTTTGCTGAAGCATTTGCTGGAAGAGCGATCTATTCTGTGGGAGATCTCTACTCCGGATACGATCAATTTCAACTTGCCGAAAGAAGTAGGGATGTCACCACTATGAGGACTCCGTTGGGACTGGTAAGGATGTGCACATTACCACAAGGGGCTACTAACTCAGTGGCGCACATGATGAATGGGATGAATAAAGTCTTACGAGATTTTATTCCGGAGAAGACAATGCCGTTTTTGGATGACATTCCAATCAAGGGTTGTCCAGAAGAGGAGAAGGATGAAGCGACAGATCAGAGGGGGTGCCGTAAGTTTGTTGTTGATCACATTGCAGATGTTGATAAGATATTGTCACGTCTTGAGGAAGTCCACTTGACGTTATCAGGAGCTAAGTCCTCGTTTGGAGTGCGAGAGGTTGTGATTGTGGGACATTTGTGTGGATGGTTTGGTCGTAGGCCTGACCCAAGTAAGGTAGATGCCATCCAACGGATGAAGGATACATGTAGTTTGCAAACTGAAGTACGGAGGTTCTTAGGGGCTTGTGTATTCTATCATGTTTGGATTCCTCACTTTGCACATGTTGCTGATCCTTTATACGGCTTGCTTCGGAAAGGCAAGAAGTTTAAGTGGGACGAGAAGCACTCAGAGGCAGTTCGAAGGCTAAAAGAACTGTTGTCTTCCCCGCTTGTACTTCGTAGAGTCAGCTATGAAGGGGGTAAACCTGTAGTTCTGACTGTTGATAGTAGTCCTATAGCAATTGGATGGGCTGTGGGGCAAGATGATGAAGAAGGGAACAAGTTTGCTGTGCGGTTCGGCGCAAAGGTGTTGAGTGAGCGACAAAGGAAGTACCCACAAGTGAAGCGAGAACTATGGGGGGTGGTTACAGCTATGAAGGCTGAGAAAGATTACCTGATTGGAGCATCGGTGGTTGTGGAGACTGATTGTTTGCCATTGTTGGGAATGATTACGAATTGTAACACTCCTGATATTGCTATGCTAAGGTGGATAGCGTACATCAAATCATTGAATCCTGAATTCAAGCACATAGCCGGTAAGGATAATCCAGTAGCAGACATGTTGTCTCGAGCAAGGTATGAAGGAGAGGAAGATATGATCGAGGACACAGAGGATGTTGGCACTACCGTCTTTTCTAGAGCACAAAAGGGAGAAGCAGTGTATCCAAAACCATTCGAAGAGGAGTTGTACGAGGGTGAATGGATAGATATTGGGCGTTATCTTAGCACGTTGCTGAAGCACCATGAGTGGAGTGATATACATTTCAAACAGGTCAGGAAGAAGGCATACAACTATCTATTACAAGGTGGTTATCTGTGGAAGCGATCTAAGGGAGATGTTGATTCACCACAAAGAGTTGTGTGTAAGAAGGAGATGCAGACGTAACTTATTCGAGAGTTCCATGACAGTTTATGGGCTGGACATCGAGGTATTTATGCGACCTTCACAAAGCTCAAGGAGAGGTACTGGTGGCGTAATATGTATAGAGATGTTGTAAGGTTCGTAGAATCGTGTCAGACTTGTCAGATGTACTCAGAGATCAGACATCGAGACGGTTTGCATCCTACGTATCCGCTTGCAATCCATTACAAATGGGTAGTAGATCTAGTTATCATGCCAGTAGGGATATGGCAAATGCGATATTTGGCTCTTGCACGAGAGGATCTGTCCAACCAAGTAGAAGGACGGGCTTTGCGTACAAAGTCCACTGAAGGAGTTTGCAGATTCTTGTTGGAGGACGTGATCTGTAGGTACGGGTGTGTTGGGAAGATTACAGCAGATCGTGGAGAGCTGAATACTCTCGAAGCTAAGCAGTTCTTTGAGAGATGCGGGGTGAAACTAGCTCTTACTACGGCCTACAATCCAGAAGGGAATGCTAAGAGTGAGCGAGGTCATCCTCCTATTGTTAAAGCCATTTTGAAAGCTTGTAGAGGAAGGGTGAAGGAGTGGCCGAGGTTCTTACCTTTTGCTTTATGGGCTGATCGCTGCACGCATAGTTCAGTGACTGGGTACATGCCAGCAGAGCTAATGCAAGGGCAAAAACCTATCATGCCCATCGAGGAGCACATTCCTACTTGGAGCGTTCTACCTTGGGAGGATAATATGTCTAAGGAGGATCTTCTTGCGCTTCGGATTCGTCAACTGGAAAGAAGACCCGAAGACATAGAGATTGCAGTTGATAGGTTGAGAAAGGCTCGGTTGAAGAATAAGGGCAGGTTTGATGAGCGTCATCGGTTGCGGCCAAAGGAGATTAAGGAAGGCGACTGGGTGTTGGTGTATGATTGTAGCTTGGACAACCAACACAGTGCTCTTAGAAAATTCTCTAAGCGGTGGTTTGGACCATATATGGTTCTTGTTGTACATGACAATGCTACATATTCACTTCGGGAGCTTGATGGATCAAAGCTCAAAGTTCCCATTGCAGGAAAGCGTGTGAAACTCTTCAAGAAGCGAGATGAAGAGATAAGCGTGGAAGAAGTCGGAGCAGAGTTTGATCTCTTGGACGACGACGAGGATGATTTGGTTCTTGAGGACGCTGATAACGATGACATCATTCAAGACGACGAAGACGTTGTGTGATGCCGTCCGCAACTTGTAAGTGTTTGTGGCGCATGCCGGAGGATGCGCAGGTTTAGAGGGGGTGGATGTCGTGTTGTGAGACGTCCCACATGTGAATTCAGTGTGGAACGGGTGTTGTGTTTTCTTTGTGTTCGGTGAACCTTTTGTGTAGTTTGCATGAGAGGGTATTAGATGTCACGTTCACAAGAGATCTGGATGTGAGATCGCACGATAACAAGATGTGCCGACTCAATGATCCGTGAACGTTCGCGTGAATGACTCTTGTTGTCAAACAAAGGTATAAGATAGTGGGTTGGGGGTTTGTAAGGCATTCTTCTGGAGGGGTAGTTTTCATGAGTGTGTCTTAGTGTCTTACGTGATAAGAAGGAGCGGCAGGAGTTGTATTCATGGATGGAGGACTGAATCGAGTTCCAAATCTGCCATTTCCGAACTCGTTTCATATCAAGCTTCACTTGATCCACCGCGATCACTTTCGACAGTGGTTCGTCGCCTACTTTGGAGAAGAGTTCATGGGGAGGATGATGGACTCGCCTACTCCGGTGATCTTACCAATCGTCACGTATGGAGAGGACTGGGACTTGACAGTGTACATCTTACTTTGACGAGGGCCAATGGACTTGAATTATCCAGCTAACATCCCTTTCAACGTCTGGGTGGATGTTCGGTGTCACTGTCGGCGGAAGATCAATCATCGTGCGTGGATCGCAAGGAACTTTGGGGAGGAGTACTGTAATCAAGTGATGGCTTCTCCATTTTCTTTTGTAGTACCTTTCATCGTAAATCGGTTCCAGGTCGTCATCTTGACCTTGTACTGAATCTTAAGTGTTAAGTACGATCTCTATAGTTCGACGAATGTAATTAACCTAAGGTTGGGGCCGATGCCTTGAAGGCATGAGAGGATAGTAAGGTTATAGTTGTTCTAGGGTACCAAGTAGAGGACAAAAGAGGTTTTCAGATCTGTTTTCTTATTGGTCCATTTTTGACCAATCAACGTCATTCCAGATCTGCAGACGGCTTTAGGGTTTTGGAGGTCTTCCCGAGGGTCATTTGAGGAGTGAGGGGACTTGTTGGAAAGCTCTCGAGACGGGCTACACTCTGGAGACAAAGATCAGGCGATTTGGAATTCTGAGGAGAGAGTGATGGACGTTGAAAGTCAGGGGGGTCAAATCGGTACCCCGAGCCACGTTTTGGAGTGATCCGGGAGTTTGAGAGGTGATCTTTAGGAGCTGTCAAGGGGATCGAGTATTTCACTCCGTGCCGGTTGTATTGATGTAAAACAATCCTACATTTGGGTTGGATTTGCTCCTGAAATGATCAATTGAAGTTGGCTGTTACAGTTGAGAGGTATGAGAAAACCCGCTTTCTTTGGATTCAAAGCTTGAGTTGCTCCGTGCACATGGGATTGGATCTCTGAGTGAAACTTTCCAGGATGAGAGTGTGCCCTATCAGCTAGTCACATGTGAAATTTCAGTTCAATTGGGTAAGAGAATGTGTGGAGATCTAGGATTTTGGCCATCGAGATCTATAAAGCTCAGAAGTTAGCACAGGCGGGTGGCTTGATTCATCGCGAACAGTTGGGGGTCAGATCTGAGACTGAAATTTCATACAGTAGTAGAGAAGGGTCAGAGGGGATGTCCTGTGGAGTTTGAGCCTGATTGGATAATCGAGGTGAAGGCACGAGAGTGTCAAAGTTCAGTTTGCAGCGAGGCGAGAAAGACGTAGAGAGATTTTGCTGAAATCTCTTGGTTGGAGTTGAACAAAAACGACTTGAAGATGGGAGGTGTGCTTCTTGGAGGTGTCGTGTGGATGATAAGGAGGCTGTATTGTGAGATTGGTACGGCGATCACGCTCAGTGGAGGGCCACGTCTTGCTGAAGCTGAGGTACCGTTATCCTCGGTATCACGCCCCGAGTTTCTAGCTGTTTTGCTGCCGATATGTCTTGTATCGTTGGGAAGCTTGTGTAGTAGGCGGTCCTTGCTGTGGACATCTTCCTGAGCAAACTCGTATCAGCGAACAATAGAAGGTCAGAGGCTACAATTAGGTAGTTTGTCGAGAAGAAAGTAGTGAAGCGGATGTGGATGAGAGATTGTATGAAGAGTGTTTGGGATCTAAAGCAGACACGTACCGTGTATGAGCCTTGCCTTTATCTAGAGTGGAATCGAGCTCCGAGTCATTTGTGTGATGCACATGTGCTACACTTGGGTCAAGTTAGCTCGCTAGTAACCTACAAAAACCACTGATAGATTAGATATTGAGAGCATAAGTTTTCATCGGTTAGGTCGTAGATCCAGTTGTATCTCTCTACAGCCAGATACCCCGTGTATTCCCAGACCATATTTCACGCCCTACGACAGCGCCCATGTGCATCCCCGCATAAGGGATGCACATGTACTATCCCCGTCTGTGCGGGGATATCAAGGCATCCCCACATCGGGAGTGCCGCTCCCGCATCCCCGCAACGGAGATGCGAACGCTTTATCTCCACCATCGCAAGGATATACCGGCGGGGATGTGCATCCCCGCGCGGCGGGACCGGCAGTCAATCCCCCGCAGACTGCCCGCGTGGCAGTCCGTCCGGGGACCAGGAGGACGGTCCCTCCAATAGGGACATAGTCCCCCGAGGTGGGACACAGGGTCTTCTTGGCCCTCGTCCTTATAGTCCTTACCCAGGCTCTCAAATCTTACCTCCAAACCAGGTCTCATCTTGGATTCCTCTTGGCGAGCAGTCGGATTCTCCTTTTTCTCGGTTCCGGTCTCCTCCGCATTTGTTGGCAGGCCTTCAGGGCTTTACATCTGGCAGTCGGACTCCTCCACCGACGTCACCCCGACCCTGTGCCCTTGTTTCTACAACGGGCGATCTCTCTATCTTGTGACATCAGCGACTCGGCCATATCAACCATTATCGAGTCCACGAGCTGAGCCACCGCAGGTATGTTACTGGTCTCCCTTCTTTCCCGCTCTCTGAGGATATTTGTCCAGCTTGTGCACACGGCAAGCATGCACACACTAAATTCTCACGTGTCAGCTCCACTCGATCCACTCGTCCTCTGACACTGGTCCATTCTAATATTAGTGGTCGCATCTCTCCTTGCACCTTTTCTGATTACGAATATTTCATCACTTTTATTGATGACTACTCGCGTCACACTGTCACTCGCCTTCTCTACTATAAGAGTGACTGCTTTGCTGCTTTCTGGGTCTATCTGACATTTGCTGAGCGCGCCACTGGTCAATATCTTGTCACTTTGCGATCTAACAATGGCGGAGAATATCGTTCAGCTGCTTTTGACGCTTTTTGTCGTGAGCGCGGCATCCAGCATCAATTCACAATCCCTTACTCTCCTCAGCAGAATGGTGTTGCTGAATGCAAGAACCGCAGCCTGCTTGATGCTGTCCGTTCTATGCTTTACACTTCTAAGCTTATCAAGCCCTTCAGGGGTGAAGCAATCACCTGCGCCACTTTCCTCCAGAACCGGTGTCCGTCTAAGGCTATCCCGTCTATGACCACACCTTATGAACTCTGGCACTCCTATGCCTCCACAACTCCTCGTCGACCTGATCTCTCCTTTCTGCACGTCTTTGGCTGTCGTGCTTTTCCCCATGTCCCCGAGGTTGAGCGCATAAAGCTCGATGATCGCTCTCACGAGTGTATCTTCCTTGGCTATAGCGGCCAGAGTAAGGGCTACCGTCTCCAAAGAAAATCTGACGGTCATACCTTCATTTCTCGTGATGTTATCTTCGATGAGTCTTCCCCGACTCTCTCTCTCACATCCACCCCCTCTGCTGATCTCCCACTCACTCAAGCGTCTCTTGAGATCAACGTCCATTTTTATCATACTGTGCCCGCCTCTTCTGCCGGCCCAGCTTATGTCCCGTTCGTCTCTCCCGGTTTCCCTTCAGTGAGAGTTCCTCTGCCATCTCCTGCCGGTCCAGCTCCAACCCCATCCGTTGGTCTTGGATCTGGAGGAGGAGTCTCTAGCAGTCATGGCCTTGATGGAGGAGTCACCAGCAGTACACAGTCCAGTGGGAGCAGTCGCCCTCCACGTTCTCACTCCTCAAGCCATCACTCTCCCCCTGCATAGAACTTGAGCCTGCGCCATCCCTACCTTCGGCGCACATCACCACGTTCACCACGAGTTTCCGGCCCTACCCACAGCAAGTCCTCTCTTCCTCCATTGGATTTCCCAGCACCGCCCCCATTGAGACGATCAGCTCGACATTCAATTCCTCCACAACGGAACCCAGATGAAGGCTACGACCCTTCATCGCTGATCCCGAAGTCTCGGAAGAACACCAAGCGTGCATTGATGATAACTCTCAAGCCTGTGTCAATGGAACATGTTTCTTACATAGAAGCAGTATCTTCTCCTGATGCCGATCAGTGGAGAAGAGCAATAGAGGAGAAGTTAGATTCTCACGAATCTAACGGCACTTGGAAGCTCACTGACTTGTCACAAGGACGCCGACCGTTAACATGTAAGTGGACCTTTAAGTTAAAACTTAATACCGATGGATCCATTGCTCGTTATAAGACGAGACTAGTGGCTCGTGGTTTCACCCAGATCTACGGGTTGGACTACACAGAAACCTTTTCCTCTGTAGTCCGCATTCAGTCGATACGGCTCATCCTTGCCATCTCAGCGTAGTATAATCTACATGTACATCAAATGGATGTTAAAACTGCATTTCTGAATGGAACACTTAACGAGGAAATATACATGAGTGTTCCGGAAGGCGTGACTACAGCAAGGCGCAGTCAAGTATGCAGATTGCTTAAAATTCTCTATGGTCTTAAGCAATCATCAAGAGAATGGTACTTGATCATCGACAACTTCTTGCTCTCTCTTGGATTTGCTAAGTCCGGTGCAGACGGAAACGTTTACTACTTGCACCAAAAATAGCACTTCGTCATCCTTGCCCTCTACGTGGATGACACTGTGATTGCCAGCAGCAGTGAGGCTCTACTGTCTCACGTAAAAGAGAAATTTAGCTCACGGTTCAAAATGACTGACATCGGTCCAGTCCATCATTGCCTTAGCATTGAGATTAATCGTGACCCATCCTCTGGCACTATCAGACTTAGTCAAACTTTGTATTTGACACATAAACTATTTCAGTTCGGCTTACAGGATTGCAAACCCGTGAGCACCCCTCTAGTTACAGGTGAGAAACTTTCCTCGGATGACTCTCCTGTCACTGAGGATGAAAAGAAGCTATGCAATAGTTATCCTTATCAGAGTGCAGCTGGCTCTATTAATTGGGCCGCAGTATGTATTCGTCCTGATTTGTCTTATCCCATTAGTGTACTCTCCCAGTTCATGAGTAGTCCTGGACCTAAGCACATTGTCGCTATGAAGCGGATTTTCCGTTACATCAAGGGAACTTTGAATTTGTACCTTGAGTATGCTCACTCACCCCAGCCCTACTCTCTGTTCCGTTACACCGATGCTGACTGGGGAGGACATGCGGAGACAAGACGATCCACATCAAGACATTGCTTCATCTACTCTGGAGGAGCTATCAGCTGGTCCTCTAAGAGACAAAAGTCAGTAGCCCTGTCAAGTACAGAGGCAGAATATGTAGCTCTTAGCACGAGCTGTTCATAGACAATCTGGTTACGTCAGCTCCTGACCGACATCGGATTGCATGACAAGGAGCCGACCGTTACATATTGTGACAACCAAAGTGCTATGACCCTTGTCGACACCAGCAAGTTCCACGACCGTACGAAGCACATCGACATCCGATATCACTTCATCAAAGATCACGTCGCTGGAAAAGTTATAGAAGTTAGATATTGTCCTACTGAGGACATGGTTGCAGATATTGTGACAAAGAGCTTATCAGCTCCCAAGTTGGACTATCTACTACCAAAGCTAGGAATGTTTTCTAGCTAAGTAATATTTTTATCCGAACTGTTACTGAGTGGGAGTGTTAGAATACTATACAAGTGTGAATACTCCTTTAGTCAGTAACCAGTTCAGGCTATTAGATGGTGACCTTTCGTAAGGTCACCAAGGCCAAGGCCCAAGGTATATTATCCAGGCCCAAGGCCATTGTATATTATTGAGTATCTATTTACTTGGTTCTGCCCACACTCTCTTGAGGAGCTCTCCCACACTCTCATACTGTCCTTATGCCGTGACTTAGAGTTTTGCCTTAGCCTATCCTACTAGCAGTCCATTTCCAACAAAATTTATAGTAAAAAGCTATAAATAAATTTATGATAATTACGGGAATCCTTATAGCAAAGGTTGAATGTCCCTAAGGGTAAACCGCAATAGGGTTTTTCGACCCAGTTTTTCGCTCTCAGCTGTTTGGAGTTGAGTGTAAGTAATAAACAGATGACCGTATTGCACACATTTTCTGGCTAATGAGCCCGACCGGGTTTGCTCCTCAATATTGGAGAAAAACTCTATGGACCCTCCCGTTGCTTTTCCTTGATTAGTTTTTTTCTACCGTTCACACGCTTCAGTAACTCGTGTGAAAGATTTCATTGCACAATAGTACTGCACGATACCGAAGCTGAGCTTGGTGCGATAGGGTATGTTTATAGCCGGGAAAAACGGAAAATAACCGCACGCACGAGACTGCTTCGGACTCTGTAGTTTTTCAGAAAAAACTCAGGAAAACCAAACTACAAAAACCTGGTGCGGTTATGGGATAATAATACTTATGTTTTCTTCTAGTTCTCTTGTACCTCACTCAAGTTCCTTCACGTCTAGTTCCTTCAGGACGATCAACGTTAATCAGGACCCTTGGCACACTCGGTGGCAAACAAGGTTGCCCTTTCCTGTACTATACTTCATTTGTCGGCTGGTCCCATGATAGAAAGCACAGTACAGTAGCTGTCTTTCCGTGACGTGCATTCGTTGTATGCGTTCTGAGAAAACTGTAGTGACGTAGGATTTCTCCTTTTGCCCATTTAGTATACAAGATATCGTTCCCACATAGGATTTGCACAAGTAACGCTGCTCTAAGTTCTAAGATCTGTTCAAACACACAAACACACGGGTTTTGCCTAGAAATCCCGTCTTCTCACAAAACCACACAAAACAACACGTCTTCCAGACACGCCAAATGGTGCTCTGGACCCAAACAAACAACTACCAATTACAATATCATACAACTATTCACAGAGAAGCTCGGGAAGACGATCTTCCAGCTTCCAGGTTGCTTCTTCCGGTCTTCTCGATACCGTCTTCCCGAAGCGATTCTCGTCTTCTGGGGGTTTAGCTCGTCTTCTCACACCTCCAAAAAGCTGTCCGGCTTCGCAGAAGTCGACTAGTAACAGTCGTTGCATCTTATTCTCACACTCACATTCCAATCGGGTTAGATTAATCACAGGGTGTATGCCCCCTGTAGCCTTCCCAGGCTTCTGCCTACGGAAGTTGTCTTCCTGTAGCACTACAACGACATTCACCTTCACGAAAGCTCAATAGAAGTCTCGGAAGTTCACTAGAAGAAGATAAGAAGATGGGGAAGATGAGGGAAGATGGGAAGAAGAAGAAATCCAAACAAGAGAAAACAGGATGAAAAAGGGCAATTAAGATTCCGACAGACTTCTAGTCCGGATCCTGACTAACAAGTCATCCCTGCTTGTAATAGTTTGGGGAGGAAGACAACAAACGTGAGTACTGTAGCACCGTCTTCTACTCGAGGATGTCGTCTTCTGTTGCGGGAAGAAGGCTTCTTTCTTCTTCACTTCGCTGCTCTGACTGCTCTGTCTTCTGGGATCTCTTACCCAGAAGACTGTTCGTACGTAGATCCCAAGTGCTCTACTGAACGAGTCAAGCTACACTCCACAACTGTTGACATTCACCGTCACTCAAGAAGAACACTTCCCATGCACAATTGGGAGCGAATTCAATACATTCCACCACCCAGAAGACATGAGCGAAGCTGCTGCACTCAAATCCACAATCTATTCCCCGAGAAGAAGTCACAATGGCATTGGGAAGCTCACTCCCGCTACTTCCTGCGTCTACTACTCGACACACCAGCCTAGCTAACAAGACTGCACGAGGATGTCGTTCCCTGTTCCTAGACTGTCCACTACTTCTATCTACATCGTCGAACCACTGCTGGTGCGAGTATGCAGACCCCTCCTGTATATTCCAAGACTATTCGTATGTTTCCAACAACGGGTGTAGTGCGCTAAGACTGTCTCTGCTCTAATGTGTCTCGTCTGCCTGACTGTAGAATCGGTGTGTATGTTCAGTTACTACAGAATTCTACAGAACTGGCAGAACTGGCAGAGCTCCATTTCCTACTCTACGATCCTACTTAACCATCTGCCTCGAGAGCCAGGGGAGGCGACCACCAGGGAGAGAGAGAGAGGCGCTGACAAGAGGTTGTCACCTCACATGCATGCGGTCCCTCTTCCCAATTAGACCTCCACTGTGTTACTCCTACGCTACCTATACTGCCACATGGGGTCCTAACTATTTTTACATGGAAAACTGCCACCCTTAAGATAGTATGTCCGATCCTACTAAATCTGGAAGTGTCGATTGAGTTTGCTAACTACTCTGATTGCTCGGTGGCAATCTCCACATGATCTGCTCCTACCGGAGCTACTACCTCGACTTCTGATGGGCTGGGAAGCCCTGCACTTACCTCGGGTACCACTGAGATAGCTTCTCTCTCCTCGCTCTTCGCTGGTCCTGCTGTTTCTGCGGCTGCGTCTTCCTCGGCTTCGACTTCGGAAGACCGAATGGTCTTCTGGGAAGACGAGTCGAACGGTGCGTCTTCGGTCTTCTGAGGCACAGATGCAGTACTAGGGACCATGGCGACCTCATAGGGGTCCGGAGAAGTCGCTTCCTCCACGCGGAATACCTGGGAAGACGGCTCGTCTTCCTGTCTTCCAGAAGACATCATGTCTTCCGGGGCGTCTTCTGGAGTCTTCTCGTCTTCCAACGCTGTCACCACCAAGTGTACAGCGAGATCGAACTCCTCCTTCTCCATTCCGGATCCAGTCGAGGGTGCTGAGGCTTGGGAAGATGCGGTTGCAGGTGTCGGAAGTGAGGGAAGACCATAAAGTGTCTTCACTCCTTCTATCTGTCTATCCAGGTACCTGAACATGCTATCTCTGCATTCCACCAACCTCGTCTTGGACTCGCTGTCTCATTCCCTAGCTAAGGTAAGTAACTTCTTACCCGCGGTGAAGTTGAACTTCTTCCGAAGCGCTTCTACCGACTGAGATAGCATCTTCTGCGCACGAGCCTCCGCTGCTTCCTTCTGCGTCTTCTCCACTGCAGCTCGCGCTTCTGCGGCTTCTCGCTGTGTCTTCCAAGTGGTATGCTCTTCTGCGACGGCAGTGATCTTCTCCCGCACTCGGAGAACTTCCTGATCGCGCTGCTGTACTCGCGCCTGCAACTCCTGGTTGCTCTTCCGAAGTTGCATCGACTCCTTGGCAGAAGCGGCTGCTTCCGTCTTGTACTTGGCTGCAAGCTTCTCCGTGGTGCGGAGACTAGCTTCCAGCGACTCCGTCTTCTGCTGGCTGTCTTCCTGTCGCAGCAAGGTGCGCAGGCCGAATCCAGGCTGTAAAGGCTTCTCCTGTGCCCTCGCTCTCCTCTCCAGCAACTCCATAGCGGGCTGGATCTCCTTCTGGAAGTAGGCACTGAACTTCTCCAGTCGTCTTCCTGCGGAAGACAAGTTCATCCCCACCACTCGCTCGGAGGTGTCGACCTTGTCTTCTAGAGGCAAGGAAGCCTCTTCCACCACTACGGACTTCATCTTCTGCGCACGAGAAGAAGCTACTCTTCTCATCTTCCGGGGTGGAAGACTCCTCGTGGCAGGAGCGGCTCTCCTCTTTGCGCTTCCTCGCATCGCAGTAGGAGCGCCCATCCATCCTTCGTCTTCTGGAGTCTTCGGAAGACTCCCAGGTGTTACAGAAGCTGTCTTCTGCTCCGATCGGGTACTCAGCAAGTCTTCCTCCGAGTCCGACTCCGATCCTGAATGAATGAGGGAGATGGGTGTCCTCGGTACACTTCTGTGACCCATCTTCCTCACTGGCGTGGCGTCTTCCGACCCACTAGACTCGTCTTCCCTCACCAGAAGCGTCTTCTGGTGAGAGCCGGGTCTCAGCTGTGGCATCAGAGTGGGAGGGGGCGTTGCTGCTGCCTCTCGGTCATCGTCTTCTGAGGTCTCCTCCTTCACCTCCTGTCGCTCCGTTGGCCCATACACTGCCAGCTGATCTTCCCTAAGATCCCCCATGGCTACATACAAGTAGCAGAAGAAGGGCGTCAGATGTCCTCTCGCCGGGATACCCAAGTATGCTAGCTCCGTCTGTACATAGTTGTGGATGTACGCGCCCCAGTAGATTGGCACTCTGTCATCCCACACTGATTCCAGGAACTCCACGTCCTGATCTCCTAAGTACCTCGTCTTCTGCGCTTTCCTCTTGGGAAAGAGATGCAAAAATAACTTCGCCAGGAGGCGCTTCTTCGGCTCCCGGTAAGATTCTATCTTCCAACCGTTCCTCCCCTGCCTGTCTTCCATGAAAAGACAAGTGGTACTCCTAGGCACATGCCACGAACTCACGATCCTAAGCAAGATCTTCTTCTCGTACCAATATCTTCGATTCTCGGACTCAGGCCTGTGAAACGTCTTACGCCACCAGTCTTCAGTCCAGGAAGACGGTCTTCCCCGAGCTACTCCTGCCTTCGCAGGTACACGGTTACGCGGTGGTAACGCTGCCCACACCTCCTCCAGAAGCCGTTGATCTGCGAGGTTCCAATCCCACAGGAAGAAGTCGAGACCCAACTCCTTAAGGAAAGGAGTGGCCTCGGTCAATTCTGCCGCGGGTAACACCAAGCCTCGCGGATGCATCGACATACCTGGAAGATCTGTTGCACTAAACCACAAGCACCTACTATGAGCTGAAGGCTCATTTCTTCCCGAGTGCTCACAATCTAGCTTCTACTTCTCAGAAGACGAAACTAGTCTTCCAGAAGACAGCTACTCCGTCTTCCGGGATTCTAACAGTACTTCCTAGATAGCTCTCGTCTTTCGAGCTATATCTAAACAATCCTATCTAAGCAAGGCCTCGCATGGATTACCAAGAAGACAACCCACCTTGCATTACATCCTACTTCCTATCAGAAGATACAAGATATGCGAGAAGTAGAGTATGAGAAAGGTTCAGAAGATGGTTGCGGGCTCCTGCGGTGACAGTGGCCTCTGGGAAGACACTTGGGACAGCTTCCGATTCAATGTCTTTATCGGAAGACTTCCCGAAGTCAGACTTCCCTTCACTGGTCTCACATGTCTTCGTCTTCCTACACGCAATCTATCCTCACAACAGACTCAAGACAACTGCACTCTGTTCTTCTGACTTCTCACCTCTCATACGCACTCAGAAGAAACTTGTTGCATGATGGGAAGACATGACCCTCGACCATTCCCTCCAGATTCTGCCAGCAAGACTTCTCACAACTCTCTTCTAAGTTCGGGAAGAAGAAGGAACGGCTGCTATGGATCGGACAGAAGAGATCCGAATGGACCCTCGCGTATTCTCGCTCATTTTGCCAGCCTTCCAGTCTTCTAGTCTCTCTAGGAAGATGGGGAGTTGAGAAGCTTGGAAGACCGGGAGGCACAGGCCTAGTTCCCGACTTCCAACTTCTCGAAATAACACAACAACTCATCACTCCACTCAGGATTCGTACCAAGCCTCTCTAAACACAAAAGCAAAGCAAATCCACTCTTGATACGAATTGTGTTCAGTCGACTTCCGAAGACAGTCTTCCGAAGACGGTCTTCTGAAGACAGTCAAGTTCAAGAAGCGTCTTCCGAAGATGTTCCCATCTTTCGAATCGTCTTCTGTTCCAAGTTTCGGGGATAGAGAGGTAGTGGGGTAGGGAAATTGATAGCTGGGGTCTCCAATTTGAGGGCTAGGAGTAGGGAAGCTCTAATTGAACTCGGGAAGAAGCAAAGAGATGTCTCGACAGAAATTGGGCAGCGCTTCCGCGCCCAATGTCTCAATAGAAAGAATGGGGGTGGGGTAATCGATCAGGCTGCCTGCACATAATCAAGGAAGCGCGGGGAATACCAGGAAAAGGCGAGAAGAAGTGGGAGGGGAAAAGAACAGAGGGAAGAACCTCTACAGTCTTCTTCGGCTCCCCGAGTTGCCTTCGACCTCCGCGCGCTTCTGGCTCTTGTCCTAGCTTCCAATGCGACTCCACACGACTACGTCTGCTGTCAATTTCGGTCCACACCTCGATTCCACCTCTGCTTCTACTCGCCACTCTTCACTGTCAGCTTCTCGGAAGCTCCACAGAAACGCCTTCGCTTTCTCTGCTGTTTGTGCTCCCGCAATTCGATCTCACCCTTCGCCTAGCTGCCAACTTACTCTCTCCTACCTCGATGTCTCACTCGATTCCTCTCTCAATGCTAGCTCGCGAAGCTCACTCTCTCAATCGATCTTCTTCAGGCGCGCTATGCTGCGAGAAGTTGGAAGGTGCCTAATGTGCTTCCTCACGCATCTTCCCCGCAGATTAGGAGTTCTCGTCCTTGGTGTCTTCCTGACCTACCTACCTATTCGGTGCGCTCCAGTAGGTACACCTACTGTCTTACCCGAAAACTCGTGGTTGGTCCTTCGCGGTCGCTGTCTTCTGGAAGATAGGTGTCTTCCGTCATCTTCCCATCTTCCGCCGTCTTCTCGTCTTCTGAAGACGCAACTGAGAAGACGGTTGTCTTCTGAAGAAGTCAACTTCTTATTACAAACAGCTCTTAAGATCATCTTCCTGTTAAGAAAGACGTAACCTTAAGTAACAACGCTTCTTCAGTTATACAAACAAGTCATTATTCTTAAAAATTTCAAAAATTCGTGCATCCTGTAATTTGTGGGCACGACAAAAACACATTCTTCTTCAATCTACTTTGCTGGGTTCCGGAAGAACGTGCAGTCCAGCGAACTTACTGTAGTTGCAAGTAGTACAGTTAGTACGTGGTGAGCAGAAGTATTTGTAACTGCTGCTCTGGTATATCAACCTGAGCCGGAATCATGATAGAGACCGTGTTGTATTAAAAAAAACACATTCTCTGTTCTGGTTATCTTTCTCGCCATATTGTACAAAGTTGGTGCACTAACATGGACGATTCTGGTCGCAGAGTCTCTCGAACTAAGCGAAAAAGTACCTAAATGGGTATCTTGATCTGAAAAGGATTCTGAAAATATAAAGTCTCGTTTCTTTTGTATTTTGGAGGGGTTTTATGTACGATACAGCATTTTCCACATGCGATCCAGTTGATAAACCACTACCTTTTTTGATAAACAATGATCTATATATATTATTTTCATAAATCATGATCTCTAAATGTTATTATTGAAAACATCTGAACCGTTGAATTATATGAAAAATTCTCTCGATCTTTATATTTTCATTTTCCTCTACGCTATGCAAGCCACGAGAGTAGTCCTCTCCCTTCGGTTCCCACTTCGAGGAGTAGTTTAGGACTGAGAAACCACTCCCTACCGTGGCTTGTGGTATACATACACATTAGTGTACTCGTGCAAAAACACTGGAGAAAATTTTAGCTAAAAGATAAGATGAACTTTATTCCTGAACCAAACTGACACAACACTGAATACAAAATCCATTGAAATATCATGCAATTACAAAGAGTTCCTTTTATGTAACCACATAAATGGATAGAAATGCCCATGTTCAACTGTGGCATATCTCTAAACATGCATCGTCACTGGCACTTTCTTACGTAGCACATCAGGTGAACTTGTAACATCATCGCAGATTCCTTTTCCAAACCATTGAAAGAAATAAAAAACACTCGAAACACTCGAAATTAAAAGGATGAAATAGAATTTTCAACTCACAAGGTTACCATCAGCGATCCACGGTTCTATAAAATTACCCGATACATGATAAACGAATACTTCTATTCTTCTTCCCGTGAGAGAATATTCTTTTTTACTTTGACACTTCCTGTTATAACTTATTTATAGTAGACGTGTATCAGATATCATCTTCAGTTATACTCAACAATTAAAACTGCCCATGAGATATCAGATTAACATGTATCGTGAGAGTCTGCCAATGAAGTTCAATAGTAATTTTGAGAATCTATTGAAACTGTTGAATTACGCACTGCGGTGAAATACTTTTCAAAAAGCGTTGATTATGTATTGGTGTGAAAACAAGGCCACTGAAACTTAACTTTTATGGAACTCTAGTGAAAAGTTGTACAGGTTTTTCTCGTAAATTAGACACTGGACGTGAGCAATGTATGACCGTAAATGAGATCTCCTGAACACCGTTGAAATAACTGAATCTAATGACTATAAACGTTCTGCAGTCCCTGACATTTTGGACTATCATGTAGTTTTCGTGATGAGAAACGGTTTGAGTGTCCCTAATCACTACATACGATAAAAAGTAGAGAGACAAGTCTTGAAACGTGATGCTTTCTATGCAGCAGCATCATACTCGATGTTTCACCCCTCTCTCAAAAGGTATTATCCTTGCGGATTTCACATCGAATGCTCCAGATCTTTCTTGCAGATCAGTTTGCCCCCAAAAGTTGTGAACGGTATAGCTTTGGAACCACGCTCGATCCTCTGCCCAATGATCAAAAGTTTGAGGTTCATTATCATGTTTCCTGGTCCCACAAATTCACACCAAACTTGAGCCATTTAAGAACTTGAAATTTGAATGAGAGATAGTTTTGCCGCCATTGCAATCTTGGAATGATCTCGTTCAAAAGGACTTCAAACTCAGTGAGTTCGATACAGGAGATGATCGTAGATCTAGACTGAGCTCTGGACAAAACGAGTATTACAGGCTGCTTGCTGATATGAAAGTTACCACGTATCATCAAGAGAAATATTAGTGCGTGTCAAATCTGGAATCTTTGAACAATATTTGTCTGCCGCAGACGAGTGTTACTGCTGAGGCCAAGAGGCAGTGGAGGTTTTCTGTTGCCACCTCCAGAGATATCCGCAAAAGACCGTCACAGCCGTCTCCCATTTTCTTTTTGTTCACTGTTGGACGTACGTTTCAGCCATAACTAAATCTATTACCTAAAATCTTTTTATAAAATTTTAAAAATTAAAAAATTAAAAAAGTAAATAGTTCTAGCGATACAAGGACACTACTCTAAGCGATACACGGCTCTAGAAAAAAAATTTCTGGGACAAATTACGGCTTTTTCCCTTCTTGCTGTTAGAGAATCTTTTATTTTAGCTTTCACACTCCTTATTAGCTTTTTCTTGCGGCAATAGAGTATTTATCACTTTCGTATCATTTTACCACAGACCATGC
Source organism: Asterella californica (assembly GCA_036924285.1). NCBI lineage: Eukaryota > Viridiplantae > Streptophyta > Marchantiopsida > Marchantiales > Aytoniaceae > Asterella > Asterella californica. The sequence goes on from JAYKYS010000021.1 coordinate 1,928,329, forward strand.
AAACGCTGAAAACAAATATATATATATATAGTTATAGTTATAGGGATAACATAACATACTCGGCATAGAATATTTTGCGAATAGTGATCATTCACACTTCACTGTGAGATCACCGTTGATTATCGAAGAAGATTAAAACTGAAATTTTGAACGGGCTGATACATCCTGTTTTGAAAACTATCCAATTTACCTGATTGATAGTTAGATCACATTAGATTTCAAAACATGAACAGCGGTATATATAAGCGATACATGAGACCGGGTAGGGTAATAGATCCCATAGTTATATATAGCAACATGTACAATATAGACTAGATAATGATGTAATTCTCTATAATACTGAAAGCTAATTGTTGGAGATAGTATAGCCTAGATTGGTAAACAGGCACAACTCTTTCAGAAAAGAAAAGAAAAAAAGAAACTCTTTTCCAGTATTTGACAATCTGCGCATGTGAGGAAACTAAAGGTTAGCAGCTGGTTATCTAAACTGCACATAGCTCAACTCGAGGGCGTAGTCCAAAAGTATTACGGTACTAAACCTTAACATTTTTCAGTTCTTACCTGTTAGCAGCTTTTTACTTCCTCAGTCCCCCAAGCAGCTTTTTCAACCCCCAAAGTTCAAAGTGTCTTCCGTACCCTTATCGTCTACTATGCAGGAATGAGTGTGCGGGGAGGAGAGGATAGGGGAGGGAAGAGAGTGTAGGTTGAGAGGATGGAGTGTGTCTGGGTGAGTTAGTGCAGATTTTGTTTATATTTTTTTTAGTTTTTTGTTTCTGTTTTTTTATGTTAGAATTGGTACATTCTGTGAAGAAATGAATGAGTATTCAATTTTTTAAGATTACATATATTTTGTTTAGGATTTTTTAGAGGTTTTTGAAAGTTTGTTTGCTACATATAGTGTGTTATTTATCTCTAGAGGATTAAGTTTCTTTATTTGAGAGTAAATTTTTGAGATGTTTCTATAACGAGTACCGTTTGGTTGAATATCGTCTCTTTTCTAGCTATGGGTACTCTCTCTTCCATGAGATCGAGATTGATCTGAGACAAACCATGTCTAATGTGCGATCAGTTATATATCTCACAAGAGGTAAAGTCTCATGTGATAAAGACGCACAAGAGCTATGATTGGACCACATGGGATGCCCAAGTTAGCTGAGAGCGGAGATCTACACATGCAATCATTATAGCACCAGTATTCTTTCTCCTTGGAGTTTCTCTTGAGTCGTGGGAGTGGTTGAGAGTCCATATTGATACTATTATGAGATTGTTTGAGACGAGTTTTTCTTTATTCTCGTTTGTTCCATCGACTATCTCATGCTCTTCATGATGAGATGAGACATACATTCCATCTTCCTCCTGACATGTTGGCACGAAACACCAAAGACAAGACGGCGTGGTTATTTTTCTTCTTATTGTCTCTTGGTGCCTCCATTGTATTCGAGGTGGCAGAGTGAGACATTGAGAGATGATGATCAGACAGTCTGTCTGAGATGGTTTACGAACACTTACATAATTGTTTTCAGACAGACGATATCGTGTCAGATTTTACGTGAAGGTTGTCGAGGAAAACGTGAGCTTCCTGGTTGTGGAGATGTATTGTACCGGACGGAGACAAGATAGAGAGAAACAACCACGAGAACAAGCATTGCAAGGTATACCAACTCCTACTTTGTATACACTCTTGATTCTTCTTCTATAAGAATGCAAAACATAGAAACAAACATGAGCGATCTGTAATCTACACCAATCTCTCGAAAATGAGCCCTTGAATCTCAACCCAGACTCAAAACTATCGAAGCGTAGCTCAAAGTGACTCAAACTCGCTCACCACACCCAAACTAACAATCCAATCCACATATCGTTTTCTCCTAGGCGTGGATGAAGACTTCATGATCGCATAGGCATCATGAACAAAGAGCTTGGCTCACTGATCACGAAGAACAACCCAATCTTGCAAGCGATGAAAACTGCGTAAGCGCTTCCTTGCAAGTTAATTTCATTCACATCTTTCAAATCGTCTAATGAAACGCATTGTCTTCTGAACCCAATGATGCCTTGCGTGTTTGTATTGGACCTCCAAATCTCTTGAATCGCCCGTCGATAGATCACACGTGTAAGCTAACCCCTTAAACTATCCCCCTATGTTTGTCGTGTACGTGAAGGTTTTCATAGATAATGAGCAAGCAGTTCCCTTGCGTCCTTAGTATCACGTCAGGAGCCACAAATACCCAGTCAACAATAGTAAGCTAAGGCCTAGCTTGATTTCCCCACCTTTCGAGTCTCGTAACTTAACCACTGGACGTCCAAATGAAGGAGATGAAGTGCCCATAGCTTACAACGAGCTCTACCCGTTGATGTAATGAAAGTGAAGATCTGAAGTTGTGCAAAAAGTCCGTAAGCTAGGACCTAGCTTGCTTTTCCTATCTTTCGAGTCTCGTAACTTCTCCACTAGGCATCCAAATGAAGTAGACAAAATGCCCATAGAAAGTTGAGAACAAGCTATACTCATTGATGTAATGAAAGTGAAGATCCGAAGTTGTGCAAAAAAGCTCATTTCTAGTCCCGTGAGTGTCTTTGGAACGATAATGGTAAGTATAGAAAAGTAGATTTTTCATGTAAAAGCCGATCCACGACACGACAATGACCCCTCTAGTGATTTCACAGAGCTTTTTAAGATAACGGCAGCATAGCTCAAGGCATATTCTACATTCTATAACTCAAGTACTGCGGATAGTTATACTTTTGGTCATGATGAAGGATGGCGGAAGGATTCGACAGATAATAATTGACAAGATGCTCTTACGACTATTAGTCGTATTGTTGTCTTCAGCTTCGAGATATTTTTCAAGATCATTTTGTCCACATCAATTTGGAGTTGCGACACTATGAGATTGTGAGTCTGTGTCCTTCGGCATTATAGCTCTCTTTGACATCCATCCTGATTGGGTTGTCTTACAAGTGGACGTAGAAAATCCTAAAATCTAAAGAGATTTGTTACATCTAGAGATGGTTTACGTATCCTCGGAGTACCGATAGGTTTAAAAGACTTCGTCTCCCGATTCTTACATATTGCTCTAGCGGAGGACGTTTTACATATTGATGATCTCCTTATGTTAGAGGACCCCCAGGTTGTCTGTCTTTGGTATCTTTTCTCTTTTCATTGCGCGTCGTGCATATTACTTACTCCGCACAATATCTTCATCTCCTATCTTCATATTGCGTCTTAAAGAGTTTTATAGGAGGATTATGAGATCTTTGATGACATCTTAAGATTGGAGACCTTTGAGTGTGTGGCAAGACCTCTCGCACGTAGGTAGACATCATTGACGATATCATTTGACGGTGTGGATTTATTATCTATGCAGGAGATTGCTCTAGCAGATTTTCTGCGTAGTTGGGCCCTCTCAACACCTTGGCTCTGTTGTCGTTCCCTCATGCAAGATAGACCTATTCCAAAGAGCTATGTGATAGAGATGGAGGATGCTTCTTACCCACTATAGATGTGTCTCCGTGAGACAAGAGATAGTTTGACTCTTGAGACACTGGGACACATATCTATTTCGATATCTTAGCTATCGATGGATACTACAGACTGCAGTCCTGACGAGACACCACTTCTAGCAGGTTCTTCACGTGCTCTTAGTTGATCCTTCCATCTCATGAGATACTAGAGCTCGACTCCGCTCTTGTTCGGACTAGGCGTAGATTCCTGATTCATAACTCGACTTCCAGTTCACATCGACTATCTTCTCTATAGTGATGAGGTTCTGTCTAGACTTGGTCCAGTCTTGGTCCAGTCTGTTGCTTCGGTATTGTGCACTTGCAAGTGCAGTGTCTCGCTCGACACCTCGGATTGACACTTTGCTTTTATCTTCACGGTGGAGATCGGATAGTTAGTCATGATGACATCAGGGACGTTGTGATTGTTATAGCACGGGAGAGTGATTACTTGACGTGGAGAGAGCATTGATAGATCCTTCAGATGAAATGATCAATGAGAACTAACCTGTACATGATGAGAGAAGATAACGTCTTAGTAACAGATGTGGTTGTCAGGGATCCGACACGAGATTTAGTGATGACATAAGTAATCATCCATCTCCCATGATGGGTTCCAGACGTAATGGCAACGGCGAAGGTGATCAATTATAAGGGTATGCAGGAGGGACATCATTTCATCCTCCTAGCCTTGGAGATATATAGATCGATAACCTCGGAGTTTGATGTTTTTATTCGAGATTGTGCTAGAGCTTATCATTAGAGACACCGAGGATACTACTTTCTTCTCTTTCTCGCACTACATTTTTTAGACAACGAATTTTCATTGCTCTACATAGTGCTTTAGCAAGCGTGGTCCACAGAAAAGCAATTGCAATAGGTGATGTTACTTCATGTGCACATGTTTTATGCAGAAGTCTTGATTTACCGGTGTGTGATATTTTTGAAGCAGTAGGCGATCTTAGAGCTATTAATAACGAAGATGTTCTTCCTCTCTTCGAGACGTTTGTTGCTTGGCCCTTCGATGCCCTCTTGTCTTTGTAAGCTTGATGGGGTCTTTCCATCCGTTGGCTATTGTGATTTTCTCTCACTTTTAGCTTCACGAAGATGAGGAAACCGGATGTCATCAAATGATAGTTGTATAGTGCATTATAAATTCTTATCACCAACGGGCAACTAATAAGAAATTGTCTCCAAATCTTTGAATGGATTTGAAAGTGAATTCATTAAAGAATAGTACAGAATATTTATTTCAATAGTTTATGTATCAATAGGGAAGTATAAATATATGGATGCTGAACGAAATATGGAATTTACATAGAATATGGAAATATCTGAAATTGTATATTGTGGAGTGTCAATGTTAAACAAAACATGTTTAAATGAGAAGAAGTATCAAAGTCATATTTTAGTATAGGATAACTTTGTACAGAATCATGGATAGCTAATGAGCACCCTCGTAAGTTTACAATACTATGTTTTCATTAATTGCTGTCGGTCTTTGACACTTGAATCATTACCTTGAGTATTACAATTTTATACTACCAAAAGTCAAGATTGAAACAAACGAAAAACAAATAAGAAATGCATACCTATGTTTTTCTAAAGACATCTTCCGATGTAAGCGGAGAAAACATAAATGAACTCTTAAGTTTCATGCTAAGGAGTGCACGAAACTTAAGGTTAGTAACAGTAGCATGAATGCGTTTGTTGCAAAAGACTTGTTGGAGGGTCAGATGACTGTGACCTTGAGAACCACGAAGAAGACCAGGGGACTGATGTTTCTACAAGTCAAAGTGGCTAACCGTGATGTAACTTTTCTTGTGGACACAAGAGCGACCCACTCCTTCATAAGTCCAAAGTTGGTGAAGAAATTGGGCTTGTCTACCTCGAAGGCAGACAAGCCTATTCAGGTACGCTTTGCCAAGGGCAAGACGTACCAAACTTATGAAGTGACCTTGGACGTACGATTTGCGTGTGGGAAGTTGGAGTTCACAGAAATGGATGACATCTATGCGGTTTTAGGAAGCACTTTCTTATACAAGTTTGAAGTGAAACTTAGGCGGAAACCTCTAAGATTGAACGTTAGAGTTAAAGTGGGAAAGCTGGGAGTGAGACTGATCCGAAAGACGTAAAAAATTGACGACTTTGTGGTGAATTTGATCAAAGACAAACAGATGGACTTCAACGACGGAGTCATGTGTTTGATGCGGGTTGCAAATTTCATGACGAGTGACGGACAAGAGGAAACATCAGGAGACGCGACGAAACTTCCGAAGGTGCTTCACAAAGTGATTAAGGAGTTTAAGGATGTCTTGACGGACGAGTTACCTGCTGAATTATCTCCAAGGCGGGTGGTGGATCACAAGATTGAGGTCTTGTCAAGATCAGAACCGCCTTCCAAAGCTCCTTACCGACTCAATCAGGTGGAACTCCTTGAGTTGAAAAGACAACTCGGTGAGCTATTAGCGCGGAGATATATTCGAACCAGCAAGTCATCTTACGGAGCCCCAATTCTTTTTGCAAAGAAGAAGGATGAGAAGTTACGACTCTGTGTAGATTATCGTGCACTTAATAAGATGATGGTGAAGAATAATTATCCCTTGCCAAGGATAGATGATCTATTTGATAGGTTAGTGGGCGCAAAGTACTTCAGCAAGATAGACTTGAAGTCATGATATTACCAGATCCGAATAGCTGATCCAGATGTTGAGAAGACCGCTTGTCGAACCAGATACGGATTGTTTGAATTTGTCGTGATGTCATTTGGACTATACAACGTCCTTTTGACGTCCACTACATTGATGAACACCATTTTTCGCGAGGAGATGGACGAGTTTGTCATCATTTACATCGACGACATCTTGATCTACTCCAAAATCTTGGAGTCGCACGCGGAGTAGCTAAGGGTGGTGTTCAAAATCACAACTTCCCTCGTGGATCAAGAATATTTGAAAAGAGTTCCAACTCTGACATCCTTATTATCCACAACACTCAAGGTTAAGTTACTGAAGTAAGAGGAAATTATGTTTCAATAGGATTCCGATAGGGATACTAACACCCGATAATAACATGGATATGAGTAGTATTGGCTCGCAAATCCTCTCTTACTTCGGTAGATCGTTGTGTGGTTTTTCTTTCTTTTTAAACCTAGGGTATGTGTATAAAATCATGAAATGAACATTTCTTTTGTTCCTCATAGTGTTCTTTGAATATTAAAAAAATATTCTTTATTGCTCCAAGTAGCCAGTCGGTTCGATACTGAATTGTGCCATTTTACATGGAACCGAACTAAACGAGGACCAATAGTTACGAAATCGCAAACCAAACCATTTATTAACTACATTGTTTCAGAGAATCTATGAACCGAACTGTTTTCTGAAAGATTGAATCAAACCAACCCGTTTCTGAACCGATCTATAAAAAAGTCTTGACTAGATCATCAATATATCTTACACCTTTTTAATAAAACACAATTAACTTAATATTATAATATTCAACTTACAATCCAAATATATTATTTATGTTGTTATGATCAAAATATAGTTATGACCAAATTGTAATAAAAAGATTCGAGGTAATGAAACTGAACTGCTTAAGGATCATCTACTTTGTGAACGGGACTGTTTGAAAATCATTCATGTGAGAAATGAAACCGTTTCAAAATCGAATTATTTCTTAGTCGATTTTTAATTGAACTGAAATGCTAAAAACGATACGATTCAAGAACGAACATGAGCTTCTTAGCTCCAAGAAGCCCTTAAATCTCATCTTAACATTTCTCTGTCAATACTAAATAGTTTAATTTGAAACAAATTAACTTATAAAGCTAGTGATTTAGCTTTAATTGATTTCTTTTTCCACAAATTCCAAGTTCAGATTAAGACTAATCACCAAAAACATTTGCCACATACAGTGTAACGGTTGAATTTCTCAACTCTTCGGAAATAAACCCGCAAAAGAAGTTCTACTGGGTTACCATGAGCACTTGTAGTATACCCGGGGTTTAAGCATATTCTAGTCAACCTTCCCGAAAGAGCTACGGTCGACCTGCTCTATATGGCCTAGGGCGGTAGGTTGTCTGATGTCCTCCGACGTGCCTCACTGCGAAAGAGGCCTGAAAACAAATCATGCAAAAGATGTCCTCCGACGTGCTCCGTGCAGCGTGGCGATTCGATTTCCCTTGACCAGGAAAATTCTCAAACACATTCTGTAGTCAGCTGCGGTCTGAAACAACTCATCGTCTTTCAAAACCTCCAGCTGGCGGTTGATCCAGACGTCACGACCCACGAGGATGTCAAATAAGATGACGGGATTAGGAGAAGTTGATGGAAGAGCGAGAGCCCGGCAACCAAGCGAGAGTCGGTGCTATATGCTTTGCCATGTGAGCCGTCTAGCCTGGCACGTGTAGGTAAGTACGGCCTGGATATTTCGCTGGAACATGAAGAGAGCCAGCTAGCACCTCCACCGTAGCATTTGTTACTTATTTGCACACAAAATTTACCGGGACGTGCATCCCCGGTGCATATTTCACTACCGGCGGAATGTCCTCGGGCGATCATGGTCACGGCGGGAGGTCACCAACAGCACAATAAGGGGTATCATTTCCAAGTTAAACCACAAGTTCCTCTACATCATTCTTAAGCATCACTAAGCAGACTCGACTCTGGTGGCGGCCCTGCCGGATTCGTGCCACACTGTCTCGAAGCCAATTGTTTATGAAACACGCCAATCTAAGTATTGAAATCAGCAGCGAGAGATAAGCTTCAAAACGGTGAATATGTATTCCCGATGAACTCTGGGAACTTTTGCTCGTTTATGGTTATCCAGAAAATGTATAAGTGTTAAATAGAAATATATATCAAATAAATATAAAAATTAAAAAATATTATAAATATTATTTGTTATTTCATATTTGGAAACACGGAGAGAGCAGGAGAAAACCCATAAGTGATGAGCTGGCTCTCGCACTTCAGAAGGTACAAGACCGGGGAGTTGTACACACGATTACATTATTTCAGTGAGGCGTTTAATTTAATACCTAACCATTCCTGTCGGAAGAGTTAGGTATTAAATTAAATGGTTATGCATTTCTCTCTCTTCCGAAGAGGGTGAATATGCATGCCCATCTGAACTTGGGATGGGCATGCATATTCACAATGCATGAACGGCTGAAGAACGATCTCCAGAAGTATAAATGATTGAGAGCTTTGGAAAAGAAATATTCATTTGAATTTTGAATTGTTCTAAATAATCAACAAAGTTTTCTACAGTGTTTACCTCGCGCGATACACTCACCTCTAGCCTGTGAAACCCCAAATGAGGCACGCCGGCTAGTGTACAGGTCGACTCATAACTGTCGATCTGTATACTTCATACATGCAGTTCCGAGCCAGAAAGTTGACTAGCACCGGAAAAGGGACCTTCTTCCCCTGTCAGCCCACTGTTGAAACGAGAGTTTTGCTAACTGCCCTCCTGTCAGAGCTTCCTCTCGTTGGAGGGGAGGTCTTCCTCTCGAACCTCCAAGACACCTTCAGTTCATTTCTTCTATCCTCATTCCGGTTTCTCTCCTGTGTATTTTTCCTCTCTCTCTGAACTTCCGTTTAGTTTGTTTAGTGTCTCCTTTAGTTTGAACTGATTACATGATATACTAAGTCTTTCAAGTTACAGTCTATTAGATAGAGTTCTCATAATATTTAGAAGTTTTTTATGTTGATTATGAAATAGTTCTAAATAGCTCCTAGTCTACTTCTTCACTCTCCTCATTGAATAATTGTAGTGTAGATTTTGGGTTATATCTTTTTGCAGATCCACTATGTAAGTTTGTATTATTTTATTTTATTTCCTCACATATGGATCTGAAGTTTCAGTGACATGTTTTGAATCGCTTGGTTATCACCAGGAAGTTGAGTATGGGCCTCTGGATGGATAGGTCAGACCTGATTAACGAGGACTTTTTCAGTGTATAGTATGCTCTCAGGGTTCATCTCTGACGGCCTTGAGATCGACATTTATCTAGAGGAAGTCCGGAGGTCCTGGGTGGGAAAGTGAGAGAGTCGGAGTTGTTATTACTTCGCTATGTGAAGACTATGCGACTGCAGGTCATACCGCTGTGTTCATTTCTCAACCGCCGCTGTTCGCATAGATCAGATGACGAGAGAAGCTGAGTTCAGGTTGGACGAGCCAGATGTAATTCAAGAGGAGGTGATCTAGAAGTAGATGTTATTCAGTCGGAGGATATCAAGTTTCATGCAGACCCTATCATATTGCGAGCTCTTGACGTTGGCCATGTTGAGCATCAGGTCCTGTTCAAGTTCAGCTAAATGTTTGCCTTTCAATTTATATATGAATGCGAAGTTGTATATATGACTAGAATTTGAATTGATGACGTTAGAACTTAGACATGATCAGACTTTGTGTGGTATTGTCATTGTGACCCTAAGTGTTATCTAAATAGAACATATTATGACTGTTGTATTTCTAGGATCGCTTTGACTCTTCCACATCAAATCCATCTATACTATCTTCTCAACTCCGTTTTGAGTCGATCTTTGATTCTCAAGTATCCAACATCCTAGAGCCGTCTATATCAGATAACATAGCTTCCGCTACACTAGCGGTTTATGGATTTGTAAGCATTTCTAAGTTGATGGAGTAAGTATTCAAGGTGAGATGCCATCATTATGAGTGTGAGTTGACTTTTGATCCTCCGGTAGTTTCATGTATTCATCATATCTATTCTTTGAAGCTTATATGTCCACAACACCACACATTTGGATGAAGATCACCAGAGATGGAGTTATATCACGATGTTCTCGATGTGATTCATCATTTTTATCATGCAGATCTGTGTGCCAGATTGGGATAGAAACAACTAGATAGTTTATGTCGAGAGGTAGGGTTATCCCCACTTTCGAGATCTCATTTCTTTGGATTCCATAACGATAAAGATCACTTTATATGATGGATTCAAGCGACTCTTGAAAGATGGACCATGAAGAAAGAGGAGGTCTAATCAGAAGTACTTGCACGACATTTTCTTAAACGAGGCTCATGTGGACGATAAGTGTTTGAGCTTGTGGACAATTTTGAGGTTTTATTGTGAGAGATTCAGATTTTAATGGTTTAGTTTTTGAGGAGGATCTGACTTAATCCACATATATTTTAGGCAACTCCGTGGTGTATGTTGATTTGATATACGACTCGACTAGGAATAGCTATAACGAGACATGTGCTTTCAACAGCAAATGATGGTAAAGTAATCACGATGATGAACATGACTCATGTAGAGATTGAAAACAACTCGTGGTTGATTGAGGATCGAGCATTTGAGTTGGGTATTCAAGGACTCATTGCTAGGGGGTTAGTACCATATGAGGTTATGCATGATAATAAGTCATCGGTTGATGTCATCTTGTCTCATCACGGGATTGTTAGTCATAAAGACTTATGGCACAAGTGCAAGAATGTCATCAAGAAGTTCTTGGTAGAGGTGCATAATAAGAAGCATGTACCAGCGGATGTGGAGGAGGATGGGGTTAAGGCTGACCTTGAGCTCCTCACTAAGAGACACTTGGTGACATGACTGAATCAACAAATTGCTTCCATTCAAGGAAACAAACATGTGTTGGTTGCACGAGTGGTAGAGATGCGCGGGTTGTATGATGAAGACTCCATTGGTTCTAGATGGTTTATGTATCTCGAGTTGCATATTCATGACATTGCCGAGAAGTTGAATGGATGAATATACACATGTTACCAGTTGAATGCATAAAAGACAAGGGGATCAAACGGACGTTGTCCGTAAGTCGAAGACGACACCACGGTGTTAGTCATGGACATTCAAAATGTTGCTAACCATTGGACGGACGACCACACACTTTGCTGAAATCTATTGGACGACAGACCTTGTTGTAATGTGCGGACCTGAATCGACTAGCCTTAGATCAATCAGAGAGATAATGTCACTTTTGTAAGCATTTTTATCATGTTTCAAAAAAGATGTTTGGCTTAGAGTTAATCGGCTGTTATTGTTGCAGACTCCTCCACATATGTTGTTATGATGCAGTTTTTTACATCGGTCATTACACTCTCAAAGATGTGCTTTTACACCCGAGTGTGAGAGAACTATATGTCAGAGACATTCAACTCTGTGATAAACAAATTTGCGACAAAATGGATTCATTATGCTAAGACGCATGAGATAACTTGTTGTTTGGACTGGAACGAGAACATCACTCGTGAGCCCATCAAGATCTTGCAACGCCGACCACAACACACTACTGTGTGACACAAGACGACAACCACATGTATATTGCCGTCCCGGACGACAGAGTCGAAAGCAAGAATGCGCGAGCGACTCTTTGGTTCTGAGAACGTGACCAGATTGCTTAGGTGTTTACTTTGCAAAAAATTTTTGGGAACCATATTATTTTCTTCGTGAGGGTGTGTGAGTGTTGGTCTTTTCTAATATTTAAAAAATATTAAGTTTCTTATGCACTTGATTTAATTTGTATATATTTATGTTGTGGTCCATGTGAACAACAAAGGAGACTTACATGTTGTCTAGACCTATAAATAATGCCAGTTTTCCCCTTGAGCCTATTGTATATTTTTCTAAGACTCAGTGACGAGCTCAGACATTAAATTCTGGAAGTCTGATTGAATTCCTACTTTTAATTCCTAGTCTGATTTAATTCCCATAATACTAGTTTTACAACACTCTGTTATATTTTCGGAGTTCTCAGGTATTGTTTCTCATGAAATAGATGTACCAAGACCAGTTTCATGAGAAACACGTTTCCTCTCATTTTCTGGTTTGATGTCTTGTTTCATTTCAAAATGGTTTATTTTTTCATATTTTTCTAATTTGTTTTATAATTTTAAGCTATTATTTCTCACGAAACAAGTAGAACATACCTGTTTTGAGAGGCAACAAGTTTACTTTCTGCAATTTTACTAGTTCATATTCAGGTTTGAAACTCTATTTCTCACGAAACAGGTATATATTACTTGTTTTGAGAGAAACAGGTTGACCTTCAGGCTTTTTCCTAATTCATATGCAGGTTTTGAAGCTCCGTTTCTCACAAAACATGTACAAAATACATGTTTTGAGAGAAACAGGTTTGCCTTACTCGTCTTTGGCTGTTTTTTCTGGTTTTGAAACTTTATTTCTCACAAAACAAGTATAGAATATCTATTTCGTGAGAAATAGATTTACAAACTTGTTTGTGACAACGAACTGATAGCAGTTCAGAACTCTCTTATGAACTTTAGACATTACAAATAGGAAACCAGTTTTGAAAACAACAAACAACAAAATTCAATCGAGAGCAGTAAGCACGGAGACATGATATTGTTGAGTAAAGAAACTATTTTGGAATATCACAAGGGGTTGAATCCTTGGAAGCCTCGGCTGGGCATGACATTTCATAAGGGTTGTTTCACCAACCCTTGGACCCGCTAATCAGGATGCAAAGTGAATGAAACTAAAAGCTCACAAAACAATCAGTCTAAAGAATATTAATAGCACAGAAACTTTCCGAGATCAGAAAATGGATACATGTACTCATGCAATGAAGCCGATGAATGTTTCATTGGGTTCAAAAAAATATTGTTCCACTGCAGCTTACTAATAGAGAAGAAAGTTCTTTCCGATATGCATATCTTAAAAAGAATGCCAACTCTATGCCCGTGTCATACACAACACGAAAAGGTTCATCAACAAGAACGGTGGCCACTACTGTAGCATAATGAGGAAAAAATACTTTTAATTAAGAGCTGCGCATCTAACCTGACTATCACCAAGACAGTCATCAGAGATGACCTACCATTCAGTCAGCTCCTCATCGGGTTGCACCAATCTCTTCTTTATCTTGTGTGGCATTATGACCAAAAGGACTCGAAACAGTACCACTCTCCAGCATACACAAACCTCCAACCAGTGAAGTTGCAAAAAAGAAGAAACGTGGTGCAAACGTTCGAACAAAAATCAGAAACCAGAAATAAGCCCGATGTCGATAATGAACAGTATCCTTGGAAACACATATACGCATCAAGCTGGGAAAAACTTAAACAAAGATGAAAGCTCTAGAGCCCATCCAACAAAACCAACCAGCAGCAAGAGTCCACCAATATTGACAAATAGCAGCTAGACAACAAACCGGAGCGTGATGGAGAAGACAGATTGGTTGTGAAACAAAAAACACTATGTTCGGTTCTACCCACACACCCACCACAATGTGCCAGAATGAAACAGAGCCAGCCCTTGCAGCGATACAGAAAAGTCCATGCCAAGAACCGCTGCAGAATGTAACCAGAGTTTGAATAGAGCCAGCCCTCGTAGCGATACAGAACACTCAATGCCAAGAACCGTTGTAAAATGTAACTAGAGTTTGAATAGAGCCAGCCCTCGCAGCGAGAATCATCAAATCGTTTATCATAGATCAAGAGCCGTCATCGTCAAAACTACAAACAAAATCCTCGAGTGACTACAGTCATATAGCTCTCAAGTGTTCACAGTCATAGAGCCCCCGTATTATAAACATTCATAGTAATCAAATTGTCTATCATAGATCAACAGCCGTCATCACCAAAACTACAAAGAAAGTTCTCGAGTATCTACAATCATAGGGCTCTCGAGTGTCTACAGTCATACAACTCACGCAGAGAAAGCATTGGAGCCTACCAGCACTTGCAGCGGAGGAACCCCTAGACTGTACTGGCCGGAAACTCGCTTGGAGCACCTCCGGTTTGTCTGCCTCAGTTTGCTACAGTGAACAAAAATATATCGCGTGCGGCGTGTGGTCAATTTATACCTGCACTTGTGGTTTAAGATCAGTGATATCACGAGAGAAACACGAACCGAAGGGTAAGGTTTTTACTTGCCGTAGAAATTACTCGGCCTAATTTTTAACTAACCTTATTAAGAAATCTCATCCTGTCGATTGTCTAGGATATTTGCTGGAGTCTTTATTTTTCAGTAATACTCTTGCTTCAGCTATCCGGGGCACAGTTTCTTTAATAAATATTCGGAAGTGACACCCACTAATGTTACCTCCATAGCGATATTCAAACATATTCCTTTATTCATACAATATTTTATTTATTTCTTATCATATATTCATGTGTTCATTCCTTATGACTTTCGCTTGGAGAAAGAGGGCTACACGTCCATGTTCCTCTTTACCGCCACCAAATACGCAATAGAGTTTGTTATTATGTTTTACAGTAATTCGTGCAAATTCGAACTTACAAATTATCTTATTGGTTGTGCATTATATTTGTTTTTCATTTTTCATTTTAATATATTTTCCATATGACTTATGATCAAATGTGACTTGACTCCATATCAAATTTCACTAAAAAAGTATGGGACAAACGGGATTAGAATTTAAACCGTTAAGCGTCAATCGTTAGATAATTAGAGCGTGTCAAAGCCAATCACGTAAATGGGGAGTCGGGTTTTTGAATTGAACCCGTAAGTTATAAATGTTAGAGACAGTCTAGGCTTGTAAATATCGCAGATACGCCAGAAATTAAATAGTCGCAGCAGAGAAAAAATGCCTACGGCATCTCGTATTATGAGTATTCCCGTGGGAAGCGAGCCGAGTACCTCAAGGGGTATTAGGGCCACTCAAACTTATCCACGTAATAAAAATTACAGGAATCATATGAAAAGACGGAGGTCTAAAATGTCAAACTGTGTTAAGGATGATAGTATATTTATACACATCGGACCGGAATTTTTTCAACAGTTTAGAGAAGCTCAGTTTTACGGACATAGACGGCAAACAGCAAATGACTAAAAGTTTTACTCACCACCTATGAAGGTGATATGTAAAATTTACAACAAAAACTTGTAAAATGATTTACGGAAGTTACGAGAATCTTTTAAGGACAAGGTTTGAGTGGCCCTGTTTGTTCTTTATCCAGGAAATTCCCCATAAAAGTGCTTACGTTTACAGGGAACGCACGGGGAATCTCTATGGACTTACGAAGAACAGACATTATTATTAATTATATATATATGGATAATATAACATACATACCTCAGGTACAGCTCAGAATACCCTATGGCATGGATCACGATGAACAATCATCCTTCATGGTGAGATCACCTTTGATTATCAATGAAAATTAAAATCTGTTATTTTAAACTACTCGATATGTCAAATCTTGCCCGTTTTGAAATCTATCCAGTCTACTTGATTGAAAGATCATCATATATTTACCATGTGTTGTTGTTCATTTGTTGATTTAGCCTTTGCAGCTAGGACACAATGTATAAGAGGATTTAGAAATAAATGAGACCGGAGCAAAAAGGAGAAGGGAATTGAACGGAAGCCGATAACTCTGAATATTGAGAATATTCATGTTCGTGTGAAGGTAGATGCAAAAAAGACTACCAAGGTATGTCAAGAATAACTGAGAACTTTCTACCTGTATGAGAAATATAGTTCTTTGATAGTAAGAGGTGTCATTTATATACAAAAGGATTCTCGCCCGGTGTCTCATCGGAACCGGGATGAACGCGTGGTACCAGACGGGGCATGTCCGTTAGGCTTAGGTCAGAACCGCATATAGCTTTTTGCTTTTTGTTTTTTCAACTTTTTTTCAAAAATTTACTCTCTCCAAAGTTGGTCCGAGTGTGCAGCTTTAGGGAGTTTGTTTAGGTGAGAAACTAGTATCATCGCACCGTGTTATGTACATCTTGCTTCGGAACTATAACTGAAACGTAATCAAAGCGATAAAGTGCCATAGAGCACGTCAGATGATAACTGATATACGCCAGTGGACTCGCATGAGTAGTTTAAACGTACGAGTACTCAGCAGAACGTAACGGATGGGTTCTCCAAGATTATTCTCTAAACCCTAGAGAGGCCAGCTGAACCAGAGAAAACAAAAACAATAATGAAGGCTTTTTACCAAACCTAACCTTCGGACTTTTGACAACAAAAAACTAAGACCAAAAAGTGCGATTACCACCTTACTCAACTCATTTTCTTCAGTGAGTTTTCTGTTATCTTACGAACTCTCCCGTCGACGTCTGAATTAGGTGTGTCATTTCTTTCACGAGGTAGTAAGAGTGAGTAGAGGTATATCACGGGCATCATCCACGGACAATGTCGGACAATGCTCACATGTCAAAAATTTGAATTAGGTGTAGCGGCTGCCGAGAAGGCATGCTGCGTGTGATAACCCTGAAACTACAGACATAGTAGTCTAAGGAATCCACACCACCATTTCAGGTTCAAGTTCAGTTTGCATTGCTCTACAAAGAGCTTTAGCAAGTGCGATCCACAAGAGAGAAATTGCAGTAGATGATGCTACTTCATGTGTATTTGTTGTATGCAGGAGTTTTGATTTATCGGTGATACTATTACTAACTGGACTTAGCCCAAATATTCTTTCTCCTTCGAGGTGTTGGTTGCTTGACCCTTCGGGTGTCTCTATCCTTTGTAAGGCTTGATGAGGTCTTTCTACTCATTGTCTATTCATTGCATCGCGTGTTTCACTTGCAAGTTTAGTTGATTATCATGATCTACTATGCTGGACTATTCGAGACAGTTCGTCATGACCCGTGAAGAGAACAAAATCCGAAACAAAAACCTGTATTACAATTTTACTAAAAACTTTGAAATGACACCCCTAATAAATTAGGTTTGCTATAACCCCAACTTATTCTAGAAGAAAAACATACAATGTGTTCGGATCATAATCGGGTGATATATTCGAGATATATATATATATATCTCTCTCTCTAGGATCTGAAATAAAACACACCTTGAACAGAAATTGAATAACACTGGTAAATAATATATGAATAGATTCAAAAAGGACGCCCTTAAATATATTCCTCGTCTCTCGAGCATAATCAGTTACGAAGAACACAACGTTTCTAGAATGATACGAAAGAAGATGACGAGAAAGAAAGATAACTGACCCGTTTCTAAAGACCTACATTTTTTACATTATACAGTAATTGACATATCATCCAAAATTTCATGTTTCGGCAATATAATAGATCTGCTCGATAATCTTTGCAAAGCAATATTTGACACTATCTTCTAATCATAATACAAGTGTCAAATTTATATATGTATGATCTTTCTAGTAAGGGATTTTTATTCTTATCATTGACAATCCCAAAGCATCCAATTCCTCTTTCATTGCCTCTTCAACCAAAAAAGTCTGATATTCCTTATATGCTTCTTACCTTGCATATTCACCTCCTCCAACTGTCTTGTATTTGAAACATTCACCTTCCTCGTGAATCTCTCAACGCAACATATAATTTCATATTGTATGGAGAACTTTTCTAGAATCACATCTATGTGTCTATTAGAGGTTTCAAAATTCAAAAGAATTATTCTCTAATGGACGGTGGAATCTTTTTTGTAAATTGACAATGATCATTGTCTCAGATTTATCAAGTCTAACTTT
Source organism: Asterella californica (assembly GCA_036924285.1). Classification (NCBI taxonomy): domain Eukaryota; kingdom Viridiplantae; phylum Streptophyta; class Marchantiopsida; order Marchantiales; family Aytoniaceae; genus Asterella; species Asterella californica. Next base: position 1,946,272 of record JAYKYS010000021.1, read on the forward strand.
GTCTCAGTATTACATCCTAGAGCTGTGGTTAAATGAGAGGTTTCAAACATACCCGTGTTACTTTTAAAGTACTGATAACTTAAATGGCGCAAAACTTGGAATGATGATAGACACGTTGTCGTGGTGAGAATTTTCCTGAGAAGGACGGAACCTTCTAGCTGTAATATGATCGTAAAAGTTGTGTTACGTCTACTCAGAGAAGCGTTGAGCTTCTGGCCGTGGTGATCTGCTCGAAGAAGCGTTGGAGTTCAGGCTGTGGTTGCTTACTGCAGAGGTAGGCTTCAGGTCATAAGGGCACTATAAACCCTCACACATGTCGAATGGATCCTCTAGTATGCTTAGAAAATGAAAAATATATATACTATTATAGTTGTTATACTCATCCAACTCATGAAGAAAGATATACAATACAAATCGACACGGTAGAAGCACAATGCAAATCCTTGTATTGACACCTCCAACTAAGAGAAGAAATTCTTTCTGCACATGTATCCCCCTTAGCAATAAAAATGATGTTGTCTTAAACGATGAGAAGAAGAAAAATGATGATCTAATCTTTTATGTTAGACGCTAGCTTCTTGAGGTTCCTTAAAAAAACATTTCATTATTGAGCGGACATGCTTAATCAATGGTGTTTTCTTGCAAGAAGTTTTGATGTTATCGTCTGAAGATTTAATTTAATTTTACGTGGATCATTTTGCTTTAACACATCCAAAATAATCCAATGAAACTTTGTATCATCTTTGATGTCCCTAAGAACTAGGTGTTGCTGAGGTTGGGTATGAAGATAGCAAATTTGTATTCCAAAGTGGCTGATACGGTCAAACTATTACTCGTAATGAACAAAAATACTCGAGTTTTCTCTTTAAGTTATAATTCTCTCCAATCATTCAATCTAGTTATCTCCTTCCAAAAATCTTCCGCTATAATGCATAATATGCACACATTTGAACTCGTTGACACTTTCAACGCATGCTTCATAACTCTCAATGCCCAAAATCATCCATTGATATGTCACAAACATAAGCTAACTTCTAAGCTGATCAATTGCATACAGTACATAGTATGTGCGTTCTCTAAAATAATCAACAAATACTCATATTGTAGCAATAATATAGTGTTGGTGACCGCTAGATACATAATCATTGTCTTACAAAGTCATCAAGTTAACATTTAACTTGATTTTGCTATTTTACCGAGTTCTTAACTTCACGATTAAGCGTCCAAACAAAACAAATAAAGTGCTCGTGAGAAGCTTATCATTAGCTCTATCACTTGGGGCAAGGAACAAATCAAAACTCCAGATGCGTCTTAAAAATGAGAATGCAAAACTTTTGAATTTAAATTCCACATAAAAGCTAATCCATGACATGACAACATCACTTGTAATTTCATTATATTCTTCCATGTACCTCCATTATGTTTTTTTTCTGCGTATCAAATATATATCCTCGCAATTTCATTAAATAACACCTAAATATTATTTTTGTTCCTACACTTCTAATATTTTGTGGATCTTTTAGTTTTAAGTGAGTACTTTTGACTTCCATCTCAAGTAAATATGTTTAAAATATGAACAATAAATAATTTATATGAACTTTGAATAGTTTTTATAATACACAAAGAATTATAGAAGCGTGTTCAGAAGGTAACATGAAGTGCTTGGAAAAACATCACAATGATATAAAACAAGAATTAAACAAACACTAATAAGATAAAATATACAAACTAATTACAATAGAATAACTAGATAATAGATCAAAGAGAAATCGATAGAGTAATTCGAGGGTTCAACACATGGAGATTCCACATGTCATTTGCAGAGTAAAGATACTTCTCATATCCTGATTATATTCTAAATATTATATATGGCAATTTTGTTGGTACATTTAATACATATTTTTAAGTCTCTAAATATCTTTATGAAAACTACTACTCACATAGTCTGTTTGCATCGTCTGTTCTTATTTATTAGTAATAAAATGTTTTTCATGAATATGTAATAGATATTTTAAAATCTTACTTTGAATATTTGTTTTGTTTTTTGCTTTTCCTTTATCACTTAAACGTGTATGCATGTATACTTTAAACTCATTCGGTACATTTATATATCTGCAAGATAAAATATCCATATATTAAATATCACCTCTCTTGTTTCCCGATTAAGGATATTATGTATTGAACTTTTTATCACAGACTACTGTCATTATAATTTATGTATTATCTTTTACCTCTCCATTGCTTATAAAGACTAATTAATATTAGTAAAAATTTAATTTGAGAGCTTTACTAGTTCATGCATGGTTTGCTTGGAAGATGAACTACGTGTTCACCTCGAAGCTATTAGAGTGGTAAGCCAGAGTACGATAATAAGAATATTAAATCACATGTATCGATATGGTGATTTTTTGTGATTTATTTCAACTCGATCTGGTTACCAACTACTGAGATGTATGGAGTTCAAGGTTATTTGGTTTATTGGAAAAGGAAAATATTTCCCTTATCTAAAGTATAAACGGAGAAAAAACATTCATTTCCTTTTTTATGCCGATCATCTTATAAAGAGCTTACAAGGCAATCTGTTTGACGTACGATATGAGAACTGGTACAAGAGGCAGGGTTTCCTAGCATGATGCTCGTTATTATCTAATGGATGTGCAGATAATTTAGCGAGACATAATGCTTGTAAATTTGAAGTGACTGTGGAAAAAATGTTTTTCAAGTGTACATGCCTTATTGTCATAGCTTTCATTAATGAGGTTTCCAAACCTTGCTCTGTCACTGGGTACGTACATTTAGGTAACCTCATTGTTACGTTCGACCGCATATCTCGGAACAGATTCCTTAATCTCTAACCAATGAACTGCCGAACGTGAACCTCCCTAGAGACCTGTATACTTTATTTGTGTCTCCAGATCCAGTTCGTTAAACTATCCACTAATGAGCACCGAGGATTTGATAACTGTTGAACGGATTTCGAATAACCAACTAGTCTTTTGTAGGTCTCTAGTCAATCTTAGGTTGCTAAATACAGGTGGAACTATTATAGACCTGGGTTGCATAAAATTTGGACAGCGCTTCCGCTACTGGTGATCAAGTCGGAACGCCAGGACCCACAAGGAGCAACCGCCAAGACTAGGAGACCTAGTAGATGCTAGGAAGTAGGAAGGCAAAGCAATTACACCGAAATGAAGTCAACACGACACCAGATGCGCCCAACTCAGTTTTAGCACACAACTCAAGCCTACTTATCAGAATGGAGAAAGTCACGGGCTCATATACATTACATGGCATTACTTGCTGACAAGGTCACGCAGCGCTCTTGGACCGGCAATCCTTCACTACTCAGCAACTCTGCTGTGACTAAGACTTCATCCGAGAACCTACTTTCACTCTGAACGCCCTGATTTCTGTTGCTCAACAGATCAGACCCCAAGTCAGCGATCTAATCAACACCCCAAGTCTGCTCTCAAGGTCCCTCTTCAAATCTGCTCTCCAAGGAGCTTGATGTGCATCAGTTCTAGCTCCTGATTTCTGACCTCAAAGGCAATGTACACTACACTGAAAAATACAGTCTCCTCCCTCACTACCAAGAGTGCTCTCTCCAAAACTGAAAAACTGAGAATGGCCTCCTTTAGGGCTCGCGACACTCTTTTATCTAGTCTCTTGAGCCTACTTTATGACCATGCAGCTGCCACTTTTGGATTAATCACTGCCCGAATGCCATCTGGTTTGGAGAAAAAGCAAAAGGTGTTACATCATGGTACAGGAATTGTCGTAGGAGAAGCGGGGTACCTGTGGAGATACCTCGCTGCGAAGTTAAAACTTATCCCATAGCACCCGACTCTCATTATAATTTCATATTTTTTATTCTCATAATGTTTGGAAAGGAAGAATGTCACATATAGATATATGCACTTCATTTGATGGTTTAAAAGTCTGATTCTATTTTTCTGTATATATTATAGTTTTAAGACCTATAAACTACAAATATATAACTATTAATTAGGACATCCATTTAAATATCGAGTGCTTTTTTGTACCTTTTACCGTGGATGAGATATAGGGTGGAACCCTAATCTAATTCTATTACTGGTTGCAGCTTATTTCAGATAATAATTAACTATTTATTTAAAGAAAAGCAATTCAACCAACAACGAAGAATACCGAATATCATCTGAAAATGCGGAGAAAATTAACAGAACATAATAATCTAAAGCAGTATTTTTCTCAAGGAGGAATATATTTTGTTCAGCTATGAACGTTTATGAACAAAAGGGAATTTAATTTGGCATTTCCAAACATAAAGAATTTGATTTCCCTTTTATAAACCTAATCCGATTTTCATTTCTGATCCGCTATGCGAGACGTTACATGTGGATGGGAATAACAGGAAATAAAATAGAACTTCTAGATGCGAGAGACATAGATAATCTTTATTTTCATATTTTTATAAACAGTATAATTTATTATCATAGCCTTCCGCGAGCAGCGGTTGGTCTTGTATTAAGGTACGTGGATATGCATGGGCGAGGAGAATAATATGCGTGCAACGTGAAATTCTGGGGAACTTTTACTCGCTTGTTGTTATTAGAAATATATATAAGTGTTAAGTATAATTTATATATTAATTTAAAAAGATTCAAAATTACTAAATATTAAGTGATAACTAACCCGGAGACGCGGACCAATCCGGAAGAACTCATACGGGGAGTGGTAACAATTGCGCTCCAAAAATTACATATTAGAGATGCTGATCCCAAACAAATCACTGTTTTGTGTTGTTTAAATTACTCTTTGATTTTTGTATTGAAAATATGCAAATAATAAAACAAACCCTTACATATTTACCTCATCCATCAGAAAATATACAAGGAAGTTAGAGTTTTAGAATAACATGTTTGAACACAGTGATGGGAGAGTTGTCCTTCTGGTCCTCCGTTCAAACTGTGAGAGCTTGGGCAGAATAAATACACGTCTCTAACGTCCATAAGGCAAATGGCCGTAATTTTTCCAAAGGTAGTTTTGTTTGGAGTCGTGTATTGTTGAAAATGGTGTTTTTTACTCGTTATAAACTTTTATTTTTTTAAAAAATATAATAAATTTGCTAATCATTAGACTTGCTTGCTGTTGAAATTCATGGACGATTTAAAAAAAATTACTAAAATACCTACGGGCATCCCGACCGAAGAATATATACAAAAAGTTATAGCTTTAACACTCCCTAATAGAGCCACGTTTAACGTAGTACAACTTTTCTCTTATATCGGAGCTTCAATTGCATAGTTTTCTCGTTTTGTTCCATAGAGAAGTCGGGATAGTTTACTGCAAGCAACCGAAATGGGATCAATAAGGACTTCAGCAAAAACTTGCTTGATTACACCCTTATAGGTTTGCCACGTTTGATCACATTCCTTTTAATGATGTATTATTTGATCATATTTTTGATTGGATATTGATTTTCAAATCAGTTATTTTACCATGTAGTCAAGTTTATTATTTTTGATTATGACTAAATATCTTTATAATTTAGATATTGTCAACCATAAATGCTCGAAAAGTTGATGTGTATAATTTGACAAGTCACTAAAATGAGAAAATGATTGGTTTATGATTTATAACCGGTTACATATGTGATTTAACAAATACATCATTAAAAGGATGTGATCAAGCACGATAAATCTATTAGGGGTGTGATAAGTAAATTTCTGGGCCTTCAGTGGCTAGTTTGCAGGTTTCATTCCTTATGGAACTCTAGTCCAGTCGGGTATGAGACCACGACTAGTAGAATTAGCCCCGGTGCCGGCTAGCTAGGTCGGACACCAGAAACTCTACGGACGTGTAAAGTTCATCGACTGAAGCCCGAAAGAGAGTGAGTCTGCCATCGTCGGGAGGTACCGTATACTTGTGAACGAATACGGGAGTTATGTGAAAGTAAACGGGAAATACTTATCTCTTGATCTCTAAATGTCTGAATTGATCAGAACTCCCTAATAACTTGCTTTAGCAGACCTCTGACTTGGAGTTGCAAGTCATACAAGTCATGTTGTTTAGTTACACCAGAAATTGAAACTTGTCTCGCTTTTTGACACGAGCAGTGATGTAAGAAAAGACCTTGAAAAATCAATTTCAGATTGCTGAATTATTTATCTTTATGTATGTATAGTTTTTCTTGATAAAACGTACTGTTGACTATGCAAAGTGATCTGTACGGCTGGCAACTACAGGTCAAGGATATGATCAAGAGGGGTCCTATCAAATCTGACATTCTTTGTAAGGGTCTGATCAAGTAAATTTCTGATATACGTTGGTTAGAAACTTTGTAGAATACATTAACGAATATAGTAAGTATTTGACGTTGCAAGTAGGAGATGGTATATGATTTGACAATAGATGATCGCATCGATATGGATGCTATTTTATGTCTCGAGAGAAGAAATGGATATGTTTAAGAATTTAACTTTTGGTAACACATATTCCACTACCTTGAGTTAGAGGGACACCTATATAAAAAGAGAGAAGAGCAAGGAATATATCAATATAACGAAAAGGTAAAGAACAAGGTATATCTAAGGTTTATAGACGATTGAATAATTCTCAAAAGATTCCCCATGACCTGACTGAACATAGTAGAATAGTGTATCCAACTTCCAAGCACAGGACAGAAGTCAACCTGTGCTAAACAGGTTGAAAAACACTTATGGTACATCTCCAGCTATTACAACAAGATCACATGTAGGATAATATGATATAACATATATTTTGGTGAAAATATAAATGTAAATAAATAAATGTTGTGTATGATGAAAAGATTTCGATACATTGTATTTTGGTGAAAAGCAATATACTCTGACTGAAAAGGACGCAAAAGCCAAAGTGACCGGGAATGCGTTCCTGGAACCTGTCAACTCTACTGGTATATACTTGCTGTTAGAATGTTCCGCTTGTAACTACAGTGTAAGGGACATTTCTTAAGGTATTTCCCGGCGAAGATCTGACAAAACAGTTTACGATGTCTGTCAAAGTTCCCGACGGGATGTCACGCGGCATGATTCAAGTACTGTATCTACCTCCGGTGGAGGGAGGAGCACGAGCGAAGGGCAGAAAACTGACTGCAGTACATCGTCCTAGGATGTGCAATAGCATCTACCGGAAATAAGGGTCATATTTGAAATACTGATGTATGTTTACATCGAACTGAAGCGACGTGTACTCACTGTTCTGCGGAGGCAGACGGCACTGAAGAAGGAGGTAGCTGTCAGAGAGGATATTAATTAAAATGTTCTTGAAACGAGCTTGAGAAGCTTCCACGGTTCTTGCAGCATAGAGAAGAAAGCTGGTGCGGCAAAAGCTGGCGAAAGTGGCGAGGGCGTGACACAACGAAGATATTTCGTGGGCAGCCCGGGAAATGATCGACGGGTAGGGTCAACAAGGAGCTGCTTTCGGCTCCTTCTCTCTCTTGTCGTCGTCCATCTTCTCGGTTCTCTTTCCCCTGCCCCACCTTCTGCCGTCGCTGGCTGCCAGTCATCGCTTACTACATTGCAAGCGTTTTAGATCTTCGCTTCAGCCGTTGTTGTCCTCCGCGATTTTGTGCTGCGCTTCCATTGCTCTCCGCCTGTCTCTCCTCGCAGCGTTCGTGAGCGTCCTTGACACGCTCGCCGGCTGCCTTCTCGTTGCTTTCGTTCATCCTTCGTTTCTCGATCACTGCTGCTCTTCCTCAATTTCTCGATCTCTATTCCACTGACATCACTGATCTAGAACAAGTTGGTGAGACGAGAGTACTACACTCAGAAGGAAGGAAACGAGTAGGAGATTGTGCATCTGGTGCTAGGCTGTGTCGTGACTGCTAGAAATCTAAGAGAAGTCTAGCAGTTTCAGAAGGAGGAGGAGATGAGAGAAATCATCAGTATACATATTGGACAGGCCGGTATCCAAGTTGGAAACGCATGCTGGGAGCTCTACTGCCTCGAGCACGGCATCCAGCCCGATGGACGCATGCCATCGTACGTTTTCTATCTAGAGTGCTGTAAGAGAAAAGGAGGTGAAACGGTAGATACACGTTCCAAAGGTCACGTGTATGAATCCCACACCTGTTGTGACAAGAAGAGATGACACGGAGGCGATCTTCTCTGTGGTTGGGACCGAGTCTAGAATACAATGAACTTGCTCATGGACCGTATACAGACTTCACATCTGCTGGACAAGTTGGATTTATGGGCTAGTAGCTTAGTGCATGTAGGGAGGGTCGTGTACCGTTTTTATTATAGTGCATGTCATGTCTCTCACCCTTCTGTAGCTTGAGGTCTGTAGTCGAGTTTCTCCTTGGGCTTTGCGTCATCTGTTATCTTGATGTAAGACTCATTGGATCAAGGCTAGAATGTATTGGTCTTGTGATATGATCAAAACTGATGGGACTTATGCTATCTTCCCGTGAAACTTACAGAATGGTAGAGTCTCTCGTGTGCTTTTGTTTATGAGTCGGAACGTTGAAGACATTTGAACGGAACGGCTGGTTGCACTGCACAGGGACACCACAACTAACGTTGGTGACGACGCCTTCAACACTTTCTTCAGCGAAACTGGAGCTGGGAAACACGTTCCTCGTGCTGTGTTTGTTGATCTAGAGCCCACTGTTATTGATGAAGTCCGCACGGGTACTTACCGACAGCTATTTCACCCCGAGCAGCTGATCTCTGGGAAAGAGGATGCGGCCAACAACTTCGCCCGCGGTCATTACACTGGTGAGACTAGCCCTTGATAAGCATTACGTACATCGTCCACCTGTTGTTCGTCGTGTGTTTAGTCCTTTCTGTCGATGGTATCCCGTTCTATGTGTGTTCTACTCTTCCAGTATGTAATAGCTATTCGTGATTTCCTGACACTGTTCCTCAAGTAGAGAATAATTTTGATCAATAGTGAAGATTGTGTTCTTCACTTCTGGGTAGATGCCTCTTCTATTGAAGAAATCCCTTGGATCCCTGGTCGTGATCCCTTGGATACCTGGTCCCAGGAGGACTAGTAAATATTTATCCTTTTGGAGAGGCGAGGCTTCCGAGTTAGATCCTAGTAATTTAACTAGGGTTAGATTGACAGATCAACGCCTGACGATTTGGAACCCCTCACGTCGTTCATGTTCACTCTCACCTGACATTTGATGTACAGCAAGCGTATCAGTGTTCGTGTGGCTGCTAGGTTGTTGAGAGCGGGTGCTAGAACTTGAATCATCGTGCCTTGACTAACACTTCTTTTGGTTCAGTGGGGAAGGAGATTGTAGACCTATGTCTAGATCGCGTGAGGAAGCTGGCGGATAACTGTACTGGGCTGCAAGGTTTCCTGGTGTTCAACGCCGTCGGAGGTGGAACAGGTTCAGGCCTGGGTTCTCTCCTGTTAGAACGTCTGTCGGTGGACTATGGAAAGAAGTCCAAACTTGGATTCACAATCTACCCATCACCTCAGGTTAGAAATAATTATATGAGTTGCTGTTTAATGCTTTGTTACCGAATGTGAGTTCTCGCATGTCTTGCGTTCGCGTATTTCAGGATTGCTTGCGACGTCTTTTGTCATGCTTACGGTATCATCATGATTATGTGCAGGTTTCGACCGCTGTGGTAGAGCCATACAACAGTGTGCTGTCAACGCACTCACTCCTAGAGCATACTGATGTCGCAGTTTTGTTGGATAACGAAGCTATCTACGACATTTGCAGACGCTCACTGGACATCGAACGACCAACTTACACGAACCTGAATCGTCTTATTTCTCAAATTATTTCCTCGTTGACGACCTCACTCCGCTTCGATGGAGCTCTCAATGTTGATATTACCGAATTTCAGACGAATCTCGTCCCGTACCCTCGCATTCACTTTATGCTTTCTTCGTATGCGCCAGTTATTTCTGCTGAGAAAGCTTATCATGAACAGCTTTCAGTTCCTGAGATCACCAATGCAGTTTTTGAACCATCTAGCATGATGGCCAAGTGTGATCCCCGACACGGAAAGTACATGGCTTGTTGCTTGATGTACCGAGGAGATGTGGTTCCGAAGGATGTGAATGCAGCCGTCGCCACCATCAAGACAAAACGAACTGTACAATTCGTTGACTGGTACGTCTCTGCCGCAAACCGTTTCATTGTGAGGTGCTAGTGTTGGTCACGTTCACAAATGCCGATAAGTTACAGCCGATAGTCGCAGACACGAGTAAGTGTTTCCTAAAGGCGTGCGGCGTTCAGATAGGTCCATTATGAGCAGCCATTCTATCGAGAGGGCAGCCGAACTACAATAAATGAGAATGGTGGAGCCATGTTAAAGAACATCTCTCCGGACTGAATTGAAGAAACAAGAACAAGGTTAAGTAGTGGGGACAGCAGTCTGGTTACCAGCAGCAGTGCGGGAAAGCCAGATTGCTGCCCATCGCACTACTGACGTTGACATCTCTGTTAACTCAACAGGTATAGATTACCATCCGAGTTTTTGGAGTGGTAAGTACACCACATATTGCAAGGATGGCAGGGTATCAAATCTCAGCTTGCTTCTTGCGAGGGTAAAACTCAAGTGGATCCTTGAGAGATGAAGCCCTTCTATCTCTGGAGTCTCCTCTGCCTCCGCGCAGGAGGACTTTCTGGGAGTCATTCCTGCCTCCGCTCGAAAAGTTTCCACTTAGTCTCTGAGGGAACCCCTCTTTGAATCCTAACTTAAACTTTAGGCTGAGGGAACCCCTCTTTGAATCCTAACTTAAACTTTAGGGAGTCTAACACAAGTGCACAAATAGGGTCTAATTACTTTGAATAAGTAGTAAAGTAAGGATTGGAGTGGCGGTCGCCATCAACCTGTTGGCTGGATTGTGATCGACCTTTGTAAATGTGCAGGTGTCCTACTGGATTCAAGTGTGGAATCAATTATCAGCCACCAACAGTTGTCCCAGGCGGTGACTTGGCTAAGGTGCAGCGTGCAGTCTGTATGATCAGTAACAACACAGCAGTTGCAGAGGTGTTTTCTCGTATCGATCACAAGTTTGATCTCATGTACGCCAAGAGAGCATTCGTACATTGGTATGTTGGTGAGGGTATGGAGGAGGGAGAGTTCTCAGAAGCTCGTGAAGATTTGGCTGCTTTGGAGAAGGATTATGAAGAAGTCGGTGCAGAGTCAGGCGACAACGATGGTGACGGTGACGAAGAGTACTAAGTCGAAGTGGATGCTACACGGACGTTGGGTCCCATTTTTTCAGGAAACACGTTCTTGTGAGGGTTTTTCATCTCTTGAGTCTGACGATGTGACCTCCACGGCGCAGATAGAGATCCGTCATAAAACATTTCGAATTTCTTTACTCACCACGTTGTTTGTAGGTTTGTAGTGCTGTACAATCGCAGATCCCACCGATGAGAGTTGCTTAATTTGTTAAGTCACTTTTGTAAAAGTAAACAAGTTTTGGTTCATTTATAAATCACTTTGAAAACCTAGGTCGTGTTTTCATTCAAAATCCACTCGCGAGACGTTCATGGGTTCGTGGCTGGAGAATGAGAGACGTTCGTTGCCCAGAAGAGGTGACCTTCAAAGCAGGAAGGCATTCGGGCCAGTGGCTCCACCTAAACATCACTAGCTCCTGTTGATTCGTCACATCGATTCCGTTTCTCCATTATGCATTGATTTTATCTATTGATTGTCGGTAAGCTGTCTGTTGAACTTCCCACCAGTGGCGGATGGTATCAGCTCAACATACTATGCTCAGGTTTCGATCCTCGCGTCTCACTCTATGCATGTTAATTCTGCAATCCCGTTCCTCAAATTGTGATTGTTTCTGGATCCAGTGTGCTCATCAGATTGGAAAGCCAGAGTAAACAAGAAGAGTACAAATGGAAAAATTTTGCCCATGGTTGGTGTGATGACTTCTGACATGCACATGAAAGCCTATATCCCACTCATGTGATACAGAGCTCAGTGATCGTTAACGTTATACACATCATTGTAGACTGCTGCAGTGAGTAGAATTCACTGCCTACCACCTACATCGAGGAGATACAATTCCCGCCCGAGATGTACGAAAGTAGGGCGTTTACAACTAGATTTAAGTAGCTTAATCTAGCGTATGACCGGAGAGTAGAATAGAGTGGAGTTTAGATTATAACCGCAGAGATTGTAAGAAGCATGAGAGAGGCACGGGTTAAAGATCTTAAAAAGACACACCCACACTCAGTTCACTATAAACAGGATCCTTGCACGATCGCTACAATAGCGAATCGGAGTGTGAAGTACTGCAATCTATCTATCTGGTTTCTTGCTCGACGTCAAAAGCATGGACGGGGATGAAAGTTTCCCTAACACAGAAAGGCTGGAAGTGTCAGAAGAGTTCGGGGACTAACGAAGAAAAAGGAAAACCAAACTGAGAAGGTTCACGACACTCTTCCTACAGGCCAAAGCAGAGAAATGTCGGTGGAAGATTATCTTCCCGCTCTGCTCCGCTAGAGGTCTCTAGGTCTCCACCAGACAGGTCCCACCCCTGGTGTGGGACATTCACAACGTGTGGTGTGAGGAGGTGGGACTTCTTCATTACTCGCGCGTCCAGCTCTCACCAGAATTCGAAATTGCGAATGAGTCAGCTTGGAGCGCCGTCCATTACGTCTGGATTCCATGCGTACTTGATGAAGAAGAATGTGATAGAACACAGATTGGCCGGCCGATCATGCCAGCCTCATACGGTACTGTAGTCGTCTGGTGGCACATGTCCTGAAAATTGATGGCCCCTAACTGTACTTGTAACCGTACCTTAACAGTTAATGGACAAACAGTGACAACCGAACCTACAGCGTCTGGTAGCTCCGAATGGGAGGGTGTGGAGCGGCTACTCGCAACACGCTCTGTGAACATTTCCCCGTAAAGCATCCCATATTTTTACGGGCTTTGCCCGCAAAACGAACGGAGCACCCCGGACGAACCCTATAAAAGTTTACAGGAACTTTTATAACCGGTCTCTTTTCACGGTAGGTTAGGTTTTCTCCAATCGACACATTCTACATGCTCTGACATTCTCCGACACTTGATGGTGAGCTATGACGCCCTGATAATGGCGTTAGTTGTGGCAAATATTAGAGCTCTCTGTACTGGAACAGACGGACGTGTGGATGACAGTTGACAGGGACGTGTGGATGACAGCACAGGACGAGCGTGATACACACCTAGCCGGTCTTGCCGTCGAAGATCTCACATGAATATTCCAGTATGAACGGCATCCTACGATTGTTTCTTAACCTGAACAGCGGTGAACTATGAAGATGAAAACCGCGACCCAATGAATAGCAAACGGATGGAGGACCCATCAAGCCTTACAAGGGAGAGAAGGAAGGGAGAGAAGGACCCAAGCAACTAGCACCCCGAAGGGAATATCAGTAGCTCTAAGATCCTCTATCGCACCTATAATGTAAAACACAAGAGATATATGAAGATCTCCTGTGTTCTACACTATGAAGATCATCCTCATATCTTTCACGATGACTTCGCTTTGCATCCTATCAGAAAGGATGAAAATGTGATAGCAATCTAATAAACACGCGACGCAATGAAAATGTGATAGCAATCCACTCGTGCTGTTATCATACAGAGTCTGAACTCGTGCTTTTATCCATAAAGACGCGCTACATGAAAACCGGGCAACCATGACAATGGAACACCTTGAGGCACTTCTTCCGCAAGCTGACAGTCGATAGGAATCCCTAGCAAACGTTGAGAAAGTTATGTGGTTGTATACTTTTTCACTTCTCCATCTCAAGATGGGGAGGCAAAATAGGCAGGAAGTCTTTCAGTACTTTATGTACTGACTTGCCTGGATATGTATAGGTTTTAATTTATGATCAAACTTTTTTTCTGGAAGTTCCACTTATAATTTAGAATATATATCAAAAAATATATTAATTTGATACGAGATCAGAGACATGTAGTAGAATTTGTAACTGATATGCGATACAAACATAGAAACTCAAGATTCTATGTGCATTAGTTTCATTTAACAACGGTCGATAATTTGACGTTAAGTTTTACATGGTTGTAATACTGCAATAAGACTCGAAAGACATACGAAATACATCACCCATAGAAATGAGTGGGGCATGCCTACTAAGAACCAGCCCCTCGATGATATGATACCCCACGAAGGAACCCTTTCGCACATAAATGACACCCTTTATTATTTGTGGATAGTTTCTAGACTTCGACGAGGAGTTTCTTGAGGTGAACATGTATTTTCTATTAAGATTATACTTTAGTATAATTTCCTGCATACAATTATCTCCATCTTTTCTTCGGGTTTCCAAGTTTTCCCGATTCCCAAGTAGTCCAAATTTATTACTTGAAATACCTTTTCCTGAAAAGAAAAACTGAATTTATAAATGAATTTCACATTTTCCGTGATTTGCGCCTCCAGATCCTTGCTCCTGAGTTCGCTGTGAATGCACATTTGATTTTACCTTATACAAACCCTTTTGCGATAAATGGCTTGGTCAAATATTAAATGGTACTGTAAAAGCAATTTTCTGTTTATTTTTTGGGTTTAAGATTTGATGTAAGAGCAATAATACGAATAATATATACATGTATGATGAACTTCTGGGAACTTTTTCTCGCTTGCTGTTATCGAGATAATACATAAGCGTGCAACAAAAATCCTATAATAAATTGTTAAGAAAAATCTAATTTTTTTATAAATATTAATTATTTTTCCAAACCTAGAAACGCAAGGAAACCCAGACATAAACCATAAGGCATGAGTAGACTGTTGCGCTTTTAAAGGTACAAGTTCGGGAACCAATAGCTATTTTTACTTTAATTTACTTTGAAATATGGAGAAGGTGAATATATATGCAGCGTGCTCTGACTGTGAGAATAAGCGTTCAAAGAAACTCCTGTGGTTATACTTTTATTGAACATCTCACATCAAGTGTAAACAATTGCACGTTTCATCAAAAAATGAGAAGTATGACATGGAGTGTCCTTAAAGCAGAGTAGCCCCTTTAGATATATAAATAAAATGATAAATAATATTATCTGTCTTTGGGGTCTTCTAGGACCATGAGACTGTCCATGTGAGTCCACCACAACAGGACTTGGACCAGAAGCTTCATTAACAGTTTGCAGAAGGGACTGCTTTTCTCTTGGAAGACTGTACACTAAACCACTTGGGACACCGATCTTCGATCTGGCCTGGTAACCAGAAGCACTTCAGTCTGCGCACAAAGAAATTTAACCGTTATAACCAAAAAGAGTTTTTCTCAGAATTTTTTTTTACGAGAATCGAATCTGTTAAATAAGGAAATAAATCAAAGCTCTCCCAACTAATTATTGCGGATCCAATGAAAAATATTCAAACCAAATTTGGTGTTTTTGAGAACAAATATATTTTCTCTCTATATAAAGTAAATGGGTAGGAAAAAATAAATACTCTTTTCTTTTATACCCCACCTGTAGTTTAATGGTAAGGGTCTCATATCATTGATAGATTGAACCAAATGAAAAAGAATAGTAATATTTAAATTTAAATTTTAATGAAAAGGAAAGAAATTTATTATATAAACCAGTGAAAATAAATAAAATAGATAGATCATTTATTTTAAAGAAACAATAAACTTATCCGACGACTAACAAAAATAGAAAATCTCCCTTCTTTCTATGCTTTTCATGAACACCGAGATTTATGTACATCAATTTAGTAACGTTTTTCCTCAATCAGATCGGCAAAATATGATATTTCTGATATATCTGATATAAGAAGGGATATATCTGATATCCCTCCTTCCATGCTTTTCGTGTAGCGAAGACGAGTATATGCATCCCATCACATTGTCGAACCTCAGCGTGGCAGGCTCGGGGTGTTTCTTGTGGTTCGGCAGATCGTTCGTTTTCACCTTAAGCTGTATATTCCTCTCGCAGGCTCGATAATTTCTTATCGTCTCACTATTATCTCTCGTTTGCTGCGGTCTTGTGACTGTACCTTGTATTGTCTTTGTTGGGCATGGGGCTGCGGCTAGAGGAGAGTCAAACAAGATCATAAAACCATATGCTTCATCATATAGCTTCTATAAAAAAGAAAGAAATACTAAATCATATTAAGTACAACGAATGATAAATTTTTAAAGAATTTATCTTATAACATAAAGAATTAATAAAAGAGCTAAAAATTTCAAAAAGAATCATTTAGAGTGAACAATCCAACTCATCATAGAAATATTGGACATGATTTGTCATACTTGGCTTGTAGGTTTTACTGTTACAACAAGTGATTTCTTTTATGAAAATTCATCTTTAATTTTATAATGTTTCAATCAATAAACCAATATAGTGATTTAATAATAAAAGTTCAGAAATTGTTAATAAAAATAAAAATATAATTACCTTCAATATTAAAAGTTATTAATTTAATGATTAGTTTTATTTGAACAAGATGAAAATCCTTAAAAATATGTAATCAATATTTAAATCTTTTAAGAATAAAAAAAATAAAAAATTGATATGTCGCACATGAGTTATGATACTTTCATTGTCCCTTGAGGGATGTGATGCTCTACATTCTTTCAGATGGTCACTTGTTCCATCGCTTCTAATTGTCTTGCTGCATTGTCATACACCTTGTATTTTCAATTCTGGCCATGGGCTCCGTTGCCGTGTATTGTTTCATGTTTGCTTCTTTCATTGCTCTCAACTTGTTGGAGGGTCTAATTCAAATCATTACTATCTACTCATATTTCGTCCTTGACGTCTTCCACTGTTTTGGAGTGTGGAAAGGAGGTTGTAGAATTCTGTCGTTGGAATCAAGCCAGCTTGTGTTTCGTGCTAATTACAAGAGAAATCGTGGATTTTTGATTCTTCCTCTTGCGAACTTAGACTTAAGGGGGGATCTTGATTCATCATCTATCTCCTTCTAACATGTTAGCAAAAGATTTCAAGCTCTTTTGTTTCATCAGCGTCTAGAGATCTCTGACTTCACATATGACATATTGTCCAAATGAATGCTTACTAGATCAGTTTTGCAACAAGTATTGAACCACTCTGTCCAAACGTCCATGGTACAAAAATAACCGTGCTAGATATCTACTAGGATATCAAAATACTACACTATTATAAGCGTCATGGAAGATGAGAACATGGTAACTTTGATAGGCTTCATCCATGATTCAAAAGTTAAAGCACACCAGCCCATGGGATCAAAGAACTCAGTTGCTTCAAAATGTCTCATGGTAATGGATTACTAGTATTTTGGCACTTCAAGTGGGTTCCCCCTAACCACAGGGAGGATGTACCAAGGAAGTGCAAACCAAGCAAACACAAGGCATGATTAAATGTTTGAACAGGTAAACCTACGAGATAAACCAGGGCTGTAACTGCATTTGTTGCTGGTATTAGTATGATGATACTCATATTATCTGCATTCTAGTATCTGCAGAGTGTAAAAGAAAAGAATTTAAGCTACGGTTAATAGGTATACATGTCTCTATACTCGTTTGGAATCGTTGAGCATCATTTGCGAGTCAGAAAAACAAAACAAGAGCACTGTCATCTTCAGGAATATCTGTTGACTTGAGCTTTTTGCACCGGGAAAGTGCAAAATCTCCTCCACAAAGAGAGAGACCTGTGCAGAAGAACGATATTAAAAAGCTACTAATAAGCTTCAAGTTCTGCTGTCGAGAACGACGGGTTGGAATTATCCTCACTCCCTGGGGAGATACTGCATAGTTAGATAGTTTGAAAGCATCATGATCAGACTTCGAAGTTATGGTTCGAATGTGTTCAGGGTGGAATCTCAGCCCCAATACAAGTAGTGCTGTATCAAATATCAGGTAAACAACTTCGCACCACTCGGAGATCTACACCTCTGTTTCCATCAGCTGCATGTTAATCTGGAAAACTGGTACTTTAGTTTCAATCCGAATTTGCACCTCTGTACTGTGCATAATTTCAAATAACACATTGGTAAAGTTGGGTATTAGAGTATTCTGACAAGACAACCAGATATTATGATGTCTTATAGATACCCTTAAGCTTAGGGTATGCCCATGAACAATTGGAGGAGTATCTACTAATTTCTCTCTCAACCTAGAACATATCCAGATTCCATGTTTAGAGAAGAGTTGAGATAAATAGCGGGAGATATTTGCAAACATTTAATACTCTTTAAATCTTGTTCTTTTGTTCAGCTAACGCAATTGATCTCTTGATGAAGAATGAGTGAACAACAACATGTGAGAATTCTTACCTATCATTGTTGAAGAAGTACTAGTGAGTTCCGTAGGACAGAACTTGAAGGACGCTTCTTCCTTTCACTGCTAGTATGCTCACTTCAAGAAGAATCAAGCGGAAACGACCAAGCATGAATCACTCGCGGAATGTTCTTGAGACTCCACTCAAGGGATCTTAAATGTAGGTCTGTAGCAGAGTATAAAACCGACAGTGGTTCCGAACCTTGATTCTGTAGCAACTGATAAGTAGACTGAAACGTTCACAAGTCAACTTCGGGTCACAAGATGTTTATAAACGGGGACCGACATGCTTAGAAGCTAGGTTGAATAATATGAAATCTTAGTACCTACCCTACGCACTCTTCCGATATTCTGAGCTAAGCTATAACAGCGCTCATCTTTAACTTTCAGCACATCTTACGAGAGTCATGCATTTCTACAACACAATCAACTGTACACCTATTTACAGTAACAAACAACAGATATAACCGTCGATTACAGGTTTCATGATCACAAAACACATCACAGAAAAGCATAGAAAGTAACGACAATATTCCGAGGAGAAACTACTCTTGTATCATGGCACTGCTTCTAATTTTTTCTGCTGACTCCTATATGATAATGGCGTGGTTCGGATATCCGTAAGATCGTCTGTAAGATGCGAGAGGTAATCCCAAGGCTTTACCAAAGAGCGTCGAGGAAAGTGTAAAAAAAGTCTGTCTGCAGAGTACAATTCAAAGGTAAGAACCTCCTCCCGGTATAAGAGGTGATGCACTACTCAAAAGTTGATTCCAAGGTATCCACTTCCTACGGATTTTCAAAAAAATTCGAGCTCACACCGGACTTCTCTTCCAACCACAGTCTATAAACAAAACACTAGTAGTGCGTAAGAACTACTTGCACATCGAATGGGAAACTTGGCCTAAGACTTCCCAAAAGTATTACAAACCCGCGCATGTTACAACATCAAGATCTTTTGTGATCTGTGGAGCCGACACTTGAATAGTGGGTATTGAAATGACGAAATTTGGATGAGAGGGATGGTTCTTTCTGAGTACAACCATAACAAAAACCTAACGACCAGAACTTACATACACAGCTTGCCAGTAACCTAGAGCAACTAGAGCATCACATCACAGTTCACAGACCCTTCACCTAACATCAGTTTTTCTACAATCTCTTATCTCCTCTAGTGGAACTGGAGAATGGAACACAAGAAAAGATAAGTAACGGCGGCGGTGATGGTTGCCTTGAGCACTTGGTAGAATCCGAAGCCAATGACGAGGGAAGAAACGAGGAAAATGACAACTCTATCGGGCCCTGAGTTGGCAATTCTACGCGAGCCTCCTTGACACAAGTCACGCCCTCTGATTTCTCTCTCCTGACACAGTGAGCGGCCCTTCTCTCGCCCTCACCTCGTCCCTGCCAAGACTCTCTCTTCCATTTACTCGAATCGAATGTGCACTTTTCGATCGGACCGAAGATAGTCACCCTCTTCTCTTGCGCTCCTTCGCACCTCCGAGCTAGAATGACGAGAAAACAACATCTATGTTCAGCGCAATGCAAGCAACAGAAGTATAACCGACAGCAAGCTTCTTTCTTCTCGTCCTTCTCTTTCACTTCCTCTGTGCTCCGCAATGTTTCTTTGCTCACTTTCTAGATTTTCCCATGTCGTCGTCATTCTCACACCTACATAAAGACCTTGGCAGACAAGGCTTTCGACGGAATAACGGTTATTATCTCAGTTCTCACGTGTCAAAATTTTTATACGGTCTCCTACTGACATTATTCTAAAATGATACTATTTCGACCCATCAAAACCATCAAAAGAGGAGACGTGGATGTCTGCATTTCGCAAGATCTACACTGAACCCTTAATCACAGATCACATAGACAAGTAGAGTGTCACGTCAGTTTGGTAACTCGGCTAGGTTGACCGAGTGCGAAGTGGTGGGTCTCGTTAAGGCCGTTAGGGCAAGTTGGTGAGAGTGCCCACAAGGGGTATACTTCGCAGGTAGGGGCTTGGAGACCTCAGTTCTTCAAGTTGAGCCTTCAAGCTCCTGGCTATGGTGGGTAGTCTTGAGAGTGAGATCTGGATTCTCTGCGAGCACAGAGTGGATTTGGCTCGACTGTAGTGATTGTCTAGTGCCTGTTGGCAGATGGAGTGAGTACATACCTTGTTATCACTTGAAGAACTCGGATTGAGAGTTAGATCTGGATTCTCTGCGAGCACAGAATGGATTTGGCTCGACTGTAGTGATTGTCTAGTACCTGTTGGCAGGTGGAGTGAGTACATACCTTGTTATCACTTGAAGAACTGAGATTGCAAGGCCTGGGGTAGGGATTTCAGGTCGCAGATTGCTACCGGTGGTATCTCCGGAGTTGACAGATCGTTGATATCTTCGATTTGCGGGTGCGCGCGTGCGTGGAGTGGCTTGTTTTGGTGTTGTGATCGATCGCTGTGTGGATGGGTGTCGTCTGAACTTGTTCGCAGTCGATTTGGTGGTGAGATAGTGCGGAAGCGCTGCTGAAATTTCGCGGAATGTGTTGAAGTGACCAATTTCGGGCTGAAGTGCGCATTTGGGCATGGTAGACGAAATAGTCGACAATGTCAGGCCGATGTGGGCTCGTTGGAAGCGCGTTGGGAAGACGGTCCTAGTGCAGGAAGATTCACGAAGTTTGGTCGAGCCGTTTTTGAGTTATGGGAAGTCGAATTTCTGGTGACGGGTTTTGGTGATGGGTTTTAGGTCGGCCGAAGTGCGTCGGGGAGTGTCAGGTTGGATTGGGTCGATAATTTTTGGATCTGACGAGTGCAGTAGGTGCGTGCCGGGAAGACGATTCCAACGCAACCAAAATCGTTCGATTTGGTGAAGGATCGACGAAGTTACAAGCCGAAGAAGGTCGCGGGTTGGCCAAAATTGACGTAAATCCCGTCTGTGAGTTCCAAATTGACTGATTTCGACTATTTGGTGCAATTTCGACCCGGAGTTGCTGTTTCGGGTGTTTTCTCGTCGTACTCGTCCTTCTTTATGGTGTTTGGCCCGGGTACTCTTCTCCAAGCGGAGCGGAGCGGAGAGTGAGCGGGAGTGGAGTTGCGTGTTAGGAGGCTTCGAGGAGCAGAGGTGCGTGAGTGCGGAGGCGTGAGAGCGGAGTGCGAGAGTGCGGAGGCGGAGCCCGAGCCCGCGTCCGCCGCAAGCCAGCTTGCTGGCGTGCGTGAGAGAGGTATCCAAGTTTCAGTTGTGTGGGAAGTGTAAAATCAGTAGGTCACCCATCCCAACACTATTTCTGGACTTGGACGCTTAACTCTGTAGTCTCAACTTTGGCTGTACCACTAGACCAATAGCTCTTGGTGTCTTACAGGGATGCGTGCAAGTACTTAGAGGCTGGTTTAAGATAGTAGGAGACCTGCTCGCACGTTCCTAGAGGAGTGGTAAGGCGACCCCAGAGTACTAGGGGGAAGCTGCTGTTGTGGTAGTGTTTGCCTATACCGTAAAGACGCGTATGGAGGCAGTTGGTGGCAGTTGTCTTGGATGAGCTAGTAGAGCTATCACGTTGATATTTTGGAGCTACTAGAGGTGTGGACGGCTAGTTAGTGACCTTAGGTGCAAGTTATGACAGTCGGTGATCATATATTATGCATGTGATCATCGAAGAAGACGCGTCAGTCCGGGTGGGGTTGGGTTTCTCTTTATGTGAATGTTTGAGTGTGGAGGGTTATCGTTTGGACTTCTTGTGGTTGGAACCCCTCCATATTCTGATTCCTGTTTGTGCGCCGCGTTTGCTTGTGTTGGCGCTTGATTTCCAGAGTGAGTTCACTCTAGTGTGCTGTCGGTAGTGAGACTGGAGTGATGACCAATCAGACTACCTTTGTTTCTCTCACGGTGCAGTTGGAGTGACGACCAACAAACCGTGAGAGGCTGCTTGTGGTGATGGCAGGTACAGGTTGCCCTTACCTTGACCGTCCTAGTAGAGGATAGGTGAGCTCAGTAGGAGCGGGGATAGGCAAGTTGTAGTTACGGTGGTGACGGGGATTTCGACATTCGGGTTAGAGAGTGTGTTCGCGAGATTCTATCACCACGGAGTTCTCGGGAGGTTCTGGTGGGGACTTCTCGGATAGTGAGTATACACGGAGTGGGATGAGGTACCGACTACCTACACCATTGCCGTTGGTTGTTCCAGAGGACGAGTCAGACGCAGATAGTGCGTTTTCTGGTGGTGAGTCTAGTGTCACCACATCGTTGTTGTGGGACATGGACGAGATCTATGGGGCCACGAAGGGACCTCGACGTTACTCGGGTACGGTAGGTACCATTGAGCTGGATGACTTCATCCAGGAGTTCGACAGTTGGTGCAATCTGCAGCAGATGCGGAATCCACAGTTGTTCACACCTTTCATGGCGTGGAAAGGTTTGTTTCAGCACTTGGAGGGACCGCCGATGGACGATTATCACGAGTTCAGACGAGATTACGGTGTTGAGATTGAGTTGTGGAGACAACATTGGTCTCCCAACTACGTTTCTATCACTACTGGTGCAGTTTCGGGAGGCGTAGCACCTATGAGGTCAGGTGCCAGTAGTAGTGGTACATCCACGGGTGGCGGAGTCCCTACTACCAGCGGTGCGTCCACTAGTAGTGGAGCAGGTGGTAGTGCGAGCGGGATACCACCAGAGTTTAACCCTGTGGTTCAGTTCTTCCACTGTTTGAGGAAGAATTATCAGGGTGTGCGGACCGACAAGTTGAAGAGTCTGCAGGAGTTCCAGCGGAAGACTGGAGAGAGCTTACGCGAGGCGTTTACTCGCATGAGACGGTTGATCAGCGTTACCCAAGGGGTGACAGAAGCACAAGCAGTCCAGTTCTGGTATGGGATACTAGATCGGGAGCTGCGTAGGAGAGTCAGGGATGCCACTCTCTTTAGAGACACCGCTCCGACATTAGCGGTTGTCTTTAGTTTGGCTGAGCGGATAGAGCTCAACATGATAGAGAAGAGGGTGGTGACTGCTGGGTTCAGCAGAGACGCATCACATGGAGCGACCTCCTTTTCTCGAGGATCACAGGCTACGCAACAGCGAAGTGGTGGTGGTGGTGGTAAGGATCGTGCTGAGCACTCACGATCCCATGGAGGTGCTGGAGGATCTGGTGGACAGAAGCCCATGCCGTCCTTCTCTAGTCAGCAGCAAGCAGGTCCTTGCTGGACGTGTGATGGTCCTCATCAGCAGAAGGATTGTCCACAAAGGAGAGGTAGTTATGAGACATCTGGGACGTCTCAAGCGGTGCCTAGGCAGTGTGAGCACTGCGGGCGACCAGGTCACAGTAGTGACCGTTGTTTTGATCTCCATCCGGAGCTACGGCACGGGAAGACCGACCGTGGACGAGGCGGAGGAGCTCAAGGAGGCCGTGGTGGTCGAGCTGGAGGTAGAGGTCCAGCACCTGAGAGAGGACCAGTTGGTCCACCGCCTGCTACGACGTCAGAAGCAGGTATGGCTGCTCGGATTGAGCAATTGGAGCAGAGGATAGCTAGTATGACTATGGCTCAGCGGAGATCTGGTGGAACAGAAGCTTCCACGTCTTATGGAGGAGAAGGAGGTGACTTCGACTTCATGGCTGGTGTGGCGCAGATTGAGGCATCTGCGGCAGTGACTCGAAGTGCAGTACGTATCTCTGAGCCACGAGGTGCGTCAGTGGAGTTGGATCCACAACGCGGGGAGGCTGGTAGACAGGCCAGACTTCCTCAATCGTTCACGCTATCAGAGGCATTGAGGACCACTTCTATGGTTCCTAAACGGCCTATCGATGGTGCAGTGGAGTTGGAGGCATCGACATCCAAGAGTGAGGATAATGCGAGTCAACCCTTGACGTCTGTGGATGCGACGTCGAACCCGATGTTGGGGGCGGCTACAGTAGTTTTGCGAGCCCCACTATTTTCAGCCACGGATATGAAGGCATTGGGAGTCAGCTTGGCTCCAGTGTTCCAGTTGGCAGCCACACTCAGTGAGAGCGAGGATGTGGTTACCTCTAGTGCTGAGGTGGTTCAGCAAGAGGCGGTAGATGTGTCCATGGAATCGAAGATCAGGACAGCTACTAGTGGTACTTGGCAAGCGGCGGCTGCTAGGCTAGATGAGTTACCAGCTAGACCGGCAATTGACCGTGCTGGATTGGCACCAGGTGTGGTGTTGTTGGACAACAGAAGTGGTATTTTCTGTTTGGTGGCACCTTCAGGGAAGGTGTATCGACCACAAAAAGTGTTGTTAGACTCTGGAGCTCAACTGTTGATGTTGGGGAAGGCGGCGTGTATCGGTTTGGACCTAAGGAAGTCCGAAGTAGAGAGATGTCCATTCCAGCTACAGACATCTCTAGGGGGATCAGGAGGTACAACTCTACACATGACACGCAAGTTGCTGACGGTGAGAGTTAGACCAGATCATCCCACGGATGGTTCTATGGTGAGGGCCAAGGCTATCGTTACGGCCGCGGAGTCTTATGATGTATTGGTTGGAGGTGCTGTATTATACCCTATGGGGTTCGTGATCGACTATTGGGCGGAGACAGCATCTTACAGACCAGGTTGGCAGTCCGGTGAGAGACGAGTGAGCCGCTTACCAGTGCGGTTCAGTGCTAGAATTGGGGCAACGGAGCTTACATCAGAGACGATGGCATCCGTTGCAGGTTTCAATTCGGTCATCACTTGGCCGGACGAGTTGTTAGAGGGCAATGCCCATGCGAAGGATACTCCGGTCTTTGAGGAGGTGGAGGACATGCCTAACATGTCTATGTTAGTACCATCTGCTTTGGATGTTTCACTCTGGAGTTCGAGTGGAGAGTTGCAGCAGTATGCCGATCAGTTGGTACAGCAAGCTTGGAGTGAAGCCTTTGTACCGTCAGTAGAGGAACATCGGGGTGTTCCTCTTACTGGCCCTGTGACCTTAACACCGTTGGATACGACTCCCATTGCATGACAGTATCCAAAAGAGGATGTGTGTGTGCTGGAGCTGTTTGGAGGGATCAGCACAAGTTTGGCTGCGGTATTGCAAGCAAGGCATACAAGTACAGCGATACTTGTATGTGGAGAGAGATGAGGTCGCAAGACGTGTCTCATTGCGTCACGTGACGCGTTTGGTGCAGAGATATCCTGAGTTGTTGTCTATATCAGCTGTTAGAGGATACCAGCAAGCATTATCGTCAGATATTTCGCTGCTGGAGACGCAAGATCTCACGTTTGTTGACATCATTCACTTGGTGATAGCCGGGTGGCCATGTCAAGGTCACACGCGTGCTGGGAGAGGTCAGGGTTTACATGACCCGCGATCTAGGATGTTCTGGGAGATGTTATGAATCTTACGACATCTCCAGATGCATCAGGTGGATTCTCCAGCGTACATCTTGGAGAACGTTCCTTTGTTGGGTGATGCTCATGCACATATGATGACGAGTGTGCACCAAGTGCGGTCCGGGGTCGGACCGGCAGTGTTGTTAGATGCAGCGAGAGTGGGATCTCGTGCACATCGTCCACGGTTGTGGTGGACGAACTTGTTACCAAGAGAGGTGCTCAAGCGCGCACACGATGCAGTGAGACGACCAGCGCACCTCACAGTGGATGGCATCTTGGATGCAGGACGACGATCTCAAGTAGTGAGAGTCGTCGATAGGTCACCCATGGCAGTTGTGAACCTAGTGGGACAACCTATGGCAGCGTTACCCACTTTGGTGAGCTTTCCAGCGTCACATGCTTACAGAGATGGAGGACCTGGGCTTGTGTGGGATGCTCGATTATAACAGTTGGTGGAGCCCAATGCCGACGAGCGAGAGAGAGCGATGGATTTCCCTACGGGTACGACTGCAGTAGCTTCGGTGTCAGAGGCTTCACGTCGTCAAGTGTTGGGTCAAGCAATGGACTTGAACTGCTTGACATGGATTGTTAGCATTGGATTGGCTGAGCAGCGTCGTATGCGATTGACGGGTGTTACTGCTCGGACACTCTTGAGCTCTTTGCCTACCGGGTCGGTGGAGACAAAGGCTGGGGGCGAGGCACGTGGAGTTCGTCATCCTTGGACATCATGGGATGTCGTAGGAGAGAGTGTGGAGCTTGCAGCTAGAACTGCAGAAGTTTTTCGCACAGTAGCGGTGGAGGTTGTTGGTGGTGAGCAGAAGGAAACTGCTCCAGAGGCTGCAAGATAGCAGTCAACGACTTCGTCTTCTACCTCTAGCATGGTGACAGAGGATACTTGGGAGCCGGAGATCGGACCCAAGCTTATAGGAGAGGAGAGACGAAGAGTTCAGAGATTCTTGAAGAGCTACAGGAATTGTTTTGTCTTTAGTATGAAGGATTTGGGTACCTTGAAGGGACCGGGTATACGGATCGACTTGGCTAATGACACGCCAATCTTTCGACGTCCTTACAGGTACAGTGACATGGAGAGAACCTTGATCCAGAGTAGGACTCAAGACTTGGTGGAAGCTGGGTTGGTGGAGATGTCGCATGGAGAGTATGCATCTGCCACAATTATGCCAGCAAAGAAGGATATGTATGGCAACTACACTGATAGATGTATGTGTGGAGACTACCGTCCTATCAATCGGCAGACGAAGTCCGATAAGTATGCCATGCCGACACCTGAGGAGATCTTTGATGCAGTGGGGCATGTGAAGATCTTCAGTACTTTGGATCTTCGAGCAGGGTATCATCAGTTGCCGGTGAGAGAGGAAGATAAACCCAAGACAGCATTCTGGGGGATTGACTCTCACGACAAGGATTGTTTGTATCAGTGGCGGTTCTTACCATTTGGGTTGAAGAACGCCCCTGCTGAATTCCAAAGAGTGATGGATAGGATCCTAGCAGGATTGGATTTTGTCAGATGCTATATTGACGACATCTTAGTCTATAGTGCTACAGTGGAGGAGCACGAGAGACACTTACGGGATGTGTTCGAGCGATTGAGAGCTCATGGGTTGAAGTTACACCCTGGGAAGTGCAAGTTCTTCCAGGAGTTGGTAGAGTATCTGGGTCACACCATCTACCCAGGTGGGTTGGGTGTTCAACAGACGAAGATCGAAGCCATTGCACGTATTCCACACCCCACAGATGTGAGTCGAGTTCGAGCATTTGTTGGTTTGGCGAACTTTTATCGTCGATTTGTGAAAGGATTCAGTGCAATTGCGAAGCCATTGACCAAGCTGATGAAGGTGGACCAGGAGTGGCAGTGGGAAGATGAGCAAGAGCGAGCTTTCGTGGAGCTCAAGGATAGGTTGACATCTGCTCCCATCTTGAGGAGACCCGTTAGGGGACGTCCTTTCCAACTGCACACTGATTGGAGTATGTTGGGACTTGGAGCAGTGCTGACTCAGCATGATGATGAGAAAAAGGAGTTTGTGGTGACGTATGCCAGTCGCTCCAACAATTCGGCGGAGGCGAGGTACAGTTCGTACGAGGGAGAGTGTTTAGCTGCAGTGTGGGCTGTTGCACACTTCCGATGTTATCTGTTTGAGAACCCCTTTACTCTCATCACTGATCACCAGCCGCTCAAGTGGTTGATGGAGTCTGACAAGCTTACAGGGAAGCTTGCACGATGGGCTCTGATCTTACAAGAGTATGACTTCCAGGTAGTGCATAGACCTGGAGTTGCAAACCTAGATGCCGATGGGTTGAGTCGCAACCCGTGCACGAGTCAGCAGGATCAGACTGGGGCTCGATGGCATGATGAGGTTGATGAGGAGATAGTGCCAGGGTGGCATGCATCTGCTTTTCTTTGTGTGTTGGCCATGAACTCTAGTATGGAGGGCCAAGTCGTATCTTTCTCAAGTGAGAGAGTAGATGACGAGTCTCCAGATCCTGAGGGTGGAGATGGTGTTCCAAACCAGCGAGATATCCATGACGATGTGACCGTGATGGAGTATCTACGTACTGGCATGGTGGTAAGCACAGTAAGTGCCAAGGAGCGAGATCGTGTCCTTCAACGAGCGAAGAGATTTCGACGAGAAGGACGACATGTACTTCGAGTGTGGGATGATGGGAGAGTACGGATAGTGCCACATCCATCCTAGAGGGCACAGTTAGTACGACATGCTCATGAGGAGTTGGGACATTTTGGAGTGAAGCGCACGCATAGCTTACTCCAAGGACAGTATTGGTGGCGTGGTATGCACGTCGATGTACAAAAGTTTGTTGCACGCTGTCGAGTTGAGAGTTTTCCTGGGAAGGGCGGAACCTTTTGGATGTGATAGGTCTTGAAGGCTGTGTTCAATCTACTCAGAGAAGTGTTGGACTTCAGGCTATGGTTGCTTACTACAGAGGTAGGCTTCAGATCAAAAGGGAACAGTATAAACACTCACTCAGGTCGAATTGACCCTCCAGTATGTTCAGGAAGCGAAAATCAGATCAGACTAGCAGTAATAAGGTCAGACAGCGAACTTTAACGGTCCAGAATCAGAAACATATGATGGTTCAGACTTCAGAACTCCTCCTACATGTAAATGAGGCCCTACTGACCATACACACGAAGTTTCAGCTTGAGATCAAATCAGAGTGTCGAGATATGGGAAGAAACGTTCTGAGCAGAGAAATTACGGCAATTTCTGGTACCCAGACAGCTATTTCGACCTAGAACGGAGAATTGGCTCGATCACTTTCAAAGATTCTTACAGGATTTGCAGTACACAGCTTGCTAAGCACTCTTGTGAAGTTGGGCCTCCTGATTGTACACAGAACTCCAGATCTCGCTTTCTGAAGTTGATGCTCTAGATTGAGAGCTTTTCGGACCCCCTCTGCTTCAGCGGTCGCCCTGAATTACTCACAATCTCAATTGACATGAAAATTTGGGGACAGTCGTAGCCCTGCTGCCAATGAACGCGACCTTGAAGGTTTGAAGCGATTTTCTCAAATCTACTGCGATTGACACCGAAAACCCCAAAATCAACAGAAGTGCTGCAATTCTGGCACAAATCGAACTTCAATCAGCCATAACTCCTTCTTTATTGCTTCAAATCGATCAAAAATTTTGCTGACAGTGCTTGGCACGACGAACCCTATCTCCCTGTGCTCTCAGATTTCGAAGATCCCCCTCCAAATGCTCGAACTCCTCTTAAGACCCCTACTACTAAGTTTAGTAGTACATAAAGACAAAATTGGACCAATGGGAGTTCATAGCTTCACTCCTCTGTCCTTTTGTGTCCCAAACCACGTGGTGACTTGATTTTGCACATAGGCTACCACGTCAAGCCCCTAAAGTGCCAGCATAGACCCTAAACTACATGCGAAGACATGTAAAACGACACGTAATTCCGAAAGATAACCTAACCTCGCTAGGAAGCATCATGGGCGACACGTAATTACAACCCATGAGCTTAACTCCATCTACATGGTAATCAACCTACTAAGACTTAAAATATATAACATCCTCCAATGTCGACTTCTCTGAGGTCCTAATTTCACTCAGAGAGACTAACGCTTGACAAAGAGGTGAATTATTTACACTGTAAAATGATTCACATCACGACAACGCTGTGTGGTTTGTGATCGAGTACGAGCATCGTTTAATGCTCCTACTCCACAACTACACCCCTTACCGATTATGGGGTTGGGTTATCGTTGGAGTTTGGATTTTGCGGGACCCTTACCGTTGACGGTACGTCATCCTCGATATGTGTTGGTGATGGTGGAGCACTTCTCCAAGTGGATTGAGTTGGTGGCATTACCAGACAAGGCGAGTGAAGGGACGGCGTATGCGTTCTTAGATCGAGTGCTGAGTCGTTTTGGAGCACCAACTGAAGTGCTGACAGACCAAGGTACAGAGTTCCTTGGTGAGTTTCAGACCTTGTGTGATCAGGCGTTGATTGATCATCGAACTACGTCTCGAGATCATCCTGAGGCGGATGGTTTGGCGGAGAGGGTAGTTCAAACGGTGAAGAGAGGATTGCGTAAGTATGGCTTGCAGAAAGGCCACTTGGGAGACTGGGATGTGCAGTTACCATGGTTGGTTATGGGTTATCGTTTTAGCCGACAAGCGTCTTTGGCTTCCTTCTCACCGTATTTTCTATTATACGGTCGAGATCCAGATCTACCTTCGGTCATTCGTCGTGATTCTGCTGAGGTGCTTAACCTTGATGACCCGGATATGTGGGTGAGAGCATGTTCTCAACGAGTAGAGACATTTCGGAGAGTTATGCCCATGGCTTTTGAGAATCTAGCGATTGCTCAGCATAGAGACACGTTGCGATATGCAACTATCCGAGGAGGAGGTTATCGATCATCGATTCGTAGGTTTCATCCTGGTGATTATATCTATCTGCAGCAGACTGCACCGACGACGTTGGATGTGACCGCATGACACACTATTTTACGAGTGCGTGAGGTATTACCTTCTGGAGTACTCATGTTAGAGGGCCGTGATGGTGTTGTTTGGAAGGACCATGTGCGTAATTGCGCGCCATGTCATCTTCCCAACATCGATGGTACCGTTGATCCAAGCTTGGCAGTTGTACGAGCAGGCTTGAGGTGTATGTTGTGTGGGTCTGCTGGTGGAGCAGCCCGTATGTTTGTGTGTGATTGTTGTTCGAGAGGTTGGCACATGTCATGTTTGACTCCACCTCTCACTGTCATTCCTATTGGACGGTGGGTTTGTCCTCGATGTATATAGCAGGGATAGCCGATTAGATCTTTGCGTGGTATGGATTGCAGACAGGCGACTAACGATGGGGCAATGTAGCACCCGGCCTCCTGATCCTTGCACCCATGAAGGTGTATATCACGTAGTTGAGATATGGAGCTATCTGGAGTTAGAGGGACCTAACCGCCAGTTAGGGGGGCGATTGTGATACACTTGTGTATGTGTATGACATCGTCCATGTGTTATGTGTATGTGTGGTGTTCCTTTGACAGCGATGTATGTTATGTAGCGATGTGTATGCGCACGACAGCTGTCACGTCAGTTTGATAACTCGGCTAGGTTGACCGAGTGCGAAGTGGTGGATCTCGTTAAGGCCGTTAGGGCAAGTTGGTGAGAGTGCCCACAAGGGGTATACTTCGCAGGTAGGGGCTTGGAGACCTCAGTTCTTCAAGTTGAGCCTTCAAGCTCCTGGCTATGGTGGGTAGTCTTGAGAGTGAGATCTGGATTCTCTGCGAGCACAGAGTGGATTTGGCTCGACTGTAGTGATTGTCTAGTGCCTGTTGGCAGGTGGAGTGAGTACATACCTTGTTATCTATTGTGGTACACTTGTGTATGTGTATGACATCGTCCATGTGTTATGTGTATGTGTGGTGTTCTTTTGACAGCGATGTATGTTATGTAGCGATGTGTATGCGCACGACAAGAGTGATCTCGAGTTTATCCCTCTTACTGATGTGATAACTAGATCTACAAAGAATGAAAATATGAGAGAAACCAAAGTAACATATACACAACAGTGCTCCGTAACATATAGCAAAACTTAGAAATACAACTCTAGTATACAATAATAACATTTGTATTTTATTTAACAGTATATTTACCATGCAATAAATGAAATACAATTTTTTGACCCATCAGGAAATTTTTTCTTTCGACAGTCAAGAAAAATACGAAGAAATTGTAACCGTCTTACATTGTCACTCCCTTTCTCGCATTCATTGAGAACAGATAAGAAGATTTTTGACACTGATTCCTGATATTAGAATTATGAATATGACAAAGGTTATAATAATGCAAGTTTCAATTATGTTTTCCATCCTAGAGCGAAGATGAAGAAATTCTGAAAACGATTGAGACATACTTGTATTCACTTACATTGACACCCTCGTTGCATCTGAAAATTAAATACATAGCCAAAAAAAGGAAAAAACCCTTACTCTCACATAACATACAAAGGAAGGAAAAGAATCATAGAGAACATTATACGTCTCGCTATACATCATACAGAGTTCTCCATGTCTCATCAAACGTATATCATATGCCCATGCGCAAGACGTACAGAAACAAACACGACATACAAGACGCTAGAAAATATAAACAAGGATTTATTTTATCTAATTTTATTGTAAAAGAATGCAGACATATCATATCAAATTCTCTTTTCATTTCTTTTCTTAAAAGGGCAATGGTGGTACGTCCACGAAACCTTTATTAATAATAAACGCGAGTTACAACAAGGAGCGAGGACAATAGGTAAGCCTCTGGACGTTGGATACTTTATTAGTGCTCAGAAGGAACCATAACAGAAAGTACCTCGACGTTCCAGCGAAGAACATGAAGAGAAAAGACTAGATATACATCAATCAGAACACACGAGCGTGAAAAGAGCCCGAGAGCTGAAATGGACCCGAAGGCAAGTGGAGACGAGTCACGTGAATAATTGCCTGGACAACTAGGATAGTGAGCGTGCCATGAGGTCTATGGATCGGGAACTATTACGAGTGTGCATATAAACTTGGAGTCTCTGTATGGATAACCACCGTGATGGGGGATGGTTGAACTCGTAGCCTGAAATACAAAAGAACACATGACACATCAACATAGTCGAGTTGTGTGTAACAAGCCACAATGTAGCTAAGTGAGGCGGTTGCCCTTGCATGAGAAGGTCCAGGAGAAAAGAGAACGATGTCTGCGTGCAAGAAAGAATGTCTCGTAAAGGAAAGTGAGAAGCTAAGGTGACCCACAGATTTCACCAACGAGAGCAAGAGAATAACGAGTGTCATATGTCTTCTGAGGTGCATGAACAGAAAACACACGCATCTCATGTTGAAGGGACCTTGGTGGCTCTGGTGCCGATGAAGAAAGAACAGTGCAGCATTTCTTTGTCAGTGCCATCTCGCCCATAAGAAAGTAAAAACTCATTTCCAGCGTGCCACAAGCCAAGTGAGATGCCAAATTTATCGAGTCTAGTGTAAGACTGCAGTGGTAAAGTGAAGAGTAAAGAAATGCGAAAGGAAGCAACAGTGACGAGGTATGAGGTCCCTACTAGACCGGAAGTGTATGGTGAGATAGTTGTGCAGCCAGTAGCAGTACTAATGAATGAATGAAAGAAAGAAGGGCATAAGTGGATGCTGAATATACATAAGAGCTAACGACGCCTGCATTGCCAAGGAATCAAGGAGTAATGCTTGGAAAGACAAGGACCACAGTGGAGGAGTGAATTGATGGAAGACCTTCAAGACCTGATGGGTGAGCAACATAATGTTGAAGAGGCGAAGATTCAAGATTTGTAAACCATCGGAAAAGAGAGGTAAGTGCATATAATATTCCTTTTGGGGTGAAGTATCACCTGCGCCACCTTCCTCCAGAACCGGTATCCGTCTAAGGCCATCTCGTCTATGACCACACCTTGTGAACTCTGGCACTCCTATGCCTCTATTACTCCTCGACGATCCGATTTCTCTTTTTTGCACGTTTTTGGCTGTCGTGCTTTTTTCCAGGTCCTCAAGGTTGACATCGCACAAAGCTTGATGATTGCTCTCACGAGTGCATCTTCCTTGGCTATAGTGGCTAGAGTAAAAGTTACCGTCGCCAAAGAAAATCTGACGGTCATACTTTCACCTCTCGTGATGTAATTTTTGATGAGTCTTTCTCGACATCTCTGCTACTCCGCACTCACTCAAGAGCCTCCGGAGACCAACGTTCACTTTTATCACACTGTGTCTGCCCCTTCTGCTGGTCCAGCTTACATTCCGTCCGTCTCTCCCGGCTTTCCTTCAGTGAGAGTTCCTCTGCCCTCTCCTGCCGGTCAAGCTCCAACCTCATCCGTTGGTCTTGGATCTGGAGGAGGAGTTTCTAGCAGTCGTGGTCCTAGAGGAGGAGTCATCATCACTTCAACAGTCTAGTGGAGGTAGTCGTCCTCCACGCACTCATTCCTCGAGCCATACACACAATCACTCTCCTCCCATAGAGCACATAAGCCCACACCATCCCTATTTTCCACGCACATCACCACGCTCACCACACGTTTCTAACCCTGCCCACAGCGAGTCCTCCCTTCCTCCATTGGATTTTCCAGCACCACCGCCACTGAGACGATCAGCTCGACTGTTGGTTCTCCCACAAAGAACCTTGATGAAGACTACGACCCTTCATCACTGATCTCGAAGTCTACGAAGAATACCAAGTGAGTGTGGATGGTAGCCCTCAAGCCCGTACCAATGGAACCTGCTTCTTACATAGAAGTAATATCTTCTCCTGACGTTGATCTATGGAGAAGAGCAATAGAGGAAGAGTTAGATTCTCACGAATCTAACGATACCTGTCACGTCAGTTTGGTAACTCGGCTAGGTTGACCGAGTGCGAAGTGGTGGGCCCCGTTAAGGCCGTTAAGGCAAGTTGGTGAGAGTGCCCACAAGGGGTATACTTCGCATGTAGGGGCTTGGAGACCTCAGTTCTTCAAGTTGAGCCTTCAAGCTCCTGGCTATGGTGGGTAGTCTAGAGAGTGAGATCTGGATTCTCTGCGAGCACAGAGTGGATTTGGCTCGACTGTAGTGATTGTCTAGTGCCTGTTGGCAGGTGGAGTGAGTACATACCTTGTTATCACTTGAAGAACTCAGATTGAGAGGCCTGGTTTAGGGATTTCAGGTTGCAGATTGCTGCCGGTGGTATCTCTAGAGTTGAAAGATCGTTGGTATCTTCGATTTGCGGGTGTGCGCGTGCGTGGAGTGGCTTGTTTTGGTGTTGTGATCGATCGCTGTGTGTATGGGTGTCGTCTGAACTTGTTCGCAGTCAATTTGGTGGTGAGGTAGTGCGGAAGCGCTGCTGAAAGTTCACGGAAGGTGTTGAAGTGACCATTTTCAGACTGAAGTGCGCATTTGGGTGTGGCAGACGAAATAGTCGACAATGTCAGGCCGATGTGGGCTCGTTGGAAGCGCGCTGGGAAGACGGTCCTAGTGCAGGAAGATTCACGAAGTTTGATCGAGCCGTTTGCGAGTTATGGGAAGTCGAATTTCTGGTGACGGGTTTTGGTGATGGGTTTTAGGTCGGCCGAAGTGCGTCGGGGAGTGTCAGGTTGGATTGGGTCGATAATTTTTGGATCTGAGGAGTGCAGTAGTCTTCCCGGGAAGACGATTCCAACGCAACCAAAATCGTTCGATTTGGTGAAAGATCGACGAAGTTACAAGCCGAAGAAGGTTGCGGGTTGGTCAAAATCTGACGTAAATCCCGTCTGCGAGTTCCAAATTGGCTGATTTCGACAATTTGGTGCAATTTCGACCCTGAGTTGCTGATTCGGGTGTTTTCTCGTCGTACTCGTCCTTCTTTATGGTGTTTGGCCCGGGTACTCTGAGGCTTCGAGGAGCAGAGGTGCGTGAGTGCGGAGTCGTGAGAGCGGAGTGCGAGAGTGCGGAGGCGGAGCCCGAGCCCGCGCCCGCCGCAAGCCAGCTTGCTGGCGTGCGTGAGAGAGGTATCCAAGTTTCAATTATGTGGGAAGTGTAAAACCAATAGGTCACCCATCCCAACACTATTTCTGGACTTGGACGCTTAACTCCGTAGTCTCAACTTTGGCTGTACCACTAGACCAATAGCTCTTGGTGTCTTACAGGGATGCGTGCAAGTACTTAGGGGCTGGTTTAAGGTAGTAGGAGACCTGCTCGCACGTTCCTAGAGGAGTGGTAGGGCGACCCAAGAGTACTAGGGGGAAGCTGCTGTTGTGGTAGTGTTTGTCTGTACCGAAAAGACGCGTATGAAGGCAGTTGGTAGCAGTTGTCTTGGATGAGCTAGTAGAGCTATCACGTTGATATTTTGGAGCTACTAGAGGTGTGGACGGCTAGTTAGTGACCTTAAGTACAGGTTATAACAGTCGGTGACCATATATTGTGCATGTGGTCACCAAAGAAGACGCGTCAGTCTGGGTGGGGTTGGGTTTCTCTTTATGTGAATGTTTGAGTGTGGAGGGTTATCGTTTGAAATTCTTGTGGTTGGAACCCCTCCATATTCTGCTTCCTGTTTGTGCACCGCGTTTGCTTGTGTTGGCGCTTGATTTCCAGAGTGAGTTTACTCTAGTGTGCTGTCGGTAGTGAGACTGGAGTGATGACCAGTCAGACTACCTCTGTTTCTCTCACGGTGCAGTTGGAGTGACGACCAACAAACCGTGAGAGGCTGCTTGTGGTGATGGCAGGTACATGTTGCCCTTACCTTGACTGTCCTAGTAGGGGATAGGTGAGCTCAGTAGGAGGGGGGATAGGCAAGTTGTAGTTACGGTGGTGACGGAGATTTCGACATTCTGGTTAGAGAGTGTGTTCGCGAGATTCTATCACCACGGAGTTCTCGGGAGGTTTTGGTGGGGACTTCTCGGATAGTGGGTATACACTGAGTGGGGTGAGGTACCGACTACCTACACCATTGCCGTTGGTTGTTCCAGAGGACGAGTCAGACGCAGACAGTGCGTTTTCTGGTGGTGAGTCTAGTGTCACCACATCGTTGTTGTGGGACATGGACGAGATCTATGGGGCCACGAAGGGGCCTCGACGTTACTCGGGTACGGTGGGTACCATTGAGCTGGATGACTTCATCCAGGAGTTCGACAGTTGGTGCGATCTGCAGCAGATGCGGAACCCACAGTTGTTCACACCTTTCATGGCGTGGAAGGGTTTGTTTCAGCACTTGGAGGGACCGCCGATGGACGATTACCACGAGTTCAGACGAGACTACGGTGTTGAGATTGAGTTGTGGAGACAACATTGGTCTCCCAACTACGTTTCGATCACTACTGGTGCAGTTTCGGGAGGCGTAGCACCTTCGAGGTCAGGTGCTAGTAGTAGTGGTACATCCACGGATGGCGGAGTCCCTACTACCAGCGGTGCGTCCACTAGTAGTGGAGCAGGTGGTAGTGCGAGCGGGATACCACCAGAGTTTAACCCTGTGGTTCAGTTCTTCCACTGTTTGAGGAAGAATTATCAGGGTGTGCGGACCGACAAGTTGAAGAGTCTGCAGGAGTTCCAGCGGAAGACTGGAGAGAGCTTACGCGAGGCGTTTACTCGCATGAGGCGGTTGATCAGCGTTACCCAAGGGGTGACAGAAGCACAGGCAGTCCAATTCTGGTATGGGATACTAGATCGGGAGTTGCGTAGGAGAGTCAGGGATGCCACTCTCCTTAGAGACACCGCTCCGACATTAGCGGTTGTCTTTAGTTTGGCTGAGCGGATAGAGCTCAACATGGTAGAGGAGAGGGTGGTGACTGCTGGGTTCAGCAGGGACGCATCACATGAGGCGACCTCCTCTTCTCGAGGATCACAGGCTACGCAACAGCGTGGTGGTGGTGGTGGTAAGGATCGTGCTGAACACTCGCGATCCCATGGAGGTGCTGGAGGATCTGGTGGGCAGAAGCCCATGCCGTCCTTCTCTAGTCAGCAGCAAGCAGGTCCTTGCTGGACGTGTGATGGTCCTCATCAGCAGAAGAATTGTCCACAAAGGAGAGGTAGTTATGAGACATCTGGGACGTCTCAAGCGGTGCCTAGGCAGTGTGAGCACTGCGGGCGACCAGGTCACAGTAGTGACTGTTGTTTTGATCTCCATCCGGAGCTACAGCACGGGAAGACGGATCGTGGACGAGGCGGAGGAGCTCAAGGAGGCCGTGGTGGTCGAGCTGGAGGTAGAGGTCCAACACTTGGGAGAGGACCAGTTGGTCCACCGCCTGCTACGACGTCAGAAGCAGGTATGGCTGCTCGGATTGAGCAGTTGGAGCAGAGGATAGCTAGTATGGCTATGGCTCAACGGAGATCTGGTGGAACAGAAGCTTCCACGTCTTATGGAGGAGAAGGAGGTGACTTCGACTTCATGGCTGGTGTGGCGCAGATTGAGGCATCTGCGGCAGTGACTCGGAGTGCAGTACGTATCTCTGAGCCACGAGGTGCGTCAGTGGAGTTGGATCCACAACGCGGGGAGGCTGGTAGACAGGCCAGACTTCCTCAATCGTTCACGCTATCAGAGGCATTGAAGATCACTTCTATGGTTCCTAAACGGTCTACCGATGGTGCAGTGGAGTTGGAGGCATGGACATCCAAGAGTGGGGATAATGTGAGTCAACTCTCGACGTCTGTGGATGCGACGTCGAACTCGATGTTGGGGGCGGCTACAGTAGTTTTGCGAGTCCCACTATTTTCAGCCACGGATATGAGGGCCTTGGGAGTCAGTTTGGCTCCATGTTCTAGTTGGCAGCCACGCTCAGTGAGAGCGAGGATGTGGTTACCTCTAGTGATGAGGTGGTTCAGCAAGAGGCGGTAGATGTGTCTATGGAATCGAAGATCAGGACAGCTACTAGTGGTACTTGGCAAGCAGCGGCTGCCAGACTAGATGAGTTGCCAGCTAGGCCGGCAATTGACCGTGCTGGATTGGCACCAGGTGTGGTGTTGTTGGACAACAGAAGTGGTATCTTCTGTTTGGTGGCACCTTCAGGGAAGGTGTATCGACCGCAAAAAGTGTTGTTAGACTCTGGAGCCCAACCGTTGATGTTGGGAAAGACAGCGTGTATCGGTTTGGGTCTAAGGAAGTCCGAAGTAGAGAGATGTCCATTCCAGCTACAGACATCTCTAGGGGGATCAGGAGGTACAACTCTACATATGACACGCGAGTTGCTGACGGTGAGAGTTAGACCAGTTCATCCCACGGATGGTTCCATGGTGAGGGCCAAGGCTATCGTTACGGCTGCGGAGTCTTATGATGTATTGGTTGGAGGTGCTGTATTATACCCTATGGGGTTCGTGATCGACTATTGGACGGAGACAGCATCTTACAGACCAGGTTGGCAGTCTGGTGAGGGACGAGTGAGCCGCTTACCAGTGCGGTTCAGTGCTAGAGTTGGGACAACAGAGCGTACATCAGAGACGATGGCATCCGTTGCAGGGTTCAGTTCGGTCATAACTTGGCCGGGTGAGTTGTTAGAGGGCAATGTCCATGCGGAGGATACTCCGGTTTTTGAGGAGGTGGAGGACATGTCTATCATGTCTACATTAGTACCATCTGCTTTAGATGTTCCACTCTGGAGTTCGAGCGGAGAGTTGCAGCAGTATGCTGATCGGTTGGTGCAGCAGGCTTGGAGTGAAGCCTTTGTACCGTCAGTAGAGGAACATCGGGGTGTTCCTGTTACTGGTCCTGTGACCTTAACACCGTTGGATACGACTCCCATTGCATGGCAGTATCCAAAAGAGGGTGTGTGTGTGCTGGAGCTGTTTGGAGGGATCAGCACAGGTTTGGCTGCGGTATTGCAGGCAGGCATACAAGTACAGCGATACTTGTATGTGGAGAGAGATGAGGTCGCAAGAAGTGTCTCATTGCGTCACGTGGCGCGTTTGGTGCAGAGATATCCTGAATTGTTGCATATATCAGCTGTTAGAGGATACCAGCAAGCATTACCGTCAGATATTTTGCTGCTGGGGGCGCAGGAACTCACGTTGGTTGGCACCATTCACTTGGTGATAGCCGGGTGGCCATGTCAAGGTCACACGCGTGCTGGGAGAGGTCAGGGTTTACATGACCCGCGATCTAGGATGTTCTGGGAGATGTTACGGATCTTACGACATCTCCAGATGCATCAGGTGGATTCTCCAGCGTACATCTTGAAGAACGTTCCTTTGTTGGGCAATGCTCGTGCACATATGATGACGAGTGTGCACCAGGTGCGGTCCTGGGTCGGACCGGCAGTGTTGTTAGATGCAGCGAGAGTGGGATCTATAACGACCTATGTTACACATAGGAAGTTGGTCCATTAGTAAGGTATTTAGTTATAACTAAGTGTTGAGAATGTTTATTTGCTGCCCAAGTACTTTTAGGAGATATCAAGTTAGTCATGACTAGCTAAAAGTTAGTTATGGTTAAACTTAGCTGTACTTTTGGCAGAATTCAGATATTTGCTAAAGAGTGAGCACTACTATCTTGTCATCTTGTCTAAAGGTAGAAAGGAGGTGGAAAATATCCCTTATCTCCTTTTTGACTTGATATTAGTGGTTGGATTAAAGTTGTGGACTTTGTGGGCATTAAAAACAAGAAGAGATTCCACATGTTTCCTTTTTAGTGGGTCCTAGTGTAGAGGGGGGGTGGAAATTCGAGATTCCTTGAGAATATTCCAGAATCCTTCTAGAAGTTGTTGACTTTAAAGGAATAAGCCCATGTGAAAA
Source organism: Asterella californica (assembly GCA_036924285.1). NCBI lineage: Eukaryota > Viridiplantae > Streptophyta > Marchantiopsida > Marchantiales > Aytoniaceae > Asterella > Asterella californica. Next base: position 1,986,537 of record JAYKYS010000021.1, read on the forward strand.
GATAAAAAGCCCATGTGATCAATGCTTTTACCTTAAGTAATATCTTAGTAAAACCCGGTAAAAGTAGTTACGGCTGAGTTACCGGGGGTACCAAAGTAAAAACCTAGAATGTATAAATAGAGGAGTAGAGAAGAGCTCCTCATCCTTGTTTTCACATTGTCGTAATGACAACTTGAGTAATATAGAGAGTGTGGGATATTTTTAGCATGTGAGAACTTGAGAGACGTCGTTATAATGGAGGATTTTAGTTGATGTGTTTAAGGAGATTTTTAGTTGATAAGTTTGTGGGTGTATGAATGAGTGAACTCAGCATTTTCCCTTCAAGTTCATGGTGTGCTTCCATCAAAGCCATCAGAGGTGACCCCTGAGTGAGAGACAGGCCCGACATGTTGCAGATTCGTGGATGACGATCGTGGAGGTTGAGAGATCGGGGGGTAGTTGATCGTTAGGACCGCGGAGGGTTTACATTTTTGGTTCCGTTGCCGGGACCTCACTTGAAGGGATCGTTGAACGATGTTTAGAGTTCAGTTCTATATTCGACAAAAGGAGATTATGAGAGAACACATGGAGAGAACGTTGGGAGGAGAGAGAGCTAACGCGATGTTAGCAACGTTAGAACCTTTCGTGTATCCCGTAGTGATATATGACGCGTTCGAAGTCATTCTTTACATCTTGTTCACTTAGAAAGGGTTTGAGGAGAGTTGAAAGAAGGTGTAACAAGAGTTGTAGAGAAAGGAGGAGAGAAAAGTTATTAGAGGAGAGAAATTTGTGAGTTTAGAAATTCTGCTCTCTGGAAAATTTGTACAGTCGCTGTCAACTTTTCTGTGAATTTTATTTTCCTTTGAAACTTTCCAGTGTTTTAGATTGGCTGATAACCTATCTAAGACAAAAGAAATCATAGATAAAGGTGGTCTAGAGAGGGAGCAATGATTTTTCAAAGTTGAGGGGGTCTATTCGTGAGAGTTGAGGAATTCTGTTCTCTGGAAAAAGTTTACAGTCAGTGTCAGATTTTCTGTGAATTTTATTTTCCTGAGAAACTTTCCAGTGTTTTAGAGTGGCTGATAAGCTATCCATGACAAAAGAAATCATGAGAAGATGAGGTCTGAAGAGGGAGAAAGGATTTTTCAAAGTGGAGGGGGTTGACAACCATGAGGGAAGTGAAAATATACAAATTTCAGTTCTCTGAAAATTTGTACAGTCATCACCATCTCTTCTGATTAGGGAAGTTTCTGTTGAAACTTCATGATTTAGTAGCTTGGAGGTTGAGCTACTGGAGACCACAAAAATCTTGGAGAGATCTCTTACCAACTAAGAGATATACGTTTCGGCATACAAGGAGGTCTTGAAGATACGTCATGGGGAATCCTGTTCGAATGACGAGGTGGAAGAAGAGACGTTTAGGAGTTCGAACAGAGACGGAGAAGCCCAAGTTAAGTATAGATGAGTTACGAACACGCATCTATAGCACTTGGGGTGCCCTCTTTATCCTATACGAAGAAGCTTCCGCGACCATTGGCACAGATTTGAAGAAAGCCGAGTTTAAAGCATCATTCACTATGGAGGCCACGAATGCTCCTGGTGAAGTAGGGTTGGATCCTTACAAGAGTGAGTTCAAGATGTCTGTTGTGATTAGTACAAACGATGGTGAGGAGGATCATATCTTCGATAGTTAATTTTAGATTAGATTTTATTTCGTGTATAGCATGTATAATACACGATTTCCAGTATAAAGCTCGGAAGAGTTAAGAAAGTAATGTAGAATTATTTTCCTCTATGATATTTTGTCCACTTAATGGTTGAGAAGGTGCAACATGAGTGGAAATTCAAAAGATTGGAAAGTTAGACTTAGAAACCTTCCTCAAGGTTTAGATGTCATAGTAAGTGTCGGAGAAAGTTTGAGAGAGATTATCGTCGAGTTTGAAAACCCTAGTACTAAACCTCAAGTAGAATCTCCAAGGAGAAGAGTAGAAACCGACTTGTGGTGTTATTTCTGTAGAGGGTTGGGACACAAAGTAGTGAATTGTCCAACTAGAATCAGAACCGAGAGAGCTAAAGGGAAGCGGGAGTTTACTGATTTAAGTCTTCGAGTGGGTCCATCGTCACCAGCGCCAGTTCATCTTCTAGGCGAAGATCCTTGTCCAAGTTGTGGAGTGGGTGATCTATCAAGAGGACACAAGTGCGTCGATGTGGCCGCCCTACTTACGTCAGTAGTCGAGAAGTTGGACGAGACTCAAAGAGCTGAGACGGAGAAGTTGTCGACTTCAAAAGAGGACTCGGCTGAGTTGTGATGGAGATCGTCATTCGGATGGTGGAGAAGGCGGTGATGCGACTCAGACTCATGATTACCTTGGGAGAAGAGATGGCACAAGATGTGTTGTTACAACCATTTCCTTTCATTTTACCTATGGTAGATTATTCGCGAATGGAATTGGTGATGTTCGTACTCTTTTAGCGAGTAGTTATTGCACGACGATTAGAAGAGTAGAAAGAGTAGTTACAAGATGGGAAAGCTACCCGTGTTTCATGGGAAGGACAATGAAGATGTAGAATCGTTTGTTCGAGACTTCAAAAGAGGTTGCATCGGAAACAACGTGAGAAGGAAGGAAGAATGGGTGTTGTTACTGCCGGAGTTTTTAGAAGATTTTGCTCTTACGTGGTATGAAGATCGAGTGAAGAGCCAGACACCTGGTGCAGTTGAAGACACATGGGAGACGTTGAGTAATGCACTCATCGAAGAATTTCTTCCAGAAGAGAGTTATGAGAAGCTCATGGTGGAGCTTACTCATTTGAAGCAACGGGACGACGAGAAAGTTCGGCAATATGCCGAAAGGGTGGATAAGTTGGAGCAACGGTTTCGAACGGTCCTACGGAAGAGTGGAGACAATGTGGAGCTAACGATGGCGGAGATTGGAGCAGTGTTGACCAAGAACTTGGTGGGAGGGTTGAGACCTTCAATTCGAACCCAAGTGAGGTACGAGAAGCCAGCAACCAAAGCGGAGGCCATCAAGATTGCGACAAACATGGAGGAGAGTTTGGATGAAGGAGATATCATCCAACCTCATCATGCTGCTCTGGTGTCGACTTCGACTCTTGGTATAGCCACAACGATCGCACCTGCACCATCACAATTGGTGATTGCTTCAACGTCAGCTCCTACTCCAACGGTGGTGTCAAGACCGGTTGTCCCAACAACGATGTCTACTGCCACCTCTGATTTTCATGCCGAGCTGAAAAGCATCACCGATACTCTTGCGGATCTCAAGATAAACGTGGTGCAGTTACGAGAATGGAGGAACAAAGGTGGAGGAGGAGGTCAAAGAGGTTACGACAACAATCCCAACCGAGGAAATCAAGGTAACTTTGGAGGCAACCAAGGTAACTTTGGAGGAATCACTTGTTGGACGTGTGGAAGTTCTCATTTCCAGCGAAATTGTCCTAACAACGGAGCAAGAGGTGCCGAAGCTCTCAGAATGAATGTGGGTGGAAGAAATCCATCACAAGGACGAGACAAGGGGGTGGCTACTATCGATGTCGTGCGAGATCCCATCTACGAGAAAGGAGAGAGTTCAAACTCTTCTCATGCACCAGTGGAGCTTTTAGCTCAAGAAAGGAAAAGAACTAGATTTTCTGATGAACCGGTTTTCATGGAGGAGTCAACAAGTAGAAATACTCGTTCGAGTAATGTTTTGAGTACACCAAGGGAGCCAAGAAGGAAACTGGGGATGGCGGATTTCACCATTTCATCTTCCCAAGCGGGATATGATGTGGTTGAAGATGTGGGTGCTCAGAAAGCCAACATCACTGTTGGACAACTGATCGCACTTAATCCCAGCTTACGAAGAGAACTCAGAGGAGGACTGAGTTCTAAGAGAAGCAAGAAGAAGAAACCCAAGAGCAAGACATCAAAGTCAGTGGGAGTTGGTGTGGTGGATGTGCATGCTTCAGAGGTATGCACTAGGGCTTCAAAGATTGAAGTCCGGTTGAATGGTCACTACGTCTCTGACGTATTGGTGGATGGAGGGTCGGCTGTAAACGCCATATCGGAGAGGTTGATGAAGAAGTTGGGGATGGAACCAACTCGCCCGGCTAGCATTGTTGTGGGGATAGCTAACAAGCAACGGGTAAGACCTCTTGGTGTGTTAGAGAAGGTGGTCGTGTCTGTGATGGGAGTTCAAACATTGATGTCCTTTCAAGTGTTAAAGGACTCTAGTTATGATTTGCTCCTAGGAAGGCCTTGGTTGAGAGCTGTGCGCACCACTGATAGGTGGCACAAGGGATATTTACGGATTGGGCCTAGAGATCATAGAGTGATAGTTCCTCTCTCGGGTGTTGGAGTTGTGACTTCTGACTCTGATAGACCCACTAGTGACTACTGGGAATCTGATACGGAGGACGATCAGAGTGTCTCAGAAGTAGATACCGGAGATTCTTACGATCAAGAATCCTCGTCTGAGGACGAAGGATTTGGTCGAGATGAATCATTACATCAGCTTAGTGCTATTGACTTGTTGCCGCGACCAGCAGTGGAGAAAGATCCTGACAAAGAAGAGTTGAGTGAGGCAGAGATTGTGAGAAGACTCTCTACCTTGAAGTTTGGTATCAATGTCACTCAAGAGGAGAAAAGTAGATTCCTAGATATATTTCGAAAATATATCCATGTGTTTGCTTTCAGCTATAAGGATTTGAAGGAGGTGACTCTCGAGACTCATCGAATCGAATTGGAAGAGAACGCAAGACCAGTTCGACAGAAGCAGAGAAAGGTCAATCCTACAACAGCAATGATGGTCAAGGAGGAGATAGACAAGTTGAAGGAGGCGAGTTTCATCTATGAGGTGGAGAACTCAGAATGGGTTTCACCCATTGTGATTGTCAAGAAGAAGAATGGTAAGCTGCGAGTGTGCATAGACTATAAGAAGTTGAATGCAGTTACCAAGAAGGACTATTATCCTCTACCATTTATAGATGAGATTTTGGAGGAAGTTGCCGGTCATGAGTGGTACAGCTTTGGTGATGGTTATAGTGGATACAACCAGATCAAGATAGCACAGGAGTACCAGCAGTTGACTACTTTCACTACTCCTTGGGGAACATTTGCATTTCGAGTGATGCCATTCGGACTGTGTAATGCTCCGGCCACGTTCCAGAGGTTCATGAACAAGGTGTTCGAACCATTCATAGGAAAGTTTGTTCGTGATTTCATTGATGATTTCTGTGTGTACGGAAGAAAGGAGGACCACTTTGATCATGTGATCAAAGTTCTGCAGCGGTTGGAGCAAGCTAACGCTTCTCTGAATCCAGAGAAGTGCATCTTTGGCTGCGAAGAAGGTTTGCTGTTAGGGCACATCATTTCCAAGAATGGGATTGCGGTAGATCCTGAGAAGGTGAAGAAGATTGTGGATCTTCCATTTCCGATCAACTTGACAAAGTTGAGGCAGTTTCTTGGCATGGTTGGATATTATCGTAGGTTTGTCTTTTCCTTCTCAAACAAAGCAATAGCTTTGACTATGTACATGAAGAAGGGAGTTGATTTTGACTTGATAGTACATGATCAGAAGGCAAAGGAAGCATTTGAGGAGCTGAAAAAGGCATTAGTGACAGCTCCTATACTTGCTAAACCTGAGTGGAGTAAAGCATTTATTCTGTATACGGATGCCTCCAATGTAGCAATCGGATGTACATTAAGTCAGCTAGATGGAGATGGGCATGATCATCCTATAGCTTATGCTAGTAGGCAGATGGTTCCAGCGGAGAAGAATTACTCCGTGACTGAACGAGAAGGATTAGCGGTGATCTTTGGATTGAAGAAATTTCGACACTACTTGCTAGGAGGGAAATTTTCCATAGTCACAGATCACAAGGCTTTAAAGTATATCTTTAATAAGCCTAATGCCGAAGGTCGTATTGCTCGTTGGAAGATCCTTCTAACAGAATACGATTATGTGATCGAAGATAGACCAGGGAAGAAGCATGCGAATGCTGATCTTTTGTCAAGGGCTTATGATGATGAGGGAGAAGAACCGTTTGATGATTCATTTCCAGACGAGCATATGATGACCATCACAAGCATCGAGGAGATACCGGACGAGTACAAGGAAATCTGGAGTTTCCTTGTAGATGGCTCTTTTCTAGAAGGTATGCATACCCGAGAACGTAACGCGTTGATCAAGAGATGCAAACCTTACACCATGGTGGAGGGAATTCTGTTTCATCAAGGAGCAGATGGGTTATTAAGGAGAGCAGTTGGTCAGAAGGAGGCATTCAAGCTAATGCACGAGTTTCACGACGGAACTGTTTGCGGAGGTCACTTTGCTGGTAAGATAACAGCCTTCAAGATTTTGGATGCGGGTTATCACTGGAGAGGGATTTTCAAAGAATGTTTAGACTATTGCAAAACTTGTGACGTATGTCAAGCATTTGCTCTAAAGTCTACTAGAACACCTCCGTTAAGATCAATTCCAGTATTAGGGCCGTTTGAGAAATGGGGTATTGACTTTGTAGGTCCTCTTAATAAGACACCTCGAGGCAATAGATACATTGTAGTCGCCACTGACTATTGTACCAAGTGGGTAGAGGCTAGACCTTTGAGAGAGACCAATGAAACAGAAGTCGGTAGATTCCTATGGGAGAGGATCATCACGAGATTTGGATGTCCGTTAGAGTTGGTCTCAGATAGAGGAGGAGAGTTTGTAGGGAGCATGACTACTGCTATGCTACAACACTTTTCTATCAAGCCACGAGTAACGACCTCATACAAACCAAATGCTAATGGTCTTGCGGAGAAAACCAATCTTACACTTTGTATGATGCTCGCCAAAGATGCTGGTGTTGAGACTGCGAAACATACTTGGGATAAGAGGCTACATGCCATCTTATGAGAGTATCGAACGACAACAAAGACTTCTACTGGGTACTCTCCATTTCGACTGGTTTATGGAGTGGAGTCCAAGTTGCCGATCCAATTCGAATTGGATACTTTTCAAACTATTCAACGAAAGTTGAAGAGGTCGAGAGGAGAAGACGTGGTCAGATCAAGAAGGGAGCAACTCATGGAGTTGGAAGAGACCCGAGCGGTAGCAATGATCCGGATGGAACGAGCTCAGGCGTATCAAAAGAAGAGTTACGACAAACGGTTGGGCAAGAGGGAGGTAAAACCTTTTCAAGTCGGAGATTGGGTTATGTTGTATGATGCTATCAGATTCAAGAGGGCTAGGAAGAAGTTTCTTCCGAGATATTTTGGTCCTTTTGTTGTAGATAAGGTGTGGAGCAACTTCACATATGACCTTCAAGAGTTGGGAGGAAGGAGATTCGATCGGGTCAACCATGACAAGTTGAAGTTCTTTCATCGACGAAAGTTCTCTCTTCACTCCGAGGACGAAGCGAAAATTTAGTCCGGGGGTAAAATGTAACGACCTATGTTACACATAGGAAGTTGGTCCATTAGTAAGGTATTTAGTTATAACTAAGTGTTGAGAATGTTTATTTGCTGCCCAAGTACTTTTAGGAGATATCAAGTTAGTCATGACTAGCTAAAAGTTAGTTATGGTTAAACTTAGCTGTACTTTTGGCAGAATTCAGATATTTGCTAAAGAGTGAGCACTACTATCTTGTCATCTTGTCTAAAGGTAGAAAGGAGGTGGAAAATATCCCTTATCTCCTTTTTGACTTGATATTAGTGGTTGGATTAAAGTTGTGGACTTTGTGGGCATTAAAAACAAGAAGAGATTCCACATGTTTCCTTTTTAGTGGGTCCTAGTGTAGAGGGGGGGTGGAAATTCGAGATTCCTTGAGAATATTCCAGAATCCTTCTAGAAGTTGTTGACTTTAAAGGAATAAGCCCATGTGAAAAGATAAAAAGCCCATGTGATCAATGCTTTTACCTTAAGTAATATCTTAGTAAAACCCGGTAAAAGTAGTTACGGCTGAGTTACCGGGGGTACCAAAGTAAAAACCTAGAATGTATAAATAGAGGAGTAGAGAAGAGCTCCTCATCCTTGTTTTCACATTGTCGTAATGACAACTTGAGTAATATAGAGAGTGTGGGATATTTTTAGCATGTGAGAACTTGAGAGACGTCGTTATAATGGAGGATTTTAGTTGATGTGTTTAAGGAGATTTTTAGTTGATAAGTTTGTGGGTGTATGAATGAGTGAACTCAGCATTTTCCTTTCAAGTTCATGGTGTGCTTCCATCAAAGCCATCAGAGGTGACCCCTGAGTGAGAGACAGGCCCGACATGTTGCAGATTCGTGGATGACGATCGTGGAGGTTGAGAGATCGGGGGGGTAGTTGATCGTTAGGACCGCGGAGGGTTTACAGATCTCGTGCACATCGTCCACGGTTGTGGTGGACGAACTTGTTACCAAGAGAGGTGCTCAAGCGCGCACACGATGCAGTGAGACGACCAGCGCACCTCACAGTGGATGACATCTTGGATGCAGGACGACGATCTCAAGTAGTGAGAGTCGTTGATAGGTCACCCATGGCAGTTGTGAACCTAGTGGGACAACCTATGGCAGCGTTACCCACTTTGGTGAGCTTTCCAGCGTCACATGCTTACAGAGATGGAGGACCTGGGCTTGTGTGGGATGCTCGGTTACAACAGTTGGTGGAGCCCAATGCCGACGAGAGAGAGAGAGCGATGGGTTTCCCTACGGGTACGACTGCAGTAGCTTCGGTGTCAGAGGCTTCACGTCGTCAAGTGTTGGATCAAGCAATGGACTTGAACTGCTTGACATGGATTGTTAGTCTTGGATTGGCTGAGCAGCGTCGGATGCGACTGACGGGTGTTACTGCTCGGACACTCCTGAGCTCTTTGCCTACCGGGTCGGTGGAGGTAAAGGCTGAGGGCGAGGCACGTGGAGTTCGTCATCCTTGGACATCATGGGATGTCATAGGAGAGAGTGTGGAGCTTGCAGCTAGAACTGCAGAAGTTTTTCGCACAGTAGCGGTGGAGGTTGTTGGTGGTGAGCAGAAGGAAATTGCTCCAGAGGCTGCAAGATAGCAGTCAACGACTTCGTCTTCTACCTCTAGCATGGTGACAGAGGATACTTGGGAGCCGGAGATCGGACCCAAGCTTATAGGAGAGGAGAGACGAAGAGTTCAAAGATTCCTGAAGAGCTACAGGAATTGTTTTGCCTTTAGTATGAAGGATTTGGGTACCTTGAAGGGACCGGGTATACGGATCGACTTGGCTAATGACACGTCAATCTTTCGACGTCCTTACAAGTACAGTGACATGGAGAGAACCTTGATCCAGAGTAGGACTCAAGAATTGGTGGAAGCTGGGTTGGTGGAGATGTCGCATGGAGAGTATGCATCTGCCACAGTTATGCCAGCAAAGAAGGATATGTATGACAACTACACAGATAGGCGCATGTGTGGAGACTATCGTCCTATCAATCGACAGACGAAGTCCGATAAGTATGCCATGCCGACACCTGAGGAGATCTTTGATGCAGTGGGGCATGTGAAGGTCTTCAGTACTTTAGATCTTCGAGCAGGGTATCATCAGTTGCCAGTGAGAGAAGAAGATAAGCCCAAGACAACATTCTGGGGGATTGACTCTCACGGCAAGGATTGTTTGTACCAGTGGCGGTTCTTACCATTTGGGTTGAAGAACGCCCCTGCTGAATTCCAAAGAGTGATGGATAGGATCCTAGCAGGATTGGATTTTGTCAGATGCTATATTGACGATATCTTAGTCTATAGTGCTACAGAGGAGGAGCACGAGAGACACTTACTGGATGTGTTCGAGCGGTTGAGAGCTCATGGGTTGAAGTTACACCCTGGGAAGTGCAAGTTCTTCCAGGAGTTGGTAGAGTATCTGGGTCACACCATCTACCCAGGTGGGTTGGGTGTTCAACAGACAAAGGTCGAGGCCATTGCACGTATTCCACGCCTCACAGATGTGAGTCGAGTTCGAGCATTTGTTGGTTTGACAAATTTTTATCGTCGATACGTGAAAGGATTTAGTGCAATTGCGAAGCCATTGACCAAGCTGATGAAGGTGGACCAGGAGTGGCAGTGGGAAGATGAGCAAGAACAAGCTTTCGTGGAGCTCAAGGATAGGTTGACATCTGCTCCCATCTTGAGGAGACCCGTTAGAGGACGTCCTTTCCAACTGCACACTTATTGGAGTATGTTGGGACTTGGAGCAGTGCTGACTCAGCATGATGATGAGAAAAAGGAGTTTGTGGTGGCGTATGTCAGTCGCTCCAACAATTCGGCGGAGACGAGGTACAGTTCGTACGAGGGGGAGTGTTTGGCAGCAGTGTGGGCTGTTGCACACTTTCGATGTTATCTGTTTGGGAACCCCTTTACTCTCATCACTGATCACCAGCCGCTATCGTATAACGTGTTTTTCTGTCTAGGAATACACTGGGTATATGGCTGTGCAAAGGTATGTGGAATGACAAGGTTGGATCTAGATCTGGATGTTTCCACTCGAATATTTCACTATCTACTCTTCTAGTCCGAGTGACCTTGTATCTGCTCGGCTCAAGTTTACAGCTTGCTAGACCCAAGGTTACGTATAGGTTGCATAAACTTGTGTTACAAACAGATCTTTTGTACTCTAACTAAAATACTCAACTCTGTACTATCTAACTGAAGTTATTTCTCTATATCACTAGAAGCATGACTTCTGAATAGCTCCCTAGCGACGCTAACTGCCCATCAATTCAACTATCACAACTCCATAGTACAAACAGAAGATACTATAAGATCACTCAATCAACTTGATAGAGCATCGATAAAACTTGCTGTACACCCTGGTCTACCAAGCATTCCAGCAAGATAAAGCATGCATACTCCAAAACACTACTCAGATCTCAATATAACACCAACGGCGGTAGTACCTGGCAGCTTCGAGAACTCAAACAGCGGCTTAAGACTCACGGCGACTCCGGTCTCCTTCATCACCAAGAGCTGAAATCAGCCTCACACCCTCCAATGTCGATTTGCATGCAGGCATGGCAGTTTCAGCAACAAACTCCTCTCCAAATTGCTCGAAGATGACCAAAATGACAATAGATGATACCGAAAAACCCGAAACTGCTAATAACAGAAGTATCTTTGAACTTTGAGACATCAGTCCTCCCAAACCAGTCGACCAATGGTGATCAAACTTCAGAGGAAGCTAGATTGGACCCTTCACTCCTACCCTGAACAATTTTCAGGTCGAAATCTCAAACCAATTCTCAGATATGGATCAAACCGTAATCTGTGCTAACTTCAGAGCTTTACAGACCCAGGTACATTTGATCCAAGATTCTGAACAAACTACTCGACCATTTGCGGTGAAACTTCCCAAGTATCTTACTGATAAGACATGCTTCAATCTTGGAAAGTTTCACTCAGAAATTCGAGACAGAACTTAAGCAATAGCAAACTATCCATGGCTATCACAGTTCGCTGTCCCGCCTTATCCCGTCTGCACTTCTCAACTTCAATCGGTCGGTTCAGAATCCAAATCGATCAAGAATCTGATCAAATTGATATCAAAACGACCAACACGTCGTCAGCTCTCCAACCCAACAGACAGCTCCTCAAAACTCCTCGCGAGTCTCTCGGAATAACCAGAAACGTAGCAGTAGGTACAAATTTCACCCCCCTCCACTCAATCGATCATAACGCGCTCATCCCTCCATGAAATCGACCGATTCTTCAGCCCAGATTGTAGCCCCAGTCGAGAGCTCTCCAACCATACCCTTCGTTTCGCGAATGGACCTCCGAAGCCTCCAGAAATCACAGAAACGTCGCGAGGATCAGCTAGAACACCATTGGTCCAAAAGTGAACCAATAAGAGCAAAAAGAGCTTTACTTTTTGTCTTTTCTCCTCTTAACTTTTCACTTAGAACGAATTTTTACTCCCCAAGGAGACACAAGACATCAACAACACTCTACGACCTCAGAAAATCCTTCAGATGTGTCGATGGATTCTTCGCGGTCCATAACTACATAGAAGCGCTCAACCAGAATGAAACCAGCGAGTCGCAGACTAATACAACGTCAATATTACAACCTGAAAACGTTCTACAATAAAAGGTACGACAAAAGGAAATGGTGAAGCTATCACTCGATTGTAATATTCTTGCCCGAAGTTTCTCACGATCCAAGCCCCATGATTGATCTTCGGTCGGCAATGACACCGGACATCGATCCAAAGGTTGAAAGGAACGTTCGAGGGATAGTTGAGATCCATTGTTCCTCACAACAAAATATACACCGTCATATTCCAAGTCTCTCCGTATGTAACAATCGGAAGGATCACCGGAAGCTGTAACTCCATCATTCTTCCCATGAATTCATCGCCAAAGTATGCAACTAACCACTGTCGAAAGTGATCGCGGTGGATGCAATGAAGCTTGATGTGAAATGGATTCGGGAAAGGAAGATCCGGAGCCGGTAACACACCTCCGTCCATAACCACCACTCCTGCAGTTCTTCACTCCTCAATGCAGACCACCGAGAACCCTCACGAATCACCCGTTGAGAGAGAATGTCGTATGAACCTTCGACCCACCATTTTATACACAATGCGACGACAAGGACCACTGAAGTGAACGCGCACAGATCGATGACTTGGCACGTTTCTCTACCGTGCGATCACTTAAACAGATAATCACAAACGTGGCACTCATCACATCGTTCGGCGAGTTACGCGATACGGTTCACGAAACACAGAAAAGAAACACAACATAGGTTACACAGGAATTTCACACAAGAGCCGAACCACAACACGACACCGCTCAAGTGGTTGATGAAGTCCGACAAGCTTACAGGGAAGCTTGCACGATGGGCTCTGATCTTACAGAAGTATGACTTCCAGGTAGTGCATAGACCGGGAGTTGCAAACCTAGATGCTGATGGGTTGAGTTGTAACCCATGCATGAGTCAGCAGGACAGACTGGGGCTCGATGGCATGACGAGGTTGATGAGGAGATAGTGCCGGGGTGGCATGCATCTGCCTTTCTTTGTGTGTTGGCCATGAACTCTAGTATGGAAGGCCAAGTCGTATCTTTCTCAAGTGAGAGAGTAGATGACGAGTCTCCAGATCCTGAGGGTGGAGATGTTCCAAACCAGCGAGATATCCATGACGATGTGATCGTGATGGAATATCTACGTACTGGTGTGGTGGTAGACACAGTAAGTGCCAAGGAGCGAGATCGTGTCCTTCAACGAGCGAAGAGATTTTGACGAGAAGGACGACATGTACTTCGAGTGTGGGATGATGGGAGAGTACGGATAGTGCCACATCCATCCCAGAGGACACAATTAGTACGACATGCTCATGAGGAGTTGGGACATTTTGGAGTGAAGCGCACGCATAGCTTACTCCAAGGACAGTATTGGTGGCGTGGTATGCACGTCGATGTGCAACAGTTTGTCGCACGATGTGTGGTTTGTGATCGAGTACGAGCATCGTTTAATGCTCCTACTCCACAACTACACCCCTTATCGATTATGGGGTTGGGTTACCGTTGGAGTTTGGATTTTGCGGGATCTTTACCGTTGACGGTACGTCATCATCGGTATGTGTTGGTGATGGTGGAGCACTTCTCCAAGTGGATTGAGTTGGTGGCATTACCAGACAAGGCGAGTGAAGGGACAGCGTATGCATTCTTAGATCGAGTGTTGAGTCGTTTTGGAGCACCAGCTGAAGTGCTGACAGACCAAGGTACAGAGTTCCTTGGTGAGTTTCAGATCTTGTGTGATCAGGCGCTGATTGATCATCGAACTACATCTCGAGATCATCCTGAGGCGGATGGTTTGGCGGAGAGGGTAGTTCAGACGGTGAAGAGAGGATTGCGTAAGTATGACTTGCAGAAGGGCCACTTGGGAGACTGAGATGTGCAGTTATCATGGTTGGCTATGGGCTACCGTTTTAGCCGACAAGCTTCTTTGGCTTCCTTCTCACCGTATTTTCTATTATACGGTCGAGATCCAGATCTACCTTCGGCCATTCGTCGTGATTCTGCTGAGGTGCTGAACCTTGATGACCTGGATATGTGGGTGAGAGCATGTTCCAAACGAGCAGAGACATTTCGGAGAGTTATGCCCATGGCTTTTGAGAATCTTGCGATTGCTCAGCATAGAGACACGTTGCGATATGCAACTATCCGAGGAGGAGGTTATCGGTCATCGATTCGCAGGTTTCATCCTGGCGATTATATCTATCTGCAGCAGACTGCACCGACGACGTTGGATGTGACCACAGGACGCACTATTTTACGAGTGCGTGAGGTGTTACCTTCTGGAGTACTCATGTTAGAGGGCCGTGATGGTGTTGTTTGGAAGGACCATGTGCGTAATTGCGCGTCATGTCATCTTCCCAACATCGATGGTACCGTTGACCCAAGCTTGGCAGTTGTACGAGCAGGCTTGAGGTGTATGTTGTGTGGGTCTGCTGGTGGAGCAGCCCGTATGTTGGTGTGTGATAATTGTTCGAGAGGTTGGCACATGTCATGTTTGACTCCACCTCTAACTGTCATTCCTATTGGACGGTGGGTTTGTCCTCGATGTATATAGCAGGGATAGCCGATTAGATCTTTGCGTGGTATGGATTGCAGACAGGCGACTAACGATGGGGCAATGTAGCACTCGGCTTCCTGATCCTTGCACCCATGAAGGTGTATATCACGTAGTTGAGATATGGAGCTATCTGGAGTTAGAGAGACCTAACCGTCAGTTAGGGGGGCGATTGTGGTACACTTGTGTATGTGTATGACATCGTCCATGTGTTATGTGTATGTGTGGTGTTCCTTTGACAGCGATGTATGTTGTGTAGCGATGTGTATGCGCACGACAGCTGTCACGTCAGTTTGGTAACTCGGCTAGGTTGACCGAGTGCGAAGTGGTGGGCCCCGTTAAGGCCGTTAGGACAAGTTGGTGAGAGTGCTCACAAGGGGTATACTTCGCAGGTAGGGGCTTGGAGACCTCAGTTCTTCAAGTTGAGTCTTCAAGCTCTTGGCTATGGTGGGTAGTCTAGAGAGTGAGATCTGGATTCTCTGCGAGCACAGAGTGGATTTGGCTCGACTGTAGTGATTGTCTAGTGCCTGTTGGCAGGTGGAGTGAGTACATACCTTGTTATCATTGTGGTACACTTGTGTATGTGTATGACATCGTCCATGTGTTATGTGTATGTGTGGTGTTCCTTTGACAGCGATGTATGTTGTGTAGCGATGTGTATGCGCATGACATACCTGGAAACTCATCAACTTACCACAAGGACGCCGACTGATAACATGTAAGTGGAATTTTAAGTTGAAACTTAACACCGATGGATCATTGCTCGTTACAAGACGAGACTCGTGGCTCGTGGTTTCACTCAAATCTACGGGTTAGATTACACAGAAACTTTTTCCTTTGTAATCCGTATTCAGTCAATACGGCTCATCCTTGCCATCTTACCGCAGTATAATCTACATGTACATCAAATGGATGTTAAAATTGTGTTTCTGAATGGAACACTTAAGAGAAAATATACATGTGGGTTTTGGAAGGAATGACTGCAGCAGGGCGCATCCAAGTATGCAGATTGCTTAAGACTCTCTACGGTGTTAAGCAATCATCAAGAGAATGATATTTGATTATCGATAAATTCTTGCTTTCTCTTGGATTTGCCAAGTCTGGTGCAGGCGGAAATGTTTACTACCTACATCAAAAATAGCACTTCGTCATCCTTGTCCTCTACGTGGATGACGCTATGATTGCTAGTAGTAATGAGACTCTATTATCTCATGTAAAGAGGAAATTGAGCTCACGGTTTAAAATGACTGACATCGGTCCAGTCTATCATTGCCTAAGCATCGAAATTAACCGTGATCCATCTTCTGTTAGTATCAAACTTAGTCAAACTCTATATTTAACACAGAAGCTATTACAGTTTGGTTTACAAGACTGCAAACCTGTAAGCACCCCTCTAGTTACATGTGAGAAATTTTCTTCAGACGACTCTCTTGTCACTGAGGAGGAGAAGAAACTATGTAATAGTTATCCTTATCAAAGTGCAGCTGACTCTCAGTAAGACAAATCAGGATAAGTGCATATTGCGATCCAATTGGATCGCAATATGCACTTATCCTGATTTGTCTTACTCCATTAGTGTACTCTCCCAGTTCATGAGTAGTCATGGACCTAGACACATTGTCGCTATGAAGCGGATTTTTGTTACATCAAGGGAACTTTGAATTTATACCTTGAGTATGCTCAATCACCCCAGCCCTATTCTCTGTTCGGTTACTCTGATGTTGAATGGGGAGGACATGCATAGACAAGAAGTTCTACATCAGACCATTGCTTCATCTACTCTGGAGGAGCCATTAGCTTGTCCTCTAAGAGACAGAAGTCAGTAGCCTTGTCAATCACAAAGGTAGAATATGTAGCTCTTAGTACGAGTTGTTCAGAAACAATCTGGTTACGTCAGTTCATGACTGACATTGGATTGCATGACAAGGAGCCCATTGTGACATATTGTGACAACCAAAGTGCGATGGCTCTCGACACTAGCAAATTCCACGTCCGTACGAAGCATATCGACATCTGATATCATTTCATTAAAGATCACATCGCTGAAAGAGTTATAGAAGTTCGATATTGTCCTACTGAGGACATAGTTGCAGATATTTTGACAAAGAGCCTACCAGCTCCAAAGTTGGATTATCTACTACCAAAGTTAGGAATGTTTTCTAGCTGATAATGTTTTATCTGAACTGTTACTAAGTGGGACTGTTGGAATACATACAGTATGAACATACAGTCAGTAAGTAGTTCAAGATATTAGATGGTGACCTTTCGTAAGATCACCAAGGTCAAAATCCAAGACTATATTATCCAGGTCCAAGGCCATTGTACATTAAGTAATTCATTTGCTTGGTTCAGCCTACTCTCTCTCAAGGAGCTCTCTCTCTTTCTCACACTCACACTGTCCTTATGCCGTGACTTAGAGTTTTACTTTAGCCTATTCTAGCAGTAGTCCATTTCCAACAGTCATCTTCTTGTCAGGAGGAGGGGGAGAATAGCAGCGAAAAAGGAATACCTCTACGACTATGTACGCCTTCTTCATTGAGCACATGACCGGCAAAGTAGTGAGAGAATTGATGTGTATCTAGCGAAGAAGTTGGTGGTGCAAACAAGAAAATTACTTGGTAAGGACGTCTAGACCGAGATCAGAGATGCATTTTGTGCATATTGTCTTGTCATGGACCAAAATGCATGTTTTCGTGTCGTTGACCAACTAGCGGGTGAAAGGAAGATTCAGAGAAAACTTTTTCTAAACTTTCTCAAAATGTGAATTTGAAGACACCATTTTGTAGAGCTAGACGAGTAGAGCAAGATTGGTTTTTTTAATCTTTGCAAGCAGATTCATATTAAGAGAGTTATCAGGGTTTGAAGTTTTAAGATTTTGATGACGATGTATGTTGACGTGGCATCCGTGTGCTGACATGACATGTGTCGTGTGACACAAAAAATCTGATGTGTCAAAAAGCTGATGTGTCAAAATGATTGACTTGGCACTTTTTGATGACATACAGATTGATGATTTGGCAGATTTTTGAATATATGGTAAAATTATTGAGATGAATTTTTGGTGCTCACATGGCGACGGTGTCGAGTTGTGATACAACTCACATGTGAATTTAGCGTAGAACTTGTATTGTGTTGATTTTTTGTGTTTTGCATTTTTGTGTAACTCGTCGGACGATGTATTAGGTGCCACGTTCACGATTATTTGAGATGTGAAATCGTATGATAATGAGACATGCCAGGTCAATGATCCGTGAACATTTGTTTGAGTGGCTCTTGTTATCGAATTTAGATACAAGATATAGGTCGAGAGTTCGTGAGAGTATTTCTTAGTGTCTTATATGAAGGGTGAGGAGCTACGAGAGCTGTACTCATGGATGGAGGATTGATCCGAGTTTTGGATGTTCCATTCTCGAATCCATTCCATATCAAGCTTCACTACATCTACCACGATCACTTTGAGTAGTGGTTTGTTGCTACTTTGGTGAAGAATTCATGGAGAGGGTGATGGACTTGCTTATTCCAATGATCCTGCCGATCATCTCGTACGAGGACAATTGAGACAATGACTGTGTATGACGAGTGAATGAACTTGAACTTTCCAGTCAACGTTCTTTTCAACGTCTAGGTTGATATCTGATGTCATTATCGGTGGAAGATTAATCATGGTGCGTGGATCACGATGAACTTGGTGATGAATACTGCAATCAAGTGATAGCTTCCTCACTTTCTCATTTCAAGGTCATTATCTTGAGTTTGTACTGAATCTCGTGTATTTTTGTGTCATTATTATCTCTATTGTTCGACGAAAGTGATTATTTGTGTTAAGTTTGAGGTCTGAAGTATTTTGGTTCAAGCCCTTGAGGATGTGAGAGTGTTTTTAGGGTTACAACTTGACCCATAGTGAAGATGTAGCCAAGTAGAAGATAAGGTGATATCCAATCTTCTCTCTCATTGATCTATTTTTTTTATCAATTGAGTTCAATTCATGGACGGTTTTGGAGTTTCAGAGGTCTTCTCGAGGGTCACTTGCAAAGTGTAGGATCTCATTGCAATGCTCTCTAGCTGGACTATAATCCGGAGGGGAAGATTGATCGATTTGGAGTTATGAATGTGGATTTATGATCATTCAGAGTCAATGAGATCAAATCAATACCTCAAATCATATTTCCAAGTGCCTCAAGAGTTTGAGAGATGATATTTTGATATTGTCAAGAGGATTGGATAATTGACACTATAAATTAGTCTTATGTTTGGGTTAGGTTTGATCTCAAAATGGCCGATTGAAATTAGATGTAACAGTTGAGAAACGTAAGTAAAATCGTTTTGCTTGGATTCAAAATATGAGTTATTTCATGAGCACATGATAGAATCTCTGAGTGAAAATCTCCAAGACAGAATTGTGTTCTATCAGCTTATTAATTGTGAAATTTCAACTCTTTTAGTTACAAGGAAGTGTTGAGGTCGTGAATTTTAGCCACTAGGGTCTATAAACCTCATAAGTTATCACATATGAAAGATTTGATCCATTTCAGACATTTTTTTTTTAGGATTGAAGCTGAAATTTTAAAGAGAATTTCTTGTGAACTTTGAACCCAATAGGATGTTCGAGTTGGGAGCAATAGGTATCGAAGTTCAGATTATAGCGTGGTGGATTTTGAAGGAGAATAGTGATTTCACCTACATCTCTTGGTTGGCATTGAACAAATGACTTGGGGTTTGGAGGTGGAACTTCTTGGGGGTATTGCAAGTGAGTTAATAGAGCTATGTTGTAAATTTGATGTAAAAATCACAATTAGAGAAAGCGTTATATTATGTCAAAGTTGCTGAGCAGAAATCTCTAACTACAAGGTACCGTTGTCTTTCAGCACCACGTCTCGAGCTCAATGGTTGCTTGTTGTATGCATGCTTTATCTTGTTGAAGCTCTATAAGACAATTTTTCTAGTGATATGCTACATGCCTAGTTTAGAACTTGTTTGTTTACTCAAAACTTGGATCAAACATGGGATGAAGATTTGAGACATTTTCACATTATAAATGATCAATTTTGAATCTATTGTGGTAAGAGTTACCTTGATCTAGTCAAGGTGTTATCTATATCAGTGGAAGTTTTGTAGAATAAGCTATCAATTGTTGTAAGATTCATCTTGAATGGAGTTCATACCAATGAACTGTAGAAAGTCAAAATTAAATATTTTAGTTAGTCTGTCAAGAAAAATGGTGAAAAGTATATCGTTAGTACACAAGCTGACCTAAATGGATTGTTTGAAGGTGTTTTTTGTGAACCAAAGAATCCATTTATCAGGTATAGATCCTTCTTGTACTTAAAGTATGATTGAACGTCTAGTTGTGTTGTGTGGTGCACATGCGTTATACTTAAGGTCAAGTTAGGTTGGTAGAAACCGAGACAAATAGACAATAGAGTGGAAATAAAGATTGATGGACTGGGTAGTGGGCACAAAGATTTTGTTGACTTGGTCCAAGGTCTTCCATATCTCTCTATAGCTAGATATCCTGTGTATTTTGGTGACATGACGGATCAATGTTGATTTGGCAACATGCATGAATATCACTTGGAAAGGTACATGACGGGCACATGGACTTTTCAGATATGATATCTGGCTCGAGGGGTATAAAAGCTAAGATTTCTTCTTTATTACAGATATTTTTTGAGTCTAGAGCCGAAATGCCAAAATGCATGGTGAGTTTTTCGCACTTAGCCAAAATTAGGATCTCAAACCTTGATTCTGATCGAAGTTGAGAGGAAAAAGGTTTGAAACTTCGATTTTGAAATCAAAGTTGTAATAGGGTTGGATAAAAGTGTAAGTTAGATACATGTATAGTTTTTGACTAAAATAAAACGTGTTGGGTGAAACTTTGAGTGCATATTTGGTTCCGAGACCTGAACTTCGATTCTGAAATCGAAGTTGAGAGTGTGTTGTCTTTGGAAAAATATTTGAGAGGATCTTCAACCTCGATTCTGAAATTGATGTTCTACAAAGAATTTAGAGAAGTTGAACTTTAAAACTATGTAACCTCTGTTGTGGGATTCTGTGTGAAGAGATACGAAAAGGGGTTTTCAAAGGTTATCCAACACCACCGCTTTTGCTGCATTTGGAGCTGTAACAAAGGAGTTACAATTTTATAAAGTTCACGAGGTGAAGAGATCAATTTGAAGTCTAACTTTGATTTTGAAATCAAGGTTGGAGGGCTGCTTTGGGTCTAGCTATCTTTACAATGTTCAAGGTAATCTCGATTCTGAAATAGAGGTTTTTCAAATTTTTAGTGAATTTTTTTGGTGAGATTTTGGATGGAGTCGCCATCAAAAAAAGGAGGTCAAAAAACAGAAGGGAGGTTTCTACCGGAAGGTTATTTGCAGCAGATTTAATTTCCTGTGGTGAGTTTGAGAGTTGGGAGTCTTAACCTTTATTTTGACATAGAGGTTACATACATCATGAGAGAAAATGCAAAAAGTGTACATGACCGCTACTTTGGACAGACAAGTCGGTTTCAAGTAATTTAGATATCATTGGTAACGAAATTTGAAGGGATTTCCAATGAACCAAGAACCTCTGGATTTAGAGAAGAACTGAATATAATGCAAGCATTGAAGTTAACGTATAGTTTAAGGGCGTAGAAAAACCAAGCTACATGTCAAGAAAGCCACACTTGGAGTTGTTATCTTCCACGCACACTAGTACTATTTCATCTTTTTTAGTCAAGAGCTCGGTGCTTTTTCAGATACGACTTCATGAAATTTGATATGAAAACCATATTACCTCGAGCTATTGCTAAAGTTGGATCCATTCTCAAGTAGACTGAGGAGACCAAGATATACATTTATATATGTTTAGATATATATTTATTGAGGGACTCAAGTCCATCTCAAAGAAGACTCTCTTTCGGATGCCGAAGCTACTCGAGACAAGTGCTAAATTTTTGAAACTAGCGGAGTGAATTGGAGATGATGAAGTCTAACCACAAAAACCATTTGAACCGCACAACATGGATAAGGTTTATAAGAAGAACAAGGACTTCAAGTGATAATTGGATGGGGCTGAGAAGGATTGGAAGGACTCTTCTGTCCAGTAGCAAAGCGGCAATAAATAGATCGAAACCAAAGGGGCAAACACCTCAAAAGAGTAATGGTTCTAAGTTTACTTGCTACAATTTTGACAAGGCGGGTCATATAGCTAAGGGGTGCATGAAGCCTAAGGTCAGTACTGTAGCATGAACTCTTTTGTTACAAAACACTTGTTGGAAGGTCAGATGATTAGGACCTTAAGAACCACGAAAAAGACTCCAAGACTGATGTTTCTACAAGCCAAAGTTGTTAATCGTGATGTTATCTTCCTTGTGGACAAAGGAACGACCCACTCCTTCATAAGTCCAAAGTTGGTGAAGAAGTTGGACTTGTCTACCCCCAAGGCAGACAAGCTTATTCATGCGTGCTATGTCAAGGACAAGACGTACGGAACCTCTGAAGTAACCTTGGACGTACAATTTGCGTGTGGGAAGTTTCAGTTCACATAGAACTTCATGATATGCGAGATGGATGACATCCATGCGGTTTTGAGAAACACTTTCTTGGATAAGTTCGAAGTAGAACTTAGACAAAAACCTTTGAGGTTGAGCATCAGAGCCAAAAGACTGAACCTGGGAGTGAGATTAATCTGAAAGACATAGAAAATTGATGGCACTGGGATGAATTTGATAAAAGATAAACAAATGGACTTCAACGATGGAGTCATGTGTTCGATGCGAGTTGCAAATTTGATGACGGACAAGAGGAAACATAAGGAAACACGACTACCGAAAGTGCTTCATGAAGTAATTAAAAAGTTTGAGGATGTCTTGATTGATGAGCTACTTGTTGAATTATCTCCAAGGTGGGTGGTGGATCACAAGATTGAGATCTTGCTAGGATCAGAACCACCCTCTAAAGCTCCTTACCAACTCAATCAGGTAGAACTCCTTGAGTTGAAAATGCAACTTGGCAAGTTATTGGTGCGGGGATATAATCGGACCAGCAAGTCACCTTATGGAGCCTCAGTTCTTTTTGCAAAGAAGAAAGACGAGAAGTTACAACTTTGCATAGATTATCGTGTGCTCAATAAAGTGACAGTGGAGATTAATTATCCCTTACCAAGAAAAAATGATCTATTTGATAAGTTAGCGGACGCGGAGTACTTCAGTAAGATAGACTTGAAATCAAGATATTATCAAATCCGGATAGTTGACCCAGATGTGATAAGACCGCTTGTCGAATCAGATATGGATCGTTTGAGTTTGTAGTAATATCATTCAGACTCTACAACGCTCCTCCGACATTCACTATATTGATGAACCCGATTTTTTTGAGAAGATGGACGAGTTTGTCATCTTCTCAAAATCTTAGAGTCACACGTGGGACATCTAAGGGTGGTGTTGACAAAGCTGAAGTAGCATAAGCTGTTTGTCAACGTTGACAAGAGTGAGTTGGTTTGGAACGTATTAATTTCATAGGACATGTCATCAGGTCAAAAAGAGTTAATCTGGATATGCGGAAAATGGATGCAATTGTGACTTAGAAACCTCCGACTATAGTGAAGAGGATGCAACGGTTCTTAGGACTAGCGTAGTTCTACCATAAGTATGTGAAGAGGTATTCAAAAATCACAAAGTCGCTAAGGAGCTAGACGAAAAAGACGTATAGGTCAGTTGGACCAAGAAGATAGATAATGCGTTCTGAACGATCAAATCCATTTTGTCAAAGGTATTAGTTTTGAAGCTACTGAAGTTTGACAACTCATTCGGGATGCACACAGATGCGAGAAATTATGCGATTGACGGTGTGTTGCTGTAAGATGGAAAACATGTAACATATGAAAGCAAGAAGTTATCTAGGACGGAGAGTCGATAGTCGGTTTACAAGAAGAAATTGTTGCGGTGGTTTGTTGCTTGAAGAAATGACAGCATTACTTGAGACTTCATAAAACTTAAGTCTACATCGATAATATTTCACTCAAGTACTTTGAACACAAGATCGGGTGACGTCAAAGCAACTATGATGGCATGATACTTTGACGCTCATGAATATAGAATAAATCCACAAAGTGAAAAAGAGCAATTTGGTTCCGGACGCCT
Source organism: Asterella californica (assembly GCA_036924285.1). NCBI lineage: Eukaryota > Viridiplantae > Streptophyta > Marchantiopsida > Marchantiales > Aytoniaceae > Asterella > Asterella californica. The sequence continues at coordinate 2,010,189 of JAYKYS010000021.1, forward strand.
TGAGTCGCAAGGAGGAATATCATTATCGTCAACACAGATTTTGTGACCTATGTATCTTAAGGAGTCAGTCTTGGAGAGACAGATATGTGAAGATTACATGGACGATGATCAAGCGGAAGAGTACCTAGAATAGCCCAAGCAAGGAGTGAAATTACAGAACATGCAACTAAGACATGAGTTACTCATGTTCAAGCAAAGTCTGATTTATGTGAGGCAAAGAAAACTTAGGACTAAGTTGCTTAAAGAGTGTTATGATTCACCCTTATCAAACCATAAAAAGAAAAAGTCCACATTAGCAACGATAACTAAAAGATTTTATTGACCTCACATGAAAAATGATGTTGCCCACTTTGTGAAAACATGCATAATTTGTCAAGCGAATCATGTTTCTTATGCGAAGAAACAAGAGTTACTTCATCCTTTGTTGATTCCAACCAGATCTTGAGAAAGCATCAACATGGACTTCATAACGTCTCTGTCTGACTCAAATGGATACAACATAATCTTTGTGATAGTTAACCGGTTTAGTAAATTGGAGAAGTTTGCTCCGACCTTGGATACCGCAACAACGTTCATGACTTCTCAATTGTTCTTAGATACTTGGTAGCGTTCACATGGATTACCTCGAAGTATTATTTCAGATCGGGATTCTAAATTCACAAGTGTTTTTTGGAAATACTTGTTTCAAAAGTTAATGACTAAGTTAAAATTTAGTATAGCTTTTCATCCCGAAACAGATGGACAAACGGAACGAGTTAACTCGGTTCTGAATCAATTCTTGAGAAATTATGTGAATATAGACAAAAGTGATTGGGTAAGATGGCTCAGTCTTGCAGAGTATTGCTATAATTCCACGAGATATTCAACAATCGGCGAATCATCTTTCTTGTTAGCTTACGGACGTGACCAGAACGGTCTCTTGACTTGACTCTTGCACGGAGTTCTACATTGACATGATCAAGAATACGGCAAACATCGGCTGAGGAGTTGATGACAAAAATGCAGCGACGCCAGGAACGAGTGAAAAAGAACCTCGACAAAGCGTAGCAACGTTACACGAAGTAGGTAAACAGACATCGACGACAAGTGAAGTTTCAAGTGGGTGAAGAAGTATGGTTGAGTACGAAGAACTTCACTCTTTTGGAAAGAACACCGGTAAAGTTCTCATTGAAATTTGCGGGACCCTTTGTGATTTTCAAGAATCTCCACGAAGATATCTATACTTTAGACCTTCCTCTAGAGTGACAGGTTGCATCTGACTTTCATGTTTCTTTATTTAAAAAATATTTCAAGAATGATTTACGACCGGAGTGCAAATAGGTTCTCAGACCTCAACCTGATGTCTTGCAAGTCGAAGCGGAATACAAGATGGAGATCATTATGCGATCACGTTGTAAATCCAACCGAACGGAGTACTTGGTCAAATGGCGTGGATACCATTTGAAGAAAGCAAATTTGGGTGCTTGAGGAAGATCTAGAACATGCAAGCGAAGTATTGGACCTCTTGAAATGACTACAAGGACAACAAAGGTGTTAGCAAGATGATGACATCTATTTTCAACGAGGAGTGGGGACGACAAATCATGCGAGTAGCAACTTGAGGTGATTTGGGTTGATGTGACTTTATAGCTTTGACTTGTATTTTGTGGAAATAAAGAATTTATTTTTTGAAAATTGTCCAAGTATATTAGTAGTCATGGCTATGACTAGTTCTGATCAGATGCTTAGGATGTTGTCAAGAGGAAGAACGAAGTGCACTCAAAGGAAATGAGCTGGTTTGGATAAGCATCTAAATCAAGACTTAGGTTTGTTGTAGCATTGGCAAAGCAAGTATGAATTGTTTACAATTGTCTTGGGGCTTGGAGTGATCTTGCGTTGCAGTTTTCTAACTGCAAGGTAAACTTAGTTGCGCATCTAAGTCAAATCAAGTTGCGATCAAAAAGTGAGCTTCGAGAGATCTAGTAAGTAGGTGTGAATACTTATAAGTTAACAAGTTAGAGTACTATGTTTAGAGTAAGTAGAATGTTTAGAAGTAAGTAGAATGTTTAGAACTTGTCAACTAGTTTTGTTTAGGGGTGGCCAAAGAGGTTAAGCTATCTCGAGACTAACTGGAATTCTTCTAAGCGTTCTAACTACAACTTAAGACTCAAGCCAAGAAGGTGTATGCGGGTTAACTACCAAAATGCAATTCTTGCACCAAGGGGTTGGTTATCCATTTTGAACTTAGCGCTAACTTACGGATCATTCTTGATGAGGACATCAATTCCTAAAGTAGGGTGAATGTTGCGACCCTCAGTCTCAAGATCAAGCGCAGACGCGAACAGCAGAACCATAACGGACTTGTGCTAGATTGTGAATGTTGTGAATAGAACTTAACAACTTGATCGAGAAGTCGAGAACAGATGAACCCTAAGTGGTTCTTTGAACCAAGGTTGGAAAATTGGGTTAAGATGTAAGGGTCTATCCCAAAGAGACCTTAGACGAACGCTCATGTAAGTGAGCAAGTTTGAAAATAGACCAAAATGTAAATCTGAGACATGAGTCCGAGCATACCAAGACATGGGTCTGGTGCAGACAGACGCTGATCGGATGTTGGTCCGAACCACAGGGTCCAAGTCTGGGGCTAGACCATGGTTCTTATGAAAAATGTTAAGTGTTAAAGCTCCAATGACGTTTTAGGTCGTGGACTGAGCACCACGTGAGATCTCGAGACAAGTAAGGTATCATTGAAAAAGTCTCGGCAAGAGTTTTCTAATGATAACAAGAATTCCTCGAAATGACATCAGAGCTGAGAATTATGACCGATCTCGTGATCAAATTGTGGTATAATTTTCAAGGACCAAAGAGGAGGGCAGGACCGCTGATCCTCAGAAGTATATATTAGAGAGACTCGATGCATGGGTGGATCAGGTTGAGCCACCCGATCCTAGATTTTGGCAGACAGACTACATGAGATGATGTCTATGCTAGTACCAAGATGCGTTCCGATCGAAACTTCGATGTCTAGACTTGAGAACGACTCAAGGACTGCAACAAGATTAAAGAACAAGACGGCGGATTAGACCACCATTTGAGAATCTGGACCTAGACAGACATCATGAGCGGTTGGGCCGTTAGGTGTGCTAGATGCATCGTTTAGGACCTTGGACTTTATGACTTGCTCATGTTTTGAGACCTGACTTAGCCGGGTCTAAGTCGAGACTTAAGAGAATATGAAGCTTGAGAGTTAAGAAGACGGTCAAGCTCCGGTCTGAACCAACATAGGATTAAAGTAAGTGGTGCATGGACATCAACATGTGATTGCGGTTTGTAAATTACCGTAGTGAGTTTTGTGATCTATTGAGCAAAAGCTTCCGCTGGTGCAACAAGACGATATGTGCATAAATTCTACTCTAGGTAACAAACTATCTGGAAGATAAATTGTGCCACTCATAAAACTTTATCTATTCCTAAATATTTCATTTGGTATATTAAATATCACATCTTGAAACAATTGTAATTCTTTGCAATAAAGATTTGTCAACACAGAATTAGTTGTCAACCCTCTAACCTGTTGCCTTATTAGAATATCGTCCACAACAGTTGATGAAAGAATACAAAAACTCACAAGATGTATCTTTTTGTTCAATCAATGTTATATATTGTTTATAAGGCTCATTAATTGTCAAATTGGTGGAAAATATATCATAACAGTCCTCTACCACGGTTAAGAAGGTAGGAGGAATCTCAAAGGTCTCATTCCAAAGCCGAACGAGAATCAAGAAATGATAATAGCTGAATGAAAATAGGTTATCACTGACAATACGTTTGATATAATCAGGTGATAAAAAGGCAGATAATCCTTGTCTGCTAATAGTTTTGATACACAAATCATAATGGTAATATTCAAATTTTATTGGGTCTTATAGTACTTATACATATGTGCATTACAAAGAAGAAAAGAATGAATTCGAGTAGAAAAAATTTGTGAGAATTTACCAGAATGTTCGTTCCCATATTCCCAAAGAACAACCTATCATATTCACAAATGTATTATCACAAACCATTTTCCATTCTGCAACCATATCATCCACTTTATGCCAATGAGAAGAAAAGGATTGAAACGTAAATTCTCGGTCTGAGATGATTCATACGAGCTCTAAGCAGAACGTTTGATCTCGCACGTGTTCTTTTCTCTCTCATTGCATTAGTCCAATCCATAATCGATAAAGTTCTTTTCTCTCTCATTGCATTAGTCCAATCCATAATCGATAAAGTCCTTCACTGCTCCAAGATTTTCACTCTATTATACGTTCTGGTCAGAAGATTAACCTTCATCGACTGGCTCGATCTGCTTCATGATCACTATATTCTAAACTGCACAGTCCTCAACTTGAGCTAGATTAGTTACAATATTAAGCAAAAATGATAAAAATGATAACTAATTCCACATAGATGTCTTAGCAGCAATAAACAAACAAGGATATATGAATGTCTGACTTGAAGTATGAGTTCAGACAAGTGTCCTCTACAACAGAATCGAGCTAAATCTGCCAGAAAGAAACTTCAAAGAGAGTGAGAACTCAATACAACACTATCTGAATGAGAACACTATCAGAGAGAGAGAGAGAGCTCAGTACATCAAATCTGACTGAGATATCAGATAACCAATCGATTTCGAATTGACCGATCACCGAAAGAACACAGATCTCGGATCCTGCAACAGTATTCCTTCAGTTTGAGCATAGCAATAATCAGATAAGAATAATTTAGTAAAGATGAGCAAACCAAAAGGAATCCAATTCGAAATCACATATTCTACAACATAATCGTTTTACAAAAACCGTCATTTACGACGGAATTCTCATAAGTCCTTATGGAAATGGTGTTAGAAGTCAGAGCTTACGACAAAAACTATAGGACTGAGAAGTTATCTACCATTCTGTATAATATGTATAGAAATGATGGATTTCATAAACGTAAGATCAAAATAGAGTACAATGTCATTTGGGTCTAAACATATCGATAAACGGAGAAACCACGAACAAAGATTCGTTTGGTACGAGCAGCGAATTGAAAGGAGTCCAACTTCAGAATCATGCCATTTTGTAAAACGAGTTGTAACATGAGGATATCTGTTGGAAAGCGTGAGACACACAAATAGAATGAAAACATCCGAACAACATACACCACCTCAACAAGAAATGAGTACAGTAGTAGATAAGATGCACGATCACAATTCTCCTTCACTTGATAGAAATTTACTCCATTCCTGAAAAGAAGATCTTAACAGTTTATCATGTGACTCTTAAACTGTGATACTCTCGTTGTAGGAAGAGCATCAAATCTATTGTTCATAATGGATATGAAGTACATGAGAGACTGTACATGTATAGATACATCACATCAATTTGTCCGATCACGTTTTGCACCTTTCAGAAATGGACTCAACTCTCGATTGTACAAGAAAGATGACTGAAACTATACAACACCGTACATCGGTTAACGATCGATTAAGAAGCACTTTACCGTTGACCCTGTAGCAAGTAATAAAATTCTGCAAGACAGAGACAGTACGCCAGAAACAGTTTGATAAAAGGTGAACTTTTTCTCGCAACTATGACCATGCATACCTCATTCCACTGAAGCTTATTAACCACCAAAATGAATTTTATTAGTACAAGTCTACACGATAAACCTTCAGAAATTGAAGATAAATTATTATTGGACAATAGTCATATATTATTTTATTCATCAAGATCTCAACTATAATGAGATAAGTCTCTTCTTCATACCTTTTAGAACAAATCGATCTTTTATGTGAATTGTTAAACAAATTACGACTTCCATTCGTATTGTCTTCCTGGATCGATGCTTTACTTCATTTAACACTACTTGAAGCTAGATTAGAGCCTGATTACCAAATGGTTAGTAGTCATTCGATCATCAAAACTGTAAAAATTGTGAAAAAAGAATCACTGGTTGGAATTAAATACACTATCAGCCAAAAAATTATTTTTACAAGATTCATGAAGAGACAACCACAAGAACTAAAAAAAATTTGTAAGTAAACACCATTAGCAATTTAGCAAGTGTTGCTCTACTTATTTAAGGGCTCCACATGAGAATAATGAATATATTGTTTATTAATTTAAAATCCTCTACATGGGAATAATGAGTGTATAACATGAAAGGTAAACGAATATTATGAATATATAAATGAATATATACTAACTCGTTAATCTGATCATTTGTCCTTCACATCATACATCACGATGATCATCACACATATTATTTTCATTAAGCTGCATAAGGTGTGATCTTCGTAAAAATAATAATATGTTAACTAAATTCAAGTTGCAAAATAAATTTTTTATTTTGTCCACTACCTATCATACTAACGTGGATGTTGAAATGAACATCCATTCTGAAAATCTCCTCCGGACTGGGTGCTTAAAGTGCTCGGACTGAACAGCAGAAATAAACAGGAACAGTCTTCCCAGCTGAAATGATAATGTAACAAAAATAACTCTTTGGTCATATAAAATACCTGCAGAGCCGAACTGTACTGTGAGTCATATATGATGTTATATCTCGTGAATATGAAATTATTACCAACCAAAAATCATTAAGAGACCCGATTAGAGTTAAACGGTATTGGGTTAGTTTATACTGTCCCTACGTTGGAAGCGAGGACGTTACAGATTGAGATTGAGCCTAAATTCTGCTTAGACCCCTGGTATGATTGCAAGAGAGAAACACACGACGCAATGAATAGCCAACGGATGGCAAGACCCCTTCAAGCCTTACAAGGGAAAGAAGGACCCGAAGTGCCGAACTAACGCCGCGAAGGGAAGAACATGCGGGCTCTGCCCACTATCAGTAACTCTAAGGTCGCATATCACCCCTGGTATGCTTGCAAGTACTGCTGGTGATCCAGAGCACTTCAATCCGCGGGTCTGTTTTACGAGAACGAGTTTTACCGTTAGGCAGAAAATGATTTTGATTACTGCTTCTTCATCAGATCATGGAATCTGGGATGAAGATCATGGAATCCGGGAGACACGAAATTAAATTAATGTTCATCATTAGCTTTACAAGTGCGAGTCGTCTAAGAACAAACGGTGTAGTATTGACATAGAAGAAAATCTCAGGGTTTCTTGGAACAGAAGAGGTAGTCTCCTCAAACTGGAAGTACACTGCGAGGGAAAAAGGAATTTTCATTTTCATGCTTTTACACCCATACTGGGGGTCCTCCCCCTTCCATCGTAACGAGGCCGAGAAACACACCAGAATCTGCAACTTATACAGGATCCGTTGAGTCTGTTTCATCCATACAGCACGATCGAAAGTTCGGAGCTTTACTCTCAAGGTCAGACAACGCACACTACACATTGAACCAGCCTCGACGACTACTGGCAGAGCGAGATGCCCTGGCTCCCAGCCGCTGTCTACTCGTGATACATGATAACGTCAAAATCTGGATCCAACTGAAAAGTTTCCTGTGAGAACGTCACGACAGGTGGGATCGGACTTGCGCAGCTTCCATAGTCATGACGATCCTTGGACAGAGCCAGTGGAATCTCTTGTCAGTGAGTCAAATAGGGTTTGGGGTTCGAATACAGTTCAAGATACAATCATACGGGATAAACCCTAATTGTGAAATCGCTATCCTCACCATTTCTCCAATACTCCCGCTGCTGAACGAACAGCAGATAATCAAATCTACTTAGGTTACTACTCATCAAATCATACCAGAAGCTTTTCGGTAGTTACTTCTATCTGCACACGACATTATATCTGAGTTTTAAAAATGCACATGAATTGTCGTGGATTATGAACGAAACTGCAGTACGTAGGGTGAACAACCTAACGTGTCAGTTATCATGCACAGAGCATCTTGCAGAACAGCACATCTTGCATACACATTCTTTCACATATAAATTAGGTCAAGGCTGGTCATCCTGGAAACCGCTGACAGATACACAGTGCAGAGTGGCTACGGAAATTTGAGTTGATACAAAGATCGTTGTACTAAACTAAGCGAAAACACACCCTAACCAGCCTCTGCTTCATAGTTTAGGTTTTCAATTGCCGTAGGAGGGATACCCCACTTAGGGAAGGCACGCGGATCGTCCCTTTCTAGAGTTATATTTGATCCCGATCCTATCTGTGTGTGGATACGTTGAATAAGTTTCGCGTGCCTGGACCGGAACGCAGCAATTTCCATAGATTCATGAAGCTAACGGTGTGGAATGGCTGGACGGGATTCCTATGGAAGTTTCTTGTGTTTTCCGATTGGAATTCCCATTAGGTACAAGAGGTACCTATCTATCTAATGTACACCAAATGAAATCCGAATACATAAACATGGCTCTACACGATCGACTCAGGCCGGCTACAAGACCACGAAAGCATACTGATGTTTACGGAACATCAAACCCTTCTCTTTGGTTTAGTTGATTTCACATCGACTTCGATCATGTCCTCGTCCTCCAGTTCCAACTCCTTCGGGGTTCTTTGAGGATCGAGGGTTGTGCCGTCAAAACGGAAGGTGAAGTCGCTAACAGGTCGCTTCGCAAACTTCTCGGCAAAAATCGTGAAAAGCTTTTCAAACTTATCATCCTGTCATACAAAGGGATAAAAACAGGTCGTTTCAGCCTCAGATCAGTATCACGTCATGTCCCGAGTCAAATAACGTGGACTAAACTATTGCTAGTTGCTTTGCCTGTAAAAGAGACTTGACAAGGATAACATCATTGTCGTGGGAGAGAGACTGCTAACCATGTATATTTTAACAGAATGCGTCTGTCCACCTTGCTCCTGGAGCTGAAGCACTATCTTTGCTCGTGAATTTTGATTGTCACCACCTTGACGGCTATCCGCTGCATGAGAAACGGCTGACGGGAGGTTAGAGCCGGCAAACCTGGCTTTTGCCTCCAGTTCAGCACTTTCTGCTGCCATTTGCACTGACATATTCAGAAGTTCTGCTTGCTGTCGACTGAAAGAACAAAAGCAAAGAAAGACACTTGATTAGTTACTCTCTTGTTTGCACAACCAAACCAGTATCAAAACCGGAGGGAATAGTGACATTACTCACCGTAATAGGAGTATTCGGGGATCGGGAGCCTGCGTGGTACGCACAACAGTTCTCGTTGGTGGTGCCAACCAATCATCTTCACTCTCGACCTTCTTCACCAAATTCTTCATGGCAGGTTGTTCGATGTTACCTTGCACAACCTTTGAAGAGCACCATCAGCAATGACCAGCTTAGCGAGGTCACGATGCAAATTGAGTACTGGAAGCGGATTGCCAACAACCCGGCTTGGTAATCTTACAAGGCTGAAAGAACAAAAGGTCGTTAATACCTAGGAATGCAACTGAAACATGAAAAGAGATTGGCAAATCTCACCTGAAGAGGCTTAACTGAAGACCTTCGTCTGGTTTTTACTTCAATTTTGTCAATGATCTGTATATCCTCGTCATCGCTATCTGTTTTTTTCAACACCGTCGTTACTTGTGAATAGAGTTGCCAACAAAAGGTAAGTTGTGATGTGCTCCCTTGACATACTGCACGCCTTCCTGTCAAAGAACCGTACCTTCGAGCACTATAGTCGGTGCCATCCTCGAGTAGTCGAATAGTGCATCCAGCTCGACGTTCTCCTTAACCTAGTGAACAAAATAGCGAGGGGTTTGCTTACATTGATCTTAGAAATTTAGAATCACAGACCTACTCATGTAGCCAAATGAAAAGTAGCTTATGATTTGAACCAAGTCACCGACACCAACGATTAGAGAGACTAATCCCTTTAGTGAGTGGGAACAGTATTCTGCCGGTAACCACTTCCTATTCGTTCTAGTAATCACTAGTGCCTCACTGTCTTTAAAAAAAGCTTGTCCAAATACTTTCCCCTTCGAATCCTCTGTGCTTCACTCGCCTCTCTGGACGAAATGTAAACCATCTAGCAGAATATAAACCGGAGGTAGCGTGCTAGGGGGAGTGTGCAGAAATCTATACCACTTTTCGCTGGGGGTGATTCATGGTTGCCGAATTTACTACTGCGTTCCAGAAAGATCTTCCGGTCCCTGCAACAACCTGAAAATCAAGAACAAGACGATCAACACGTACACGCTCTCAAAGTAAAAACCCTTCGCGGGTTCCTAGCAGCTCCGTTTTCACAACAGCAGAGTGCTCGTCGTCTCAGCCTCCTCCAAAGCTTGAGCCCGCGCTCATGTCCTAATCGTGCCTTGGACTGGACGTTATCGCACTGCTTATTTTCAGAAAGTCGGTTGTCAAAACGACTGCTAATCTAGTCGAATTCCAGCGACTTTCTCTGACTGATGCTCCGCACCCACGAGGGTCTCCATACAGACAACTTACAATTCCACGTCTGTCGCTTTTCTCATGGTCTGTGGTTCATGCTCCGTAGTATCAAGCCACGGTCCCACGTGGTGATGACAGCGACCTCTGGGACGATGACTGGTCCTGAACCTTGACAAAGCCTACCAATCGGTTTTTCTATAGTCCACTCCTCAACAATTAGCGAAAAAAAATTCCCGAAGAATTTCTTGACTGCGACAATCCTCACGATTCCACCCGCTTCGGCTACGCCTGTCACCTTCACTGAAAGTACTTCGAAACGATACGCAGCTGGTCTTCAATCTGAGATTCGGAGCCTCCGCTCCTGCTTCGAATTTTGAACTCGCAAAAGATACCGGGAGAGACTGTTGATCGATGTTAGGGTTGATCACCTACGAGGGTTTTATATATGTGCACTAGAACCGGGACCAAGTACAAGAGATTGCGCTAAAAGAGTTCTTGAACTTGCATGGGGCTGCTTCTCCCGCTAATTTCAATCCCTGAAAATACGTCATTAACTTTGAACGTAGCATTATGTAATAAATTCCGGGCGGGTTCAAACTTTCAGTTTCTCTGTCAGATGAAAGGCATATACGGTATCTTCTCGTACTGTTGTCAGTACAGACTCTACCGAGTCCTACAGACCATTGCGCGTCGTGATTCTGGAATGCCAGTAAAGTACCGGTTCGTGGGGAATCTAGCATCCTGGACTTACATGAGCAGCATGGACCGTTCGATGGGCTTACGTCATGTCAGAAGCAGCTGAAGGCCGTTGATCTCAACCATTCCTGTCACAAATCGAGCGTGCACTGTCTAAAGCTAACGGAAAGGGACAGGCAAAAGTTGGAAAGGTGGGAATCTGAGGGATACGGCAACCGAAAGGTATCTGGCCACGGAAGCGTACCGACGGATAGCAGTCGGCCCAAACGTGGAACCAAACTGAACGGGACCGAAGCTACACTCACATGGCCTTTTATCGGTGGAACTTTTGCGGAATGCGAACACCTACGGAGAGTTCCGTAAGCGAAGTGTCCGGAGAACTCATTACCTGTCTCCGTAAAAACGATTTTATCTCCGTAGAGAAAATCGAAGAAATTATAAAGACTGTGATAACATGGCAAAAATGCCAGTTCATCTCCCGGTATGCAGACTCGCGAACGCGCAATTGCATGACGGCCGGTCCTCTCTTGAATTTGTGTACTTGTTACATCCGGTTGATAACAAAATAATTAAACTGATACAATCCGGTAACTCTAGAAATATAACTAATGATTATCGTTCTACGGACATCCATCATTATTTTCTGTAGCTCTCCGGATTGCAGAGAACGTACACCGTGTGAGTGCAACCTTAAGGTTACGGCACCAAGGTCACATCGCGTAACTTTACCATTTTTCGGAGAGCTCCGGAGAGGTAATAAGTACCTCCGGAGAAGTATCGCCAACCTTGGAAAGAGAGAACACGCGACGTAATGAATAGTCAACTGATAGAAAGACCCCATCAAGCTTTACAAGGGAAAGAAGGACCAAGCAACCAACGCCCCCAAAGAAAGAAGAACATATGGACCAAGCCCCCTATAAGTAGCTCTAAAGATGTCATCGTTCTTAAAATATCACACACCGGTACGTCAATATTCTTACATACAACAGGTGCACATGGAGTAGCATCGTCTACTACAATTGTTCTCTTGTGACCGCACTGCTAAAGCTCTCTATAGAACAATGAAAAATCGCTGTCTAAAAAACATAGTGAAAAAAAAATGGAACTCCCTGACGCTTCTCATGATAAGCTCTGGCACAATCTCTAATAAAAATCTCCATGATCCTCCTATCAAACTCTCGAAGGCCTGAGATGAAGATATGAGATGAAGGTACTGTGCGGAGTAGATAACCCGAACGACGTGCAATGGAAGAAAAAAGATATCAAATGCAACTTGTGGGTCTTTTAACCTAGGGAGATCTTCGATATGTAAAACGTCTTCCGTCAAGACAACATCTAAGAAACCGGGAGATGAAGTCCTTTGTACCCACTGGTACTCCGAAGACATGTAAACCATCTCTAGGTGTAACAAATCTTTCTGAGAGCTGGAGATCCAACTGTATACTTATGAGAGACCAAGCCCTACACTTTCACACCTCACTCTCAGTCTTACCAAGGCCAATTGAGAGACGAGATGATCAAAAACATCACAGACTTAGTCTGTCGAACTTATGATATACGTGTCATCAACTAGAGATGAAAAAACACAACCTGGAGCAACCAAGGCGGTGGTCAAGAGAGCTCTATAGTGAACTAACACAAAGAGAGGTCCATCCAAAAGATCTCTCTGACGAATACCTGCAACAGAGCTGATAATTGTAATCTTTTCTATCGAAAGACCTTGCTGGTAATAAAGAGGAGAGGAAGAAACATAGAACAATCGCACGAAAAGAACAAGACTCGTCAAGAGATCCACCGTCATCCATGAGCTCCCTAAAGATAGAAGCACGGGAAATGTCATTAAAAGTGTTTTTCACATCCACTTGTAAGACAACCCAATCGGGATGGATGTCCAAGAAAGCCTTAATGCCGAAGGACACAGACTCACAACCTCCAGGCGTCGCAAGTCCAAACTGATGTGGACAAAGGTGGGCTTGAAAAGTATCACGAAGCTGAAGAACAATGATATGACTAATAAGTCGTAAGAGAATCTCACCGATGACCATCGGTCGAATCTCTCCACCATCTTTCATCATAACCAAAAGTCTAGTTGTCTTCATTACTTGAGTTATAGAATGAGAAATATGTCTTTGAGCTACTACTGCCGCTATCCGTGAAACCACTAGAGGGATCGTCTGTCCGAAAATAATCTTGTAGTGCTAATAGACCATCCCAGACAGACCTCCAGAAGATAGATGTGGAGTTGTACACAAAGTCTGACAAACAAAGATCTATCGGGACACTCTGAACCTCATGTGGTGAGAGATCATCCGATGGAGGATGAAGAAAATGCAATGAAGCGATCGTCTCCTCAATAAGACGTGCCACTGACAAATGTTGAAATGCTCTAGCAGCTCTTCTATACTCTCCAACCTGACCTAACATCTTACAACGTCGTATGCGGAAGATGAGACATCACATGTAGAGACATACTCATTCTTATCTCGTACCGCACGTACTGATTCCTCCATAGGGCTGCTCAATCACCAACACGGAATCTCTAAAGACGGATCGTCATCTCTCGATATCTCACTCTGCCACCTCGAGTATAACGGATGCACCAACGAGGTGATAGAAGATCCGCAAGAAGTGGAGGATCTTGGAAATAACCTCTTTTACTTATAATCATCGGTTTAAAAGAATGTCTAGACCTATAGTAACCGATGGGTATGAGAAATGGTACTTTCTTGGAGTGAGAGAGTAATATACACATTTCTCGTGAGTGTTTTGTGTATCATAGCACTGCATAACAGTCTCATCCGTCGGACATACACTATATTGTACGAAACTCACAAACATACTGTGTTACATGTAGAAACTATTGCAGTATCGTTAATTTGATCACAATCTAAGGAGACCCGGGATACGATGAGAGACCGTATATCGTACAGTCTGTGAACATAATATTTTTTTCAAACATCGTGAGTTCTCTTCCATCCTAATCTAATCAATTCATTTTAGATGGAGATGAATTTCAGAAACAATGATCTTCCAAATTAGTTCATTTACGGATGCATATGTGTAAATATTTGTGTCTCGATGTTTCTTCAGTAATACGGTTAATAAACGAGGATTACTGACAATCAGATTCTTAAAATCCCAGACATTAACATGAAAGTATATCGGTTTTCTAAGTAAAAATGACTGGAAAGACAGGAAGACAAGTAGTCGGCAACGAGATGTATAATCATTCTGGAGAAACTTTCCAGTTTTTTCTCCGCACGTTTGATGATGTCCTCTCACAACGGATTAGGTTTATCCGGAGCATTTCAGTTATGGAACCTATAAACCACCGGCAGTTTGATAGGAGCTTCCACTGAGTTGAAGACCTTGGCGATCTACTATGTTGATGTTTCAGTAGTGATCGAGGACTTTACATCCTTTGTAGACAAACAAATTTGTTTCCATTTCTGGGTGAATAAGTAAAATCTATATGATTCGGTTCATGGAAACACATGTACCCCTACTAAAAGGTTGCACAACTTGCTAAAATTAACTAATGTTCGGAGGTTTATTCTTTCTACCAGTTCGTTGTGTAACCTTCGCCTTGTTTCTCACCGTGAAAGTTTTTCCCACTTGAATGAATGGACGATAGCCTGACTTCTAGACGTTCCGAATTCAGTGTCAGAATGAATGAATGAATGAACGAACGATAGCCTGACTCTGGCGCTTGGCGCCAAGATCATCCGAGGAAGTTTTCTCTAGTATCTAAAGTGAACTTATGTAGTAACCCAAGCTCGCAACAACTAGATTTGTTTTAAAATGAAGCTCGCCATTCCCCGAACCATCTCCCGGTCCTTCTGGCTTTGTACGTCAACTCGATTTGAGCTCTCTCCTCTTTTCTCGAGAGAATCCCCTATTTTGACTTAGTGGTCTCTCTGCATTTTGCATCCACTTCCCAAGTTCTAAAGGCGATCCTTCGACCTGCGCTCTTCTTATACAGTATGGTTGTCCGACTCCAAGAACAGTTGTCCATGGATTAAACCTGGTTCTCGGAAGAGAAGAGAAGCTAACACTGCGATAATATTTAGCTGTTTGCTTCGATGACGAACGTTTCATGACGATCCAAGTCGGAAGCTGAAGTTGAAGTTGTAGAGATGCTACGGAGTAACCTCAACTGTGCCATCGATGGGGAAGTTGGGAATCCACAAGAGAGGGTCGGAAAAACGCTTTCCGAGGGCACTGAAGATTTCTTCGAGGACAGTTTAGGGCTGCCGATCGATCGCACTCGCATGGATTTTAGAGAAAGTTCAGGAGCCGGAGGAATTTTTGGACAAAGCTAGAACGACCACCAGCAGAACTGGAAAGAAGAGCAACAAAGAATATGCCAGAGTTTGCTCCATGAGCTTTTCGCTTGTTTCGCCTTCGCGGGCCTTGTAGGTGTTGTTATACCCATCCGCAAAGGCCTCAAAGTATTTGGCGTACGCAGTGGTGTCCCATTTGTTGGCTGTCGACACCTTCAAGCTTTCCATGGCCTGATGAAAGATCACCACATGAGCATGTCAGATAAGACCAAACCAATGGTTGAAGGACACCTCGGAGGACTACACAAACTAACCACGAGCTTCTGCCAAGTGACAGTTGAAGGTTGTCTGCCCACAGCAACGCGGTGGGAGGATGCGTGGGAGGACATCAACCGCGAGATAAGCTCCACCGTGTTAGCTCCCCCATGCTGGATTTACTGGACACGACTGTATGGTGACATCAATACGACATCAAGTACGAACCTCCACCTTTTCAGGTTAATTGTAACTGAAACTGATGAGGAAATATTCGCACATCCTTCGGTCGAGTGGAATAAGGAATGAGAAACGTAAACTTATGGAATTAGATTCAATCTGGTGACATAAAATTCAAACTTAGTTTATAGACCGAAATGATGCTGCTTTCCATATTATTAACGTAGATTAGAGAAAACCAATCAGTGGGGACGATGGGAAAACCAGTCGAGGACAAAGATTTCAACAGAGAGAGGTGTTGCGAACTTACTAACCCGAAATCCATACAGTAGTTGCTGAGCTTGCTTGCGGATCCTTCCATTGGGATGAGATACGAGCCTCTCATAGATTTCTTTCGCATCACTGAATCTGCCTACCACAAAGTATATATGTAATCAATATCGTCGTCACGCAAATCGCACGTGTATCCTTCGAGCGCTTGTCTATAGGTGGAAGTTTGTGGCAGCCAGAAGCAAGTAAACTATTTACAAGGTGCAGCTTCGAAATAGCGTGAAGTAAGCAGCACCTGGCTAAAGAGTCGAGACAAAGAGCGGCCTGGAGAGCTGCCAAACCGTGAAGTTCGCTCTGCATCCATCCTATAGAACGTCAGATGGTTGAAACCGGAAACCACCCTGAACCCTAAACTAATACTACACCCAACACCCCAGGCCCTAATGACTCAGCCAGAAGGATAAATACGTCCATACAAAACATCTCCAAGTAATTATAGGGATGTACAAAGAGTTGTGAGCTTTTACTGGGGAAAGGGATGGATGGAAAATCGGGAAACTTAAATTCTCGATTCTTGCTACATCTCGAGTTTAGTGAAAGGCTCTTAAGCTTAGTCCAGGACCACATAGTGGTGATAATTAGATAGCAAGATATCGCTTATTGACTCAACGAGCTTCTTGTGCTTACAAAATTCCTTTCTTCCACTTCTAGCATCGGTTTGACTGGAACCTGTACCGCTCTGTGTAGAGCTTTTCAGTCGTCTTTTGCTCTGCAAATAAAGATGGCCGTATAAGACTAATATATACCTGGAATACCATCTTCTCCGTAACGTCTTCATAGAGGGAAACGGCACCCGCCAAATCTCCGCTCTCCATGAGCCCGTTCCCTTGTTTAAATATCTGCCAACATAATTCTGGAGACATGAGTCTCAATCCTATATTCCTGTATGTCACATCCCTCATAACCCTCGATCTTTCTCCCCTGATATACAAGTCCAGTCTGTACTTGAAAATGAAATAGATTGTCGTAAAGATAATTTTGAGTCTCAGAACATCGACAATGAAACATAAAAATGATATGATCTAGTCTGATACTTGCTTCTATCATGGAGAATCATAAATTCTAGTATAGTCGACCTAGAGCAAGGAAGATTAGCGAGATTCACGGAGGAGGAGGTGGTGGCGGCAATGTACCCTTTCGCACTCAGCTTTGACTCGTGGTTCTACATCGAGCCCCATCTTCTTCTTATAATCAGCAAGCAGTTTCTGCGTTTTCGCCTCACGAGCTATCTTCTCTTCTTCGGTTTCCAGAGGGTCTCCAGGCCTGATTGTCCTACCACCTCCATACTGGTGGTATGTAATTGTGTGGTGTCGCAAGACGAAGACTGAAATGTCATGCTGCTGGTAACCGGGAGTACAAATCTCTACCACACTCCAAACAGAACTAGAGCTGGTAAAGCACAGTTTAAAAAGAGATCAAGTGGACTTACAGCTTTGGAGATATCAGCAGGACGGGGAAACAATCCCCACGTGGATACTTTTGGTTTATACAGATCACTCTCTTCACCGTCTCCTGCAGTCTCAGAGGCAGAGGTGGCATCTTTAGTGATGATCTCAACTTCTGGAAGTGCTCCGGGCGGAGGAGCTTGATAGTCTTCACGAATAACTTTCCGACCACCTTGCTTTTTATCCGCAAATCCGAGTCCTGCAAAGTCTATACTCGAAACTCCCGTTCTCTTATATTCCTTCACATTGGAGAAGGCTTTCTCCGGAGATACTAACTTCTTGACCACCCCTTCTCGGGTCACAATCTCAACCTCTACCAACCTTTCTCCAGGGACAGACGATGCAGAACTGCTATTGCTATTCGGTGATGATGATGCTGCTGTTGTTGCTGATTCTCCTCCTGCTTCACTAGGTTTCTCTTCGAGAGCCGCAATCATCTCAGCTTGCTGCTGTCTATAAGCATGTGCCTTCTTAAATGCATCTAATGATACTGTTGATTCTTTCTTCTTTTCTGGGAATGATTCACCTACTTGTTTGGCTTGAACAGATTCAGCTCTTGACACCGCTGCTAGCTTCTCTTCTATCAACTTCTCAACTTCAAGAGTCGGGGTATCTGGACCTTGTGGGCTTACCTGCACTAAATTTTCAGCTTCTGAAGGACTTGCCCTATCCACGGAAGGTGCAGAACTAGAGAAGGATGGGGACGAGGAACTTTCAGATGCTGGACTGGCATCAGTTGACTGCGATCTCGATGGAAAACTCCGGCCCCGAACGATTTCAACTTCTGGTGAATTCTTTGGACGCACTGGCGCAGAGGGTGTATCAACCTTGAGCTTCTGAGATGATCCAGCGGATGATTCCTTCGCCTTCTTGTACGCGAGGGCTCGAGCTAGAGCACTTTGAGCTGGATTCAATTCCTCAGAACCTGGTGATGATGTAGACGAAAGAGGCAGCCCAGCGTCAGATCCATGTTCGGATCTCTGAGAGCTGGAAGGTGAGTCATCCTCTGAAGCGGAATCGGTGCTGCCAAGCGCACTCCGAGGACCGTTCGAAGGTTTTCCTCGTAGTATGAAACTACTAGTAAGAGGAACGCGGAAGACTGGAAGCTTCTGAAATTGTGCTGATCGCAGTGTCTTCGCCAGCCTGGAATTGGTCACGAGAGAATCACAGCATCCGCAGCGACCAATCAAATCGTTCGCAGACGTTCCGATGGACACTGCCATCACCATCTCTGATCCTGATAGAGTTTAACAATGGATATATTTTAAAGAAGAAAACTTCAGTTCACTCCAGAAATCTTCACGTAAATTACAGTGCTCCAGTCAAGATCAGCAGCCGCAAAAGCTCCATGCCACCCCGCTCCTGCTGCACTATCTTACAACTTGGGTCCACTCGAACCAATCCCTGAATCTGCTTCCCAGGTAAATCACTTCAAGTGAACACAGTCTTTCTGTCCAGGCAGAACCTGCTGATAAAAATACTCGGTCAATTCGTGGGCGCAAATTTCAACAGACCAATAAGCTGGAGAGAGCCGCTACAGGAAACGTTTTGAAACTTTGACTCACTTCGCAAACGTACTCATAGTAGAAGAATTCTCCTGCCCTTTGAAGGAGAATGTACCAACAGCTGTAGGCAATGTGCGAGCCAAATGTTTGAGAATCGCATGTTTCTTACCATTCAAACATTTCAGCTCGATATTTAGGCGCCTTGACTGGTCATTGGTCTGTGAACCGCGCGTTGCGAGTCTCACCCACGAGGAAATCTTGTGGACGTTTCTCGCGACATTGAGAAACAATTATCTTTCCGATTGAGCTCCATGGCCGCGCCTCGTCGACGAGTAACGAACACCTCATACTCTGGCTGTGGTGTTCACCTTTCAGTGTTCAGCTCCTATTGCCGCTTTCGATGAGGTGGCTATCCATTTTGCCTGACGTGGGCAATGATAGGTGACGTGGAGTCTCGCCGTACTTGTACTTTTGATTTCACGACGTTTGATATTTTAGTAGCGATTGGCGATTTTAGAGCTAGGGAGGCGACCCTGAGTTTCTCTCCACCTTCTAGGTGCGTGGCTTTCTTTGCTATGCGGGTCGATTGTGAAAACCGGAACGGAAAGGGGATAACTTTTTGTCGTGTAGTGAAACAGACGAATGGAATCATGGTGAAACGATGAAAGAGAAAGAAAGCAACGAGAACGGATGGAGTCATTCTGGAAACCGGAAGGGGATAGATCCGGAAAATCATTAAGACTAAGCTACTCAATTCCAGTGCAAGCTGAGCTCTTTGTTTTGCTTGATGGTGTATTTTCATACGGTTGATATTCATTGTATTGTTAAATTATTTCATAATACACATGTAGACATATATGTTGTTGTTGAGGAATATCCTTAACCTGGAAGTGTTTTCACAAACATTAGTGCTATCAAAACAACCCTGGATAAGGTTCTCGATGCGATCTTTATCATATAGCACATTTTATCATATTGATCAAATGTATGAATGACGGAGGGACAAAAAGAATACCTGTGAAATCTGAAATTTAATCCAGATTAATCGCTAATTCCATTGCAAGTATAGCTTCTTTGTTGCTATGTGTAGCTATACGTCAATTGTGAAGAACAGAAAAGCAAAGGATAGTTTGTTGACGTATAGTGTATTTTGTAGTCTTATGTGACAATTAGGAGAGAGAAAAATAAAATAGTCTTTGTGAAATATGGAAAGGAGTGAGAAAACCTGATGCATTAACGACTTATCCATAGCTACGCAATTCCATTTACGAGCATAGCTACTTGTTTTCATCATGAAAAAACAACTTGTATGTGTAGCTAGACCGTACTTATTGCACATGTTACATTATTTCGTTTATTCATGTGATGACCAGAGATATCTCGATTATATGAAACATAAAGAATTATTCCTGTCTTTGAGAGGGTGATAAAGTTGGATAGGTTGATCATATCGAAGGTAGAGAACTATGTTTTCAAGATAATGCAGAATTTTGCTTGATCATACCCCCAATAGGTTCCGTGAGCTTGATCATATCTCTTTTAACGTTTTCTGGCTTGATTACACCCCTGACTGGCTATTGCCTGTCAAACCAGTCACTTTGTGATGTTATTCAGATGTGAGACTGCACATATTAGAGGAATGAGAATATGGATAGTCTAACGTGTCCTTAATGTCAAATATTTTGAATTACAATGATATTTAGTCGATGTTGAAAGTACTAAAATGATGAACCAAAAGATAAAATGACTGGTCCGACGGTTAATAATCCGTCAGGGGTATGATCAAGCAACCAAACGTTAAGAGGGGTATGATCAAGCAAATTTCTGCAAGATAATGATTACTTTACCCTCAAGAAGACAAAATGATCATATGGATATGAGATGTAACGAAGAACAATCATAGTGAAAGAATTATGGTGATCAAAAAATATCATGGTGAAATTTTCCTTTTTTATTTTATTAACTATGAATATTTTGTAGAATATGTATTACCTTGGGGTCCTTGAGCCACAAGTCAGCTCAATATTTGTCGTATGAGACATTATAGTAAGTTGACTTTGGGATGGTATTTTGCTTTTGTGGTGTACGAGAAACTCAAGTTCGTGACCAAAAATATTTGCATTGAGATCATTTTTATTTTTGACCGGACTTAGGTACAAGTACTCTTCGGGCTTGTTCAATTTGGATATGACCCTTGAATATACTTTACGCAAGTTGTACAAAGCAATTTCAGTCTAGCCTTTTAAAGATTTGATCATCTGATCTTGGAGCATTGTCCGTCTTACATTTGATACTCTTATAACAATAGACTAGAAACATTGGATCCGATATAATTCTTATAAGTCCATTATACCATCTTTGGTTATCTTATAATTGTTCATAACTTTCTTAGCATATGTATTGGCATCGTTTGGACCATCAAGAAGAGCTTGAATTATAGGACAATCCTTTTGACACGTGTATTTGTCTCTTTGTCATTTTACTTCATGATAATATATATGACAAAAAAACACAAGTTCAATTAAAATAAGGATTGAAAATGTTTTTTATTTAAGTTCGCAAATACTTCTTATTACAAATTAAAAGTGTAGTAATGTACTTTCGATCTGGTTTACTGTCATAAGTAGGTTTTGTCTTTAGAAGGTCTGAATTTATAGTCGGAGGTTGCAGTTATCTTCTATCGTTTTCTTACTTGTGATGTCGTTTGGATGCATATTTTAGCATATTGATTATAGTCCCCTAACGACGGACAACGGATATAATAGTGAGACAGAAAATGAAACTATGGAATATTTAATGCGATTTCAAAAGGGAGATAAATGAAACTATTTTGAAAATTTGTTAATAGTACAGATTTTGTTATAAATTTATTTTTTAGTATGTTTAACGATGCATAATGTTCTCATCAACTATTGGAATAAAGAAGAGAAACAATTGTGATAAAGAGAGATATATTTGAATTATTATGACTTTCTTAATATTGCTCATGGTAGTGGTGTGTCTCAGATTAACAACATCATGCAAACAATGGTAGTGTAGATGCGTTATAAAGAAGTATAGTCATGGAAATAATAACCAAACAATATAAAGGCAATGGATGAGTTCTTTGTTATAGACATCAACATTTAACAATAAAATCGGTTATTATGTTTATTGCACATATACAACATATCATGATGATAGTAAAGCAGTCTTTTAGACGTTTGAATTCTTGTGTAAAGAGTTTATGCTAGATTTTTGACGAAGCCATACTAATATTCTACTACACGTATGTGACATATCAGCTTAATATTAAATTTTTGGAGTTATCTAACTTGCATATGTCAATTCGATATGTTCCAGTCGTGAAGGGAACAACTTTGTAAAAATACTTTTATCTGAGTATCATTGTTCGTTCGCTCTGCTGCCAAGAAGTAGGTGTCATTTGGTAAACATATGAGTTATCCAATGGATCTCTAGTAATCATTTTTGTCAAGTACATAATCTTTTCATGGTTGAAATATAAATCTACTCGTCGTCGGGAAGAGTTCACGCAGAGGAAAAGATATCATGTTACATACTATCAATTTTCACTTTGTTCGGCCTTAGCATTGGTAACAGAACCATCTTCATGAGCTCTTCATGATTCTAACTACACGTTCGCAGGATGAGGGAGTTTCAATATTTGGACTGCAGTTCGAAAAGAAAAATATCTTTTATATATTTTTTCACATGAAGACTATATTCTTTTGCTAGAGAAAATAAAATGTCTTGTATGGTGTCATGTCAATAATGATCTCTACTCCTTGTGTACATAAAAAGTAATACCTTCAAGTAACAAAGAAGCTTTATCACAACTAAACGTCAAGATACCTACAATCAGAAGTTGAGAGAGATTTAGTGAAAGAAGCATCAGTATATAAGATGAGGATGTGATGCACAGTCTAGGAAAAGAAGTCTTGACACTAAATCAATCACCATCCACACAAGACGAAGATGAGTTATAATATGACCTGAAAGTCACATTGATTGAACACGAGTGAGAACAAGACGCGAACAAAAATTAATATTAATAATATTTTGGAGCGAAAACATCACATTTATAACAAAGACATCAAAGGAGACAAGGGAGACCAAGTCCTAACAAGCACCTCAAAAGGAGACAAGAGTAGCTAAGTCAAAGCAAAAATGACAGAAACCTCAGAGGTGGTCGTTCCTTAACCAACTTGTCTTTTAGACAAGAAAAGTTCTCGATCCTAAAATATTTGAAAAAGTCGTTAGCAAGCTCTCATCAAACCGCTCCAAAATTTTGAGAAAAGAAAGAGAAGCGGACACTCATCTTTGAGAAAATGACCACCTCTTGGCAAAGTAGGAAGATAGTTCGACAAAAAGATCTGAGGATCCTCAAGTCGAGAAACGAAAGGAGTAAGCTACACGACCTTGCTACAACAAATACTCCTCTCGTAAGGAGGAGACAAACTCAAGTGAACCAAAAGAGATATTTAAACTCTGATGCCATCAGAAAGTTGAGAAAACTCTCCAAAGTGATGAAAGAAAAATCCAAACCAGAAGAAGACCCAAAGTCCAACATTTAGTCACATATAAACTATAATGTATTATATAAATACACACAGAACAGTTACATTTACAAATCATGAATGTTATTTTGAAATGATGACCTCAATCATGTCCTTCCAAATGATTCGAAAATGCAATGTATTGCAGTTAAATCTCCTTAAGGGATATCACAATATCTTCTTTGATATCCTGATGTGATATCAAAGAAGTAGTCAAAAGCAAAGAAATGAAACTACACCAAGGAAATGTTTAAGAAGATAAATAAGTCTCTCATAGACATATCGAAGGAACAAGACAAAAGAATACATTGTGGTGTGCGTTTACTACTTCAAAGATCGAGTTCATACATGTGTCTCTAGAAGGGCATTCTTAGAGCTCATGTAGGTCATTTATTGGCAGCTATGTGCAAATGCAATGCATTTTTCTTGCGGTCTCTCATTCTCTATGGAGACGTTCTCGGCTCTAAATCTCAATTCAGTTAGGCAAGTGTATCACCTTTTACTGATAGCGTCTTCTCTTCTCTAATAAAAATTTTTCTTAGCGTTAACTCTTTTCACCTCTCAAGGTTTGAGGAAAATCCAAGATATCTCTGTCCTGTTCACTCCTCTTTCTCTTGTTTTTGACAGAAACTCCTCGTGTTCTTTTATTTTCTCAAGTTTTGTCCAAAATTCTTGTCCAGAAATTTCATGTATTTACATTCACCTTTTTCCACAATTATTTTCAGAAAGATTTGGCTCAAGAGAAGAAATTCTGAAAAAAAAACCAAAAGTCATCACACTATATTCCAAAACTATCCGAGTATTGATCGAGATACATGTAAGGAAAGAGCGGACCAGTTTAGTATCTTGACCTTAAATATTCTTCTAGATATCAATTTTCTGAGTTGATTTATATTTCAATCACGAACGTGGATTTTGGAAAGATCTTGCATTTACGTTGACTGTCGTTCCAAGTTGAACGAAATCGTTCAGAATCTCTTCGGGGAAGACTTCTATCATGTAGTGTAAATTGACATGTTTTCTTATCGGAATATGTCTTTTTATCTATTTATATCCATTTGAATCAGAAGCAGAATTGTATCTACTTACACTATATTTCACAGAAATCTACTCGAAAGTATGTTGATAGAAAGGATTCTTTGGGTTTCTAATGTTTTAGTAATTGAGACGCTTGGATGTTTTCATCTACAGTTAATTTACCTCCCCACTTCTGCATTTATCTCATCTTCTATCTTGTTGATGCATCCCTAATCTCTATCTTCAAGTCTCATTTTAAAGATGAACGGATCGAAATATGCATAAGTGTTTTTTTGGTCTGATCTTCATGAAAGGCTTAGCCTTGTCCCAACGTGTATATCTATTGGGGGTTTCATAGTTGATAGATAAATTTCACATGAGTTAACTGTGTATAGAAGCGCGACCGTGAGTCTAGGTCGCATTTGTCATTCAGACATCACAATTTTTTAATTAAATATTTTTATTCTAATATTCAAAATAATTATTCAATGGAGTAAATATTTCATTAAAAAAATTAACGGATAAAATGAATGATCGTTAAGAAAATGCATACGGGAATTTTTCTGCGAATACCTCCGGAGATGCCACATGAAACATTTCCCAAGGTTTGACAGAAGTCGTAACTCTTTCATGCTGGTGTAAAATTTTTAAGAAAGGTTACTAACTTTAACACCCCTAATAGATGCCTAGATGTTGTTCCTTGTCGATCATCACTTAGACAGTTTCGGAACCTTCCGTTGAGACATAGGAAATGTCTCAACGGAAGGTAGTAGCTTTGTAGTGGTGTCATTTTAGACTATGAAGTCTGTTATGTGGTTCAATTCTTCTGTTCATTGATCGATTGAACTTCGTGTGTTCTTTTAGACTTCCAGTCGTTTTGTTAGACGTGCTCCTTGTGTGATGACATCATTCCTCGGATTGATATCGTTTTTCTTTTCCTCTCAATTCTTTATTAATTTGTGTTCCGTGATGCTTATAGACATACCAAGTGTGACCTCTACATCTTTTGAGTGATGAGTCATAACGGGTGACTTCTCTTGAGTGGTAAGTTGGATCGCATTACCAGAATTACAAGTGTTTTATTTGCCATCCGCTGTAATATTTAGTATTTGTGAGACCGTGCCCATGTGAATAAATGACCACTCAAAATTTACTTGACCTGAGAACTGGAGATAAGCTTGAAACTCTCAGAAAACATTAGAAATCATCCAATCAGTTTTCATCATTGGTTATTCTTTCTTAATGTGATGTAGATATCTAAGCAAGTAGTACTGTATAACTATTCTTTGTATCGCTCGGTCTGAAAATATGATCTTCGGTTTATTCTGACTAACTGAAGAGTTATCTACCACTTTTGGGTTCCTCCGGTGCTAAAAGGTTAGGCTGCGGTCGTCTTCAGATATTTAGATTTTGATACTCACGGTTTTCTAAAAGTTTCACGAATTGTTCCCCGGCCGGTGAAGGGTGCCGGTGGTTGACTAACAGACTGAACCGGCTGTGAGACGCATGTGAATGCACGTGCCCATGCTAAACGAGTCAAAGATCAATGAGGATAACACATTGCCAGGAAACAAGCTGCACGAGATCATGCACGATCTCGGTTGATGAAGCTACAAGTCTCTATCGTCTACAAGCTTTCCCATTCTTTGGGAGTCGTATATTTTCTAGATTCCGTATTCTTCACTGTAGAAGTAAGCATTTCACAGAGTAGTGAATCTTTCTGCAATTTGCATAGAAATGTGCTGTAAGTTTGGCTTACCGGCATCGAAGATGTCACATAGGAGTGAATTCATGAATCAGTCTGCCTGTATTCAAGTTCTGTGCCAAAATACTTCGTGTTACTTGCTATACTTGCTGGGTACACATACCGGTCCACTGGCTTAGTGTGGCTGTCCAGTCGTTTGTGTGATGCGGCATAAAATTACGGTCTCACCAAAAGCGGCTCTGAAAACTGCAACGGCGGCTGCCTCCAACGAAGCCCAGGCCCACTTTGGAAAACTGGTCGCAAAACCACCATGTGAACTCTCCTTTAGTGGTAATAGCTGGAGGCATTTTTCTCATACGAGGTTCATGGCTTTCAGAAGCAGAAAATGCAAGGTTGCAGGAATGGAATCTGTTCGGCAATGAGTGTACCACTCATTGCTGTATGTAATCCTGGACAGCATATTTACCGCCTAGGAGTGCTGCCACTGTAACGAAGGCAAATAATGTAGTATAGATCCGCTCGGTGTAAGCTGCTAGCAACTGCTCGCCAGCAAGATAATAAAATAGCTTTGAAAGACGATCTTCCAAGGCTCTTTGATCAGGGCTGAGAAGGAGAACTAGAAGGAAGCTGCCATCTGCAAGAATTGAGGCAGTAAAACCCGTCGAGAAATGAGCCAAGCTGTATATAGTAAGCTACCAGTACGAGCATGAAGCTGACAGTGCGGTTAGCACCCCAAAATCTTCATCTTATTTCACCTCCTTGAGCGAGGGAGGTCTGCGTTTCGTAGAAACACGTGATGAAGTAATCATAACTCCTAACCTCGGCTCATACGTTCCGACTTCTCATACGCATGCGGCTGCTAGGAAAAGATAGTAAACACTTTGGACGTACAGCCATGTTCAGTTCTACTCGGAACTACAGGGAGTAGGCTTGGACTTACTGGATTCTCCATCATTGCGGTCCGCCACACTTCAGCACAGAGTCACAAATACTGCTGCTGGCATACTGCGCTCACGGTAGAACATGTACATCCAAAGACGGGCGCGTCAATTGTTAAGAGGTTCGCGTCGCCACAGGAATAGACCCAGACCTCTTCCTAGTGTCGGAGGAAGTCTCTAAAGAACCGAAGCCGAAAATGGAGTGATAATGCCCCAGAGCGGACTGCAGACTACTTCTCTTAGTTACTGTTCTGTCCTGCACGTAAAAGTCGAACTGCCCTTTGTGGATTTGACGTCAAAACTGAACGACCAGGAGCCAAAACAAAGCAACGGAGATACCTCAATTCTTCCACCGATACTCAATGGAAGTCGGGAGTTTGCAGAATTGGCGGGTCTTCTAGAAGCGCTCCTTCCACTCAAACTCCGACTGACCCACGTAGACTGTATTGCTTTGCTTACCAGGAAAGTAGCAACTGACAACAAGGGGTTGGTGCATACCTTTCTGCTCAGTTGTGCTTATAAACTTCTGATGTAATTCCGTAGCTTACTTTTCTCACAAACTATACGAAAGGAGCACTTACCCGTAGCTGAATAGCGACTGAAACAACTTTGGGCTTTGAGGTAACAACTATAAGGAGTGTACATCTTCCATCAACAGGCAAGTTTTCTAGATAACCGTCAACCAAGTGTCAAGCTCACACGTTGGTAGACCTTAGAGGCGTAATAGAGCTACTGCTTCGTGTAAACAAAGTACACAAAATAATAACCCAGAGCTCATCAAGGCGACTTGCTTGGATGTGCTCTGGGTTATCATCACAAAAAGGATTGGTCAAAGCATTAACAGGTGGACACAGTGTCAGTCGAGCAAATTTTGCGGACACAGGACTTCATATGAATAGATTCATAAGCAGCGTTCAGAAGATCCATATAACAAACCAAAGTTCAAGTTCTGATCTGACTAGCCTATTCTGTGATTGGTTCACGATATAGTCTCATTCTCACCAAATACATCTCGAACAATCACATGAATCACATGGTTACCACCGACTATTACACTAACTTTTCGTGTAGAGGCACATCTGTCAAGATAGGACTACGAGCTTCTGCGAATGTTACAACTTACTTTCAGGATCGAGATGTACTATATTTGGAAACGGTTATCTATCAATCTCAGAGATCTACAAAGTACAGAACGACTATGCTGGACCTACTACTTTCTATCGGA
Source organism: Asterella californica (assembly GCA_036924285.1). Classification (NCBI taxonomy): domain Eukaryota; kingdom Viridiplantae; phylum Streptophyta; class Marchantiopsida; order Marchantiales; family Aytoniaceae; genus Asterella; species Asterella californica. The sequence goes on from JAYKYS010000021.1 coordinate 2,038,627, forward strand.
CGGAAAAGCAAGCCTGCTACTCTTGTCGCCTAGTACACAGGAGCGCCCCATAACGTGCTTCGACACCTGTGGGATAAAACTTTGAATGATCCAGCAACTTGATGCCCATCTTCCTCCTCATCGTGGAATCAACACTCAAGCACAGACCACCGTCGAAAGAATCATGAGAAATGTACATGTTAGAAACATCTAAACCTCCTAGAAACAAACAAATGTATGTGCACTAGCGCCCGATCGAGCCGAACTGATTACTTTGACATGTCACCAGCATATTTCCGGAATGATCAGACAGTTTGTTGTAATCCCAGAACTGGAAGTCGAGGAGGCTCGCATTCCACACAATTGGCCCACATGTTTGCCAAGGGTAGAAAATAGTGACGTCCTGCCCATTCCAAGGTTGCAATACCTACATCCGAAATAAGACCCACGGCCTTAAGTCTCAGTTCAAGTTCCAGTTGCGCGCGCAGATCCTTCGGTTTGCAGCCGACTGACAAAATTAATGCTGAGACTACATGCTATGATGTCACTTGCCAGGCGTAAGTTCACGGTAGCGCAGCGCTTAATACATGAATGCGAAGAGCTAGGATTACATGCTATGACATCACCTGCCAGTGGTAATTTCACAGTAGGGCAGTTGCTACAAGAGGCCAAAGCAAGGCAAAGAGTCCATGCTGTTATTCATTTAACATAAATGTTCCGTGATTTCAACAGTCACGCTGGGCACTGCAATCTGCTAGAATTTGACGCAAATTAAGACTCACTGGAGATATGATCTTACCAGGGAGTGTTTGTATCGGAAGTAAAGAGAGTCCACAAACAGGTTGTGTCTCTGCTTTCGAATGCTTTAAAGAGGCCAGATTGACAGCAATAGATAAATCCAAGATGCCTTGCCAAGATGTTCTCGTAGAGGGAAGAGAATCGTTTGCTTCACTTAGTGCCCAATATACAGCATCTTTCAGACCCGAGCCGACCCAGCAGGAACGGCACTGATCTATTAAGCGGTGAATGGCTTTCCCCTTCTCTCCTGCAACTTCCAACCACGGTGCGTGCAACCTCACTGTTGCTTCAAGAATGAGGAACACGGAGTACACTTGTCCCAATGCAGCAAAGTAGTTCCTACCTGCATCCACATGGCATGACTGAGGTAGCAGGAAAGCACTCAAAGAAGGTTAAGCTACACCCATGCATTATGAACACGACGCCAAGAAGAGACACAAAGCAACAAAACAGTAATACAGAAAGTTGCCGCTGCCAGTGGCTCACTGCGGTAGCAAAGTGGTTGTTTTATCGATACCTTTACGATGGGTGAGAAGGTGTGACTGAGACTGGGCCTGAACAGCTCGCTGCCAGAAGATCATTCCCAACTCTAACTCAGATGCACAAGATGATGCTAGTGCAGACCAGGCCTTCACGTACAGCAGTTGTTCTTGTATTGTCGCGCTAATCAGGAGATGGAAAGTTTCTAGAGCACGAGTATGATGTTCTGCTGCAGCCCGCAAGTCCTTCTTAGCCTATCCTAGTTATCACCGCAGCAACAAGCAGATTCACGAAGCAAGAATCAAAACGTTGCCAGTAGAAGCTACATAAACTAGCTAGGAAGAAACAGACACGTCGAAAGGTAAACCGGTACTAAATGCAGATACCTATATATCGCACGAAACATAAATAGATAGTCAAGGGTTCTGCTTCTAACATCAATTTCATATCATGCCGAACCTTGACAGCTTCACGGATTATCTATGACTTTTGTCGAACTCAACTAAGATGGCCTCCAACTCAATCACAAGACACAGATGTGAGACCAGAGAGCTTGTTCCTGTTGCAGCTAGTGATTGAGAGAACAAACACATGCAGCAGACTCCTCGTCCACGACATTTTTACTGAAGATGAGATCAACCGTAACCAGAGTCCGGAGGAGGGTTGTTGAATGGGGTGCGAGATATCATAACTCATCGAATCAGGAGAATAGCTTACCAAGGAGTCAATCTCATCCGACTGGAAATGGGAACGGAAGTACACTCCCCTTGGATCTGATATACCTCCAAGAAGACTCATCATATCTTCGTAAGTCAGCTTCGGCACGATTGGTGTGGTACCATGCTTGAAGCCATTCTCATGTCTTTGACGCTTCTGCCATCTGTGCCACTCCTCCGGCTTGGCAAGCTTCGCATGTGCTACCTGGATGTTGCCACACACACTCACTAACATAAGCTCGCGTAGTGTCAATGTCTATCCCAAGGAAGAACGAGATCAACTGGCTGAACAACCTTGAACAACCCAAATAATCCAAGAGTACAAGAGCCCAGTCAGCCCCAACTTAATCCTCACTTAAAATATCTTGACTTCAGCTATTGCCAATTTCTGTCTGCTTCTACGTCTAACTTCTCGCCTGCCGCTTACACCTGATAGCGTGATTAACGTCATAGGCGACCCATAACCTGAGCTCCTATAAACCAGCCAGGAGGTTCAAGAATAGAAGATTGACTCACCTCAATTTTATTCGTGATGGCAGATGCCCTATCCAGCTCGCCAGACTCGAGAGCTCTTGAACAATCCTCCTACAACAGGCGACAAATTCCAAGTAAGCTCAAGATGCATGATACAAGATGAACACAGGATCTATGTAGGAGAAATCTCTTCAACGGATGTGAATAACTTCAGTGAGAATCTACCTGCAAACCCTGGAATTCTAACAGCGCTGCTGTGTGTCTTGAACATGCAAGAGCCTCTTGAACTCTTCCCTCGTCCAAGAGCCACAGCGTGAGCTTGTGCAGATCATCCGCATTAGCCAAAAAGAATTCATCAACATCTGTATCTTCCTGAGATTCACTGCTGGAAGACAGACCACCCGGGTATTCATCACCATTCTCTGCATCGTGGTGGCGCACATTACCAACAAACTCATTGAGCGAAGATGCCAAGGAGAGTTCAGGTGCTTCCTGAGGAGTATCTTCTTCTTCACCAAAAAGTGACAGGGACAATGGAGCTGCGCTATGCTCGACAGAGCTCTTGGCTCGATTGTTTATCTTGACGACCGGACTCGGATTTGCGTAAAGAGCTTCCAAATCCACGGAACGAGAGCGTCTGCTGTCCCCGTCCTTCCGAGGTTTCGCGAAACTGGAGGCCGGGAAAAATTCAGAAACTTGGGATTCATAAAAAATAGAGGCATCAACTTTCACAGGCGCTGCCCGGGCAGGCGTCTGGGAACTCGTCTCTATTTCCGAGCCCAGCTTACTGTCTCCATTAATGGAATGGCCCTTGACATCCCCTGGGTCTACAGATTCTATGTCCCACGAATCAAGGAAACCTGAGAACTGCGTTTTCTCCGGAGACTGGACTTCTCTGTTAGGCAAACCGAAGTCACCCACACCTCCGTTCGTAGAAAGATCTCCGGGACCTACCAAGAAAGGGTCACTTGAAACAACCTCCGTTCTCTTGACAGAGAGCGAAGTCAATGGAGGCGGAGGAGCAACAAAATCACCCCAATCATCATCAGACACTGCAGCACTACCCTGTGAATTTGGCTCTGCTTTCGTACTAAAGAAAATTACATCATCCGAATCGTGATTCTGGTCCCGAAAGTTGAACTGAGAAATACCTAATGGATCAAATCTAGCATCCTCAGACGCATTGACTACATTCTTCTTGGGTTCCGGCCCCAAACCATTCTCCGGGGACTGGTTGAGGAAATCCCAAGATGGATGCGTATTTACTGGAGGAGGTGCCTTGAAATCGCCGAACAAATCTTCAAAACCATTCATCGAGCCCCTTTTAGGCACATCGAAGAATGTGTTAGACCCGAAGTCTTCAAACAAATGTACGGAGGTGTTTCTGACTACTGTCGGTTCGATCTGGACAGTTCTCACGGAGCCTGAATCGAAACCATCAAATCCATCGGCAGCACTCGCCGTGGTACCAGATGGTTCGACATGATGCGTTCCATTGGCAGAAAGTGAAGAGAAATCTTCGAACAAGGCAAGCATATCTTGGCCGGGCTTTCTTGTGACACCCTTGTTCCCTTGTGAGATCGCAGGAGACTCAAAGTTCCCAAAGAAGTCTTGAACAGGTCTGTTTGCGCGACTAATTTCAATTTGTGGTATGCCAGTAACAGACTCTACACCCCCCAAAAGACCCTCCTGCACAATAGGTTTGCTCTTAGCAAGCGTAAGAGCAGGAGAAACAGCCAGCGTCCCAAAATCTGCTAGAAAGTCGTGGGTCAACTCAGCAGGCTTGCCATTGCCCGTGTGCGCTGCTTGTGGTAGACGCAAGTCAGGTTTTAGGATTGGGGAAGGTTCGCTGACAAGGTTTGTTGCTTCTATAACACCTGTCGTGCCTGCTGGAACAGATTCAAAATCCCCAAACTCGTCCTCGAAATCTCCAAACTCGTCTTCGTCATCACCATTACCCAAAGCCGGTGGAGAGGTGGTGCCGGTAGTGCTAACGGAGGTGGCAGTGGATGTAGGTTGCCCAGAAGTAGGCGACGATTGCTCGTCTAAAGAACCATTACTCTCATCTTCCAGCTCTCCGAAAAGAGAGAGCGGGAGCGGTGCTAGAAATCTTTTCGCCGGATACTGGATTTGTTGAACGGGAGAAACCAGTTCTAAAGCAGACGTCATCGCTGATCGTTCCCACTTCGATTACGCAAGTTCACTTTCCAGTATCCCCAAGCTGCGTGCAGCCCAAGTTTTTGAACCCCATCATCTGCGATAGAATTATTTTGCCACCACCAAACAAGGTATGCCACCGTTTATTACTTGATCGATGACCAGCATCAGCTTCTCTCCATCAATTCCAGGCACCACTCCGGTCGATCGCTACCCTCAGCCAGCATTCAGCCGAGCTGACGAGTCTGAGCCGAGCTTCGATCCACAATCGAGTCCCTGCCACAAACCAAAGAATGTGAGCCTAGGCTCTTCCGCTCTTATGCACCCCTCGGCGTGTGCACAGTGCAATCTAGGATCTAAATCGCCCTGACTCACGCGGACGACAGACGACCGAGAAGAAAGAATCATCCAACCTTGCCCCGATCCGTGACGCACTCAGCAGGTTTTCAGCTGGTGGGTCCTCCCTCCTGCAATATTCCTCTAGATTTGAGTGAACTGATCTCTCGAGTCCCTCCTTCTCTACCTGCTACTACCAGAAAACCCACCTAAAGTTCATACCTTCAAACACTGTCCTTCCCTTCACTGCACGAGCACAGAATCTCCATAGACGAACTCGCCACAAACGGCAGACACACAAAACTATGAAGGGAAGGCATCCGGACTTTCACAAGGACTGCTCTCGCGGTCTTTAGTGCCTACACTCCAGCTTTCTAGCTGGTGGGTCCCGCTTAGTGCCCTTGAATCACAACTGTCGCCTTGAGGACCTTGATAGGAACCAGGTGCAATAATAAAAATCACCCGACGACGATAGCCGCGCGTTCTTATTTTTCTCCGTCTTCACCTTCTTTAGCCGATGGCTGTAAACTGTTTGTGGCTGTACAGGCATGTCTCTGGTGGTCAACAGCAGTGATCCAGAGAGTAGCGACAGCATGCGTGTGTGCAAGCCAGTGGGGTCCCTCTAGGGCACGCCTCAACTTCACCACCATCGGTCGACCCGGAGCTTCTGCGAGCTGCACATCTGAAATGGAATGCCATTGAACCTGACGGCCCTCACGGCTGAAGTGATACAGCTTAGAAAGGGTGTGGAAGAGACCTTGTGCTCCCTGTCGTGGAGGAAGCGGGCTACCAGAAAGCACTAGAAGCACTGTCACCGTCAGCGCGCCTTTTTAAAGAAGGGTATTCAAAATCCAAGCAATGGCGCTGGCAGTGCTGGGGCTGGCAGCGCCGGTTGCAGCGGCTGGAAGAGCGGCTGGAAGTGGATGTTTAAAAGGACCAGAGATGTTGCTCTCACGATGGTGTCTGGTGCATTGCTCGGGAGGGCACGTACCACACAGCGGCGAATTGGAGAAAAGGAGCCACCGTAGCCAGGCCAAATTGAGCAGCAGCCGGCGCATTGCGCTCCTGAGCTTGGGCTTCCCTCTCGTGCAGCTGGCGGATGGTCTAGTCGTCGGTGGTGCGAAAGCAACACCTTGTGCGCACAGTGACTTTCTTCAAGCCACCATGTATCAGTTCATCAGGATCATCTATCGCGTTGATCTGTCTGTGATTGATTCCATGTGGGTTGAGACTTAATGTGATCTGACAATTTTCTTGGTTGAGTAATCGTACATCTTTGTGAACCTTTTTTTTATCTCATACGACATCAAAGTCGCTTGAATCCATCCCCATCGGTATCAGCCTTCATACTCTTGTAGACGCTCGTCGGGATCAGAATTTATCTCATCCCCTAGCTGAGAATCAAAACAGTTTCTGTCTGAAGTGGTATCAGCCTGAGTCGACACCACAGATCTTTTAGTGGTAGATTGACTCTCATACTGGTTGTGATCTGCTTGATTGGTGCTAGTTCAACGCTGAATTTGATTTGGCCCACGCCACTTGGTTGTAACAGTGGTGGAAGCGAAACCACTGGAGGCAGGAGGGAACGGAGCTCGGTCCCCGGTGGAGATATTTGGCTTTGATGGACTCGGAAAGGCCTCTGAGGAGTATGTGCCTGGAAAAATTGTCGCCTTGGCACAAGCCGGAGATGGAGCGGTGCTTTTCCTCGGGTACTTACGTTCGCTTTCAAGACTTTCTCATCTGCTTACTGGTCTGCAGTTTGCAGTTCGACTTCACTGACACGAGACATACTTGCTTTGTCTTTCGAAGATAAAACTAGCCACTGAAAAGAAGTCATGAAAAGCGAGATGGGAAACTTTCTGTTGGACAGAAGGCGAACGAGGAAGAAACGCCGAGGGCCGAGGGAAAACAAAGGACTTAAAACGATGAAACATTTCGTCCCTTCCAGTCCTTTTTATGGTTGCCTTAATTTGCTTTCAGCTTCTAGTGGACTCCAAGCTTTTAACGGCGTTGTTCCGACTGATGAACTTTTTTACCTTTTTGCTTGATTCTTAATGAACTCATACATAACATCAACAGAGTAGGATTGGCAAGAAAATCCTGGAACGGTTCTGCTTGGTTCATGTTGAAATCCATCAGCTCAGTTTGCATTCATGTGGTTTTTCGGGGGAGCTTGAATTGGACCTTTATGTTGTTAGAGTCCGGAGTAAAGTGTGTTGTCCCCTGATATTCTTCATGAACTCATGGACTTGAACGTCAACCGAGCAGGATTGTCAAAGAAATCGAGGAACAATTCCCCGCTTAGTTGATGTTTAAGTCCATGAGTTCATTTTGTATAGTGTGGGATGCAGGATGTGTGGGGAAGTTTCCAGTCCTTTTGAATCGGATGTTTATGTTGGCCACGAGGATAAAATATTCGCGTTTCCTCATTGCTTTGAAGTTGCTTGTGAGTTCAGGGTGGATGGATTTGAGCTGCCGTTGCAGCTCGTTGTGGGGCCAGCCGAAGCTATGGCTGTCTTGACTGCGGTCCAAGAAAGGAAGAGTCGAAGACCAGTGACACATGAAGCATGGGGCTTATCTCTCGCAGCTGTAGGATGGAAGGTTAGAGCACAAACATTCTTCCGCGTGCCTCGTAATGTCCCGCAGTTGTGGAATTTACCTACTCCTGGACAAGTAACATCGCTGAAATGTTGACCAATTAGGAAGCGATCAGTCACCCGAAGTTCGTTGGTTTTGGCAGGTCGACAGAGTGGCTATTACTTCCAACGAAAGTGATGTCTTCTACAGTCGGGTGATCCTCTCGAATTCGTCTGATACTATGAAGAGCATCGATGTAAGGCCTTCCGATGGCATTGCCCTCGCCCTTAGGTGTCGGGCTCCTCTTTATGTTCGCCGGAAAGTTGCACAAGACATACTACTCGGTCCCGACCTTGACCAGGCTGATAGAAGGAAGCCGGACCCATTGAAACGACCAAGCTTGCAAGCAAATAACAAGTCAGTCTACATCGACAACTACGTTACATCTTCGAGCCGTGGGAAACTGTCCGACGCCTTGCTGTTCATTGAGGAAGATGTTACGGAGCTCTTGGGTACCAGCGTGAAGATACTCATATGAAGAGGACAACACCCAGGTTCTTCTGTTACACAATTATGCGGATCTTCATAAACTTTCTAGTCCAACTAGCATTCCAGAAGATCATCTACTTCCCTCTGTACATACCTGTATCATAGTACATACAAAAGAAGCTCACCTTTAAGTAACCGGAGAAACGTTGTGAGTTGTAAGGAGTATCATGTGCGAGTCTTCTGCCGTCACTGGCGATACCGTCGTTGGAAGGTCTTCACTGTGCAGGATAACTTATGAGTAGCGTGTAAGTCTCAAAGTTACAAGGCAGAGCAAGCCCCAAATTATACTTTGGCTGGAAATGTCAGGACAGTACACGTCAAGTGGTACATCAATGGTGGAGTGGCATGTATCCTTTGGTGTCTCTATCTATGGCTCTGGTGTTACGTGCAGTCATTACATTTCATACAATGTTCGGTACCGTCTATCATACTGGGAGTTAAATGTTAAGCTTGCTACGTTTCTCTAGAATATAAAACGTTAATAGTTTCATGTCTCAAGAAAGCACCCAGGTTACCAGTTAAGCTTCGTCGAACTTGATCTTTTGGGAGCACTGTTAGACTGCCTGATATATATTCGCTTTGTTCCTGAAATTGACAATCGAGAAATACTACTTTGGATAGAAAGATCCTTCCATGCTCTACAACCAAACACTGTTCCTGGTTATTGACCCTCAAGGTCGTGAAGTTGTTAGGAACTCCACATTTGGGGACATCACTACTTACGGCTTGGCTTGCATCTTTTAAAACTATAAGTAAATGCAGAAAGACAGATCGGACATTTCCCGACAATTTTCGTTTTGTCCTTGAGTTGATCCGTACTGTTGTCCATTCGTACAAACGGTAGGAATCTTCCTTGCCAGCTAAAAAGAGAAGATCCACTTGTGTCCCCGGAGGAATGTCTTTAAATTAATTTCCTTCGTCGCTGGAGGAATAATCGGTTCATCACACTCCTGATTATCACAAACAGCAACTCTTGATTCTACTACTCATCTCTTCCTGTACAACAGATCAAAGTTGATAACTACCGAATCTTCAGTGGGAATTTGGGCGTTGATACATCCAGACAAACGTGGAATATGATGAATAAATATCCAGAGTACAACCAAGGAACGCATACACTTGCGTCTCTAAACTCCTCATCTACCGAATGATAAATTTACTGAATGGAGGCCGAAAAATTATACAAAATTCGCACCTATGTAAAACTCAGTCTTCGAGTGATCAAGTGAGCTGGTTGGTACATAATTTTGATTCGGCTGCTCATCGTGGACCATCAATCAGCTTTAGCCTACATTTTATCAGCCATCCTGTGGAATGCTCCAGCCAAGTTCCCAAGGACTCTCACCAGACCCTTCCTATCTTCTCTTTCCGCGTCAACTTTCCTAGCTTGCAATTCAAACTTACTCTTCTCCATATCATATTTCCTATTTTCCAGAGCCCATATTCTTTCAGACCTTTCATCCCTCCCTTTCTCGATATTTAACATATTCCCAGACAACCTGTCGAAGGCCGCCACAAGCGGTGACGAAGCTCCATTCCATTTTTTCCGTCTCCCTGCGGATCCATGCGGTCCATCCCCAACATGGGCACTCGGGTGAGCTTCGCCACTATCTTCTGCACCACTCGCTTCTCCTCCGCTAGCAGCTCCTCCACTTACTGCAGTGTTATTCCTAGCCAAAGAGTCTACCACAGAAGGGGGTGAAATATGCGACGATTTCCCTTGGAAGGTATCCATGAGTTCAAGAAGGCTCGACGCGAAAACAACGGGCAAGTTTGCTGCTTTTTTCTCTGCTGGACTGAGTAAACTATACACGGTATTCCCTGCTTTGCGATTCCAATCCTTGATGGACTTGTAATCACTGAGAGTGGCCTCCCACTTGTTCTTGCATGCAGCAGCATCTCTGTCAACGACCTTGTTTTCTTTCAAAAACTTTTCGACTTTCTTCCACCTTTCGACTGAAGTCTCGAATCGATCTCTACCTGATGAACTTTCCGACCGTTCCCATTCAGTCTTTTTCGCTTGAACTAGGAGTATAACCTCCCAGGTGTCCCAGTTGCGTGAACGCCTGCGCTTAGCTTTGTTCAAAGACATCCCGTGATACGGAGAGGGTTCAGGAGCAGCAGGTACCTCTGGGACGTCTACAACTAGTGGAGGAGAGACAGCGGGCTGAGATCTGTGTGGAATATTGCTGGGTGGGGGCACGGTAGAGGGTTGGGAAGTGGATGGAAGAGACGAAGTGAGGGAAGGAAGGGAGGGAATGGAAGGAAGGTTTGCAAGTTGATATCCAGCGTAATTATTTGCCTGTGATTGAGCAAAACTACCGAAAGGTCCAAAAGCATTTGTAGGTTGAACTGGCAATGGGAAAGGCAGGCTTGAGTACCCGCCTGGCATGTTCATGTAACCATGGGGCAGGGGTGGCGGGGGTGGGAGAACTATTGACTGAGACGGTAACGGGAGCATGCCAGGACCTATGGTATGGTGTCCCTCATGGCTCGGGTGCCGTAGCATTGCAGGGTGAGGAAGCATTGCAGGATGTTTGATAGGTTCATCGCCATTCACAGAAATGGATGCATTCTGAGGGGCCTGCCAATCAGAGTATTGTAAGAGAACAAAGAGCTTAACTTTGGCAGTGATAATAAAACATAACTCAATGAACCAAACGGTAAGGAATCCTGAAAACAACTAGGTTTCCCAAGACATTCTTGGATGAAGTAAGGACTCAAACAGAACGTAAACAAAATGTGTGTGTATAAAGATACTCTTGGCAAGTGAGAACTGCAAGCTCAGAGACTGATTGATACAAGAGGCACCGTGATGCTAATGATTACCAAAGATCGAATATTGGTGATAATATCACCAAAAGGACGTTCTCCAGCATTGGCCGACACCTGACCGTACGAGACAGCAAGGAAACAAAATAAGTGACAGAGGAGCAGCATACAGTTGAAATATTGTCTGGTTTTTCTCTATGTTCACCTGAAATTGATGAGCCATTTGTGCAAGCGACATTTGAAAGGCTTTCTGCCGCCTTTCTACAATAACTTTCGCTTCGCAGTCAGAAACCTGCTTCCCAGCTGCACAAAAGTAACCCCAGGGCTTCAACAATTTGCACGTGATAAATACTCAAAGTTGCATTTGTCAAGATATTTTCCGCAACCCGTGGACCTTAGAGGGTAAAATACAGCAAGCAGTAAGAAAGTCGGCGTCTAACCGCGAGTAATGTAACAACTAGATTAACCAGAGAACCCTTGACTGACCTACAGAGAACCTCCATACCCTTCATACAGGTCTGCGTAAGATCAGTTCAACTAACTCTGTTCAACTTAGAATACATTCGAGATATTCTGAGTTGAACAGAATATCTTGAATTGTTCAAACTCCAAACCAGTCATGCATACACTCGTAGAAGTTTATCACTTTTGAGTACTCTTGTCAAATCCCAGAGACGTCATGCATACCACTAATCTTAAGAGCAATCACAGGCCTCGTGAGTACTGGAAACTCAATTACGAGGCACGTCAATTATATGTATTGATACCTGACGTGGGGTTTGAGGTACCGTTCCCTTGAGTGTTGACAGGTCCCATTCCATTTGTACTGCCGGGCGGGTCGTTTTTTACAGCACCAGCAGGGTCAAAAAGTTCGATATGAAAGGTTGCGTCCTCTCCTTCACCGCTGAACTGACTTAACATAACAATCTGCACAAACAGTGAGTCGCTCTAACAGTGAGACTGAAGAATCTATATCAATATTTAGGACGGCATCAATAATGCTCAAATGGGCGGATATCTTACGAGTTGACAATTAGAAATCCTCAAAATATTAATCTTAACAGGCAAACTTGCCCCAAGACTAACACTGGCTTTTGCAATGTCACAGTTGCGATCAGTGGTCAAATATCGTCACGTGAAAACATGGAAAATTACAGTCAAAGTAATAAGGAGCAACGTTGAAAAAATACGGTTTAGTCGGGAAGTCACCCGTGGACACAACAGTGCCAAGCGCCGAACGTCATCAATACTGATCATTTCACTATCAGCTCCTGATAGTTGCTGCATAGCTTGCTTCACATTCTGCCAAGATGCATCGAGCTGTTGCTTCAGCAGATACCCACAAGCTGTATTCAGGGAAGTGAACACCCTCCTAAACTTCTCCAGTACATAAGGGAGACGCATGTTCGCACCAGGAAGTTCAACCCCATGTGCTTTGGGCCGAAATTCTTGACTTTTGGTTGAGTTCTCTCCAGACGGGGTAGTACCATCCAGCAACACTCTATTAGAATTTTCCCCAGCGTCATTACTACCAGGTGGTTGGACTTTCACCTTCTTCCCAGGACCTCCGGCAATCCTGTGATCTAAATTGCGATTTCTCTTTCCAAGAAGATTTTCTCCCTTGACTTCTTTCTCCTCTTCTTCTTCAGCAGGATCATCAATATGATTGTTCACATCATCTTCAGAGTCTGTGAGTATCTCGACCACATTTTGGGCAGAGTTTGGGTCATATTTAGATTCGGCCGCCTCTTCTTTACTAGCGACAGGCTCCCGGTTGAAACCATTCCGTACTTTCACTCCGCCCTGCCCTTCATCATTCAAAGGTCTTCTTGAAGAGTCTTGTAGAGCGTCGGATCTATTGTCTGCATTTATCTCTTGACTTGCCCTCCTCCCAGTACCATCCTGAGTTTCTTTCCCGCCTAATTCTATTTGAAGGGAAACAGGATCATGAGAACATTCAGAACTCTTAGACTTCTGTGCTTCTGCACCAAAATCTTCAGATGATTTTTCATCAGGACCATTAGTGGCAGCAGTAACAGCAGCTAAGTCTGCTGCAATGGCATCCCATACGTTTTCAGCAGGCTTCATTTCCGTAATTAGCCCTGGTGCAAGACTCATTACAAAGTCAGCTCTGTATCCTTCTCGTAGTTCTCCTGCAAGTATGCCCACAGAAGCAACAGTTTGTCGTCCTTCACTATCAGTACATCAATGAGCAAACTTGAGTCCACGAAAAACTCTCTAAATGTAGCCTGCTGGTCCTCAGAAAGCGCCGATATCATCGATAAAGCAACACCGTATGTTCCTTAAATTACCCACTGTCCCGGAAATTAACAGCTAGATGATAAGATAGCGTCATACCTACTGATTTGCTCTTTAAGTTATATATGAATACAGGTGTATGCATGTGTGTCAGACAACACCATGCATACTAATAGTTTATCATGAAAAGATGAATTTCGAACACCAGTCTTTATTGAAACTTGATTGGGAAACAAGGTAACAGCAATCTCTGGTGTTCACAGTAAGCGTCTGCATTCATCGAGGATCCTAGTCTTAGAATTTCTGAGTTGGACTTCCAGAACGGTCCTAGTGTCGTATCCCGATATTTGAGGTACTATTGAAACAAAAGTATCTCTCAGAACAGTCACCGTGCACGAACGTATGGACAGAGATTCAGCACTTCTCTACTGATTTATGAGTGTGTCCAATACTCACTGCGATATGTTCTGTGTGGGATCCGAACGCACACGCCTGATGCGTATAAGTATCCAAGTCACAAAGGAAAAAGAAAAGGAAGAAACACACACACGATGTCATTTATTATCTAACTCAAATAGTATAACGGCGCATTAGTCTAAACCCTAAACACTTCAACAGAGGCAGGAAAGAAAAGCGAAGAAAAGCTCCGCTCTGTATTTTCTGTAAAAGCGTGCTGCGTCTGGTGACAAGCTTGAGGAACTGAGAGAGGCTGCATTTGGAACAAAATGTTGGTCAAAAAGTTAACTGGAAATCCGAGGCAACTACCAGGGAACAACGTGTTTTCGAAACAGTAGAACCCACCTCAATAACTGATGTGAAACGGCACGTGTTCTCTTTCTCCGTGCATTTCCTGCAGCACAGCTCTCACACTGTTCGTACTCCAGGCAGAAATACCCTTGCAGACGAAACATCTCCACCTCCCTTGGATTCCATTTACAGCCAGGGGAGACCATAATTAACCAACCCTGAGCACCGTCGCATAAGTTCTCACCACTGTCTCGCCTTCAAAAATCCACTTTGTCCGCACTGAACAAGGAACTTCTCGCAACCACTTCCTCCTTCCGTCTACTCCATTCTGTTTCAGAAAATGTACACTGATAACTCAGCCCGAGAGTTTCTATCGACCCTTGTTTTCCACCTGAACAATGACGGCCTAGTCTCCGCAGATGCAGTATCGAATATAAATGACGAAAATCTCAACACTGTGATTCATCATCGCGCGCGGAGCTCACTTCTGTCTCAAACTCTCGTTCAGAGCGGGCTGTTGTCGTCACGCTCCACTCAATAGAAAGACTCGCTTACCAAAGGCCTGAGAGGAACTGCGTTCAACCGCAACCAAATGGAAACCGTCGATTCCCATTATTGACGATAGATTGCACCTCGGGTTCACATATGTGACGAAGATTCAACCTCAGGTAAACCCGCAGGTTCTTTGCGCCGAGCAATGTGTAACTCCGTTTCTTTCTTTCTCCTCCTCGGGACGCCCAAACAGCGCATTGAAATTTAGCCGAAAGAAACCCGTAGATACAACTGTACTGTACTTTGTTATTTCGATACGATGCGGTGAACAGCCCTCCCACGAACTTGTAATTACTCCGAAAAGTTCTTGTTGAGACAATAAATTGATCCTTTCACGAACTTCAGTAAAAGAACGACTTAATTAGTTTAGTAAAAAGTAATATAACCTTTATTTTTTGCCATTTCCGGACACTTGGTGTACAAGATGGTAAATACCATATAAGTACGGAAATTGAGCCGACCTCCGACCACTCCTACGGCTCTGTCCGAGTGACAGAAAGTCCAGATTGATCCGCGCTTCTTCGCCAAAATGAAATGATCCGCGCTTCTTCGCCAAAATGAAATGAAGGAACATGCGTAAAACGGACACATGAGAAAGACCCGACACTCGAGTACAGTCATTCCTCACCACTTATATAAGTTACGAATCACGAGCGCTATACTGTAACGTAAGGAATGTTCTTTCTCGAAGTCCATTACTGACGGACAGACCTTACTTGAAGGTACTGTACTGTACAGCACATGTGACTTGGAGGCATACTCTAAACTCGCGCTTGGAGGTAAATCCGTACGAAGGTCCCACTTTCTACTGGTCCCGCCCACAACTGATTACTGTTCCCACTCCGGTGCAGATACTGACGTCATCCAGATCTAGACTACCGTAGTTGGTGCCCAACTCAGTCCTGAATCAAACCTTGTAAGTGAATATCCCAATCCACCCACCTTTTCCTTCACACGCCCGAAGGGATCTAACGGCCCATGTCCTCCACTACTTTGTTGTACGCAAGGCTAGCCGCTAACCTCCACGGAACTCTTGCCTCAGGCGGAATCTCATCAGGGGAGTCATTAACGTGACGATCTTTCAAACAACGTTGCGATTATGGGTAACCTACGTATTCCAAAGCAAGATCATGATGAACGGGTGCAGAAGAAGAAATAGAACAAATATCTTAAATAAGGGAACAGCGGCAAAAGCACCCACCGTGGAGTACGAAGTGAAAGAACAAGCAGAAGAAAGGGCCACTCTAGGAGACAAGTTCTACTACGGGGATCACGACTGCCGTAGGTCAAGGAACAGCCTCTTGAAGTTATCCCTGAGTTTGAAGACATCCAAACTGTCCACCCAAACCTGCACGAGGTGGCCGTTATAAGGGATCCATCGAAGAGTTCCTGTCCGATGGCTCTTGAGCGGAACTACTGGTGTCTGCTATTTCGCTGGTCATGATCTGTCCGAAGGCTCTCCTCGCAATTTCTTTGGTCCTAACTGATTTCTCTCGGCTTGATTTGTAACGTATGCGTACCGTCACCATCCTCGAGCAGAACTTTTAGGACATGATCTTTCACCTTATCTAGGGGAGAGAACGAGAAGCAGTCACGGTACGAGACTCCTCAAATGCCAATCTAGCGTTTAATAGTGTAGTCCCGCCTACGAGGCTGGGAATTCTAGGTCGGCTGGTATGATCGTTTCTTTATATTATGTTCAATTTGACCTCCCTTCTTCTACATGTACGCAGATTCATTGCAGAAAACTTCAGAGCGAATCAGACGTGAATAGAACATAGAACAACTTGTATTCATCATTTGACGAAAAGATTACGCGAAATGCAAATTCATGTAGAATCGGTAGTCATCACATAATGATTTCCTTCAATAGATGCTACAATTGTTGACTTCCTCAGTGAGTACTGTATCTGTGTACTGGCGTGTGGAGGCAGAGTAGATTTGTTTATAAAGTCTAGTGAGAACAGTAACAGAGTTTGCATGGTTCCGCGGACTCAGGCACTCATCTCGCTTCTGGATCCAAGTTCAATCTGCCAGATCCAGGGCGGAAAACAGGCCGTGGATCGTGCAAGGTCTACAGGTATATAACAAGGAAGCACAATCAGCGCTTACGGGCCATGATTGAGTTGCTCCGTAAGAAACCAAAGAGAAATTAGCGCTTCTCAACTATTACCCTGTATAAATGTTCACGGGAATAGGGTTCGGACCCATAAGTGCCAGAGAAAAGAATTTATGGAATTGGGGTCATAGTGTCGGAGGGGCTCATACCGTAGTCCTAAGTATATTCACGATATCTCTGTACGCGAATACTTAGTATTTGCTTGAGAAGTTATTTACTTGTTGAATTTAATAAGTGTAGATCATCCACAAATTGAGTAGTAAAATTTATCACTTTTCGTGTTATCATCCAAACCTAATGAGAAGATCAAGTCTAAAACTGTAACTTCAAACCCCTAATATAATATTTTGAGATAACAGAAATTAATATTTTGAGTGTGTGGCATTCGTGTGAGACTCACATTCGCATGAAATCAAGACGTTGATCTGACTATTCGCTGAAAGCTAAATCCTTTTAGAAAATTTTTTGCTAAAAGTACCCAAGAGAAATTCACTAGCGCGAATATACTTGGGACTACAGTAGTTCTTAGTGCAGAAATTTATTTATTCGGTAATATATATAAATGAGATATGTATAAACGAAGCATCGTAAAATGCAAAATGTATATTCGCAATGTCTTTGTAAAATGTTCATTTTTAAGTTTTGTAGTGTTATTAACAACGGAGAAACGCTTACGTTTCACATCTCGTTTCGTAGTTACTGAAAATATTTTAATTTCTCTGTAAGATGTGTGGCATAGTATACATTCTCTAATCGAGTAGAAAATGCAATGCAAGAACCAATAACGACAAGCACTTTGGGATGCAATACAAGGAACCTCTCAGACATAACATACAACTTACAAATGCAGAGGTAACTATGCACAAGAGCTATGACGGTCCTGAACTTTCTAGTGGGGTTTCATATGCGTTACTTATAAAGATTTCTTCGTCATTTCTACATGAGTTTAACATTTATATCTAAATATTTTTCTCATGAGATTTCTCTATAATTTCAACTTAATACTTATAAACTTCTCACTAATCATTTGTGGACAAGACTTCATGGAAGTGTTACTTTGGTTACATATAAACAAAAGAAAAGGAAATTTGAATCTACTCAGTTTAGAAGACGTGATCAAGATAACTCAAACTTACTTGGACTTGCAAAAGATATGTGAAAACTGAAATATAGAGAATTCACTCCCTTACTTACGGTTTCTCCCCATTGCGCCATTTATTTCGTTAAGGCACGTTGATAGTAGGTTAGGTAATTATGCATTTCTTTCCATTACCTTATTTCTATAATTTGTTTCTCCAATCGTTAATAAATCCACTTCTAAGGTTTTGGGGCAAGAGTACTCCATTTCCTGTCATTACAAGTTTTTTGGAGATCAAATAGATATGGTGGTGACATGTGGAACTACAGTATCCAGAAACGGGACAAGTACCTGCCACATCACCTCGCATGTAAAATATTAGACGTTGTGGATAAAATTGGAAGAATAAAAACTTATGCAATCAATACATGCTGATAAATTTATTGACTTTAGTGAAAAAACTGTACGTTTCTGAAGATTAACCCCTGTGGTTTGTGAAGGGTCGGTAATGAAATAACAAGTACACTGGGAGATGCCTTTACAGGTGATGAGAACCACTCCCATTCAAAAAGACATACACACATGCAATACTCTGGAACACCAAAACATACGAAAACACAGATCTAAAATCTAAAACAGTACGATCTCATATGGCACAAGTCCACTATAACATTGGCTACTACAAGATAAGAAGAGCACCCACGCTTCTAAACCCAAACTCTCAGACATGATGATAAGAAGATGATAGATCTTTGTGTTGTTTCTTTTTCCTACATGCGACAAGAAAACAATATTATTTTGCTCTACATCACCTGTGACACATGAGAGTTTCTCCCCATATCCAAACCCTTGTTTTGTTATTTTTTTTGCGCAAATAAAAGTAAGAAGAGTCATGCAAAACTTTATTAAAAGGAAGAAATGAAAAAAGAATAGGTTAGACCAGTACGCCTAGTGGAGCCCTTACAGTGGGAACTTCAGGTGGGGTTCTGTAGACGGGGTTAGCTTATTGTGGTCACACGAAGTCGGATGGCTTCAATCCCATGGCGACCTAGATGCTCGCGAGCGGGGAATTGTACTTAGGATAGAGTAAGAGTTAAGTTCTACGAAGAAAACAGTTCCGAGAACAAACTAAGAGTTAGTTTTCATGGCCTTAGCTTCTCTTCATTACTTGAGGTTTTATAATTAAAAAAAAAGTAAAAAACTTATATATTTTATATTTCATTAATATGTTTTACATACAAATATTGATAACTTTTCTAATATAAATCAAATGTAAATGATATCCACGTGTTATGTAATCAGAGGTGTAACTCTTCTAAAACTGAAACCATGTGCACGAATCAACCTATTATAAAATTAATATTTTTATAGTAGTTGTGAAGAAAATATATTACTAAGTCCTTTTCAAATTGTGGTCAAAAATTCATACAGACAGGGTTTTTATTTATATACTATATGAAAATATAGTCGTATTATAAATTAATTATGTAACAAGTATGCACTAATAGAAATCAAGTTTTGAATGATATCCAAAATGGACATGTTAATACCAGGTGTCATGCATAACTATATATCTTTAAATAGTTTAATTTATTATTATTAATTAATTAAATATTTTATTTGAAAATTTGAAAATTGTTACCTCTTACCATCTTTTTAAAAAATTACCAAACACAATAAACAAGTTGTTGCCCCTGCAATGAGATTGCAAATGCTATGCATTTGCGAGACAACCAAATCTTGAATTTTTGGACTTTGTTACATGGATAGTTATAGAATGGTGTTTATGTTGCATCTTCGGAGTCAGTGAAAAGTATATTGATGAGATATTCAAAAACTTAATAGGACCATCATATATTAAATCAAAATATAATAACAATTGTTTGTACATATATACATGTATGTGTTTATTACGTCTATGAGTATATGTATATATGCATTTACTGATGATGTATATATATTATACTTGTATAATTAATTATACATGAAATAAATTCTGATATACGATGAAAGATATGGTGTCATGGTTGAGAAATAAAAATATAACTTTTAAAAAATAAAATCATCTTATCAAATCTATAGAGATATTGTCATGTGAATCATATATTCTTTCAACAGATATAGTTGATGAAATATGACAAGACTAGAACAAAGAACAAGTATGGAAGAAAGCCATAAGAACTACTGAAACAAAGATTTTAGACGTGATGTGGTTTTTGTTCAATGACTAAAACATCCTTTGGGAAGCCAAAGGTCTAGAGTTCAAACTTTCTCTTGAGGAGGCTTTACAGTTGCATCACAAAGGTTACTGTAATAAGTTGACACTTTTGGGAATTATGTTGAGCCTTGTGCTTAGGAGCGAGTATGATATCTTCTTAAAAAGTAGCATGTTGTCCAATGCCTCTGCTTACTACACGCATCCAAAGGAGGAGATCTTTGGAGCTTAATATCTACTTTGATTCTAAACATAAGGAGGTTAGTCATTTGGTGCAATGTGAGTCAATGCATAAATATGAAGTTCTGTCATAATACAATGTGTATCAATCTATAATGCAGTGTAGTAGCTCAACGGCATAAACTATTGCGATAATCTTTTATTAAATTCTGATCCAAAAGAATTTTTGTAATACTCATATTTCCATATAACTTAACTTTTAATTCCAACTTTTATCATTTTAGCTTATCAATCTAAATTAAATTAACTTATAAACTTCAACTATAAATAATGAAACATTGCATAAGTTATGTATTTCTGATTAGGTTATTTCACAAATCACTTTTTAAATTAAGTTAAATTGGAATTTTTGCTTCTTCTGAAAACTAATGGAATATTTCCAACCTAATATGAACATAACAATAATTCCACAACAATACATTGAATACAATCTACAACTAGGTAAGAAAAGTTGATCTTGAACAATTTGACAAAATAATCAATTCACTGGAAAGAGTTCGAGAGAGAGTATTATTATTTTGAGTTGTTCAAGAAAAGATATATCCATTTTGAGATAGTTTCAGAGAATATATAACAGCTTTGTGATAGTTATGAAAAAATATAACAGTTATGTGAACAAGAATAATAGGTTTAATCATCAGTACAAATCATCAATGTGAAATATGATATTGAGTCGTTTCATAGTAGGAGAACGAGCTATTTCAATCTATGAGAATTGAGTTGAGTAGTTGATTGCATGAAACTTACTAGTTTGAAACAGAAAGTTTGTATATATAGTACATATTATATGTAAATATTTATTGCATCACTCACCATGCAACACAAATCTCTATCGATTATTTAAACCGTCTCTTTCATATATAATCTTGGTTACCACCTATTATACATCAATGTCAAACGTAATCATGTAGAAGCATTATCCTACCAAAACAACATACACCAAAAAATATTGTTGACTTTGTCAGTGCTAAAACTCTACCTATGATTTCGAAGATCATCTCAAATATTAACGTTTTTCTTGCTTCAGGTCAAAATTATCTAGTGCTTTTTCTTCTATCCATCTCCATTGCAGCCATTATCAAAATTGAGATGATGACAACAAGCGTGAGAGCACGTGTTTAAACGGTCAAAGTTATCTTACATTTTTTCTTTTCATCTATCTCCATTGCGATCATTGTTAAGATTGAAGCGTTAGGAGAGAGTGCGAGGCAAGAGCTCTGACAATCAAAATTATCTAACGCTTCCATTTTGTCAATATCCATTGCAGCAATTGTCAACATTTAAGCAATGACAAAAAGCGTAGGGATCTCTATGGATCAAAAGCCTCAATCTGTAGCATCACACCTATCTCCATCATCGTCCATATTGTATCGCCTGGCTCGAGGAGGACGCCCAAGATTATTCGCTTCCTTTGTTCCCGTTGTCGCACTACTTGACGGCTACATGTTACATTTCTACTCCGACACTTGAGTTTAGTAGTTCTAGAAGTTAGTTCATATTACTTCTAGTCCTTTATGTATATGTTTGATACCTTTGCATACGGTGCTAACACTATTGTGTTATATATTTTGAGTCCTAGTAGGTTGATAGTATCTTGTTCAAGCACTCGTGCGCTTGTGCAAGTGATTTCATGCTTATCTATGTTGTCAAAGTACATAACTTTAGGTCTACCATGTGGATAGAGTTTAAACCACCAGTGCCCCTATAAAAGGAACGTACTGGGAGGAAACTGACGTGGCATTTTGTCGCGTGCAGCCAAGCTGCACGCAACAGTGACCACGAGCTCTTCCTGAGTTCAAACTCAGGGAGGAGCGCGTTAGTGAGGTGTGTCAACGATGACTCGCTTGTACTTTTTCAGTAACCTGGCTAGGGTTCGAGGTTTTCGACCATTCTGTGTCTGCGGATTACACACTAATCTTTTGGGTCGTTGCGGCTGCGGCTCTGGCGTTGTTGAGGTTCTTCATTTTTCTGCTTCATCGCTGCGGCTCGCGACTTCGTTTTGTGTCTTCGATCGCTGCAGCTGTGACTTTGTGGTTTTACACTACGGCTCTGTGGTTTTACACTAATCTTTTCGAGATTTATCTTTGTCATCGCTGCGGCTCGTATTCGCTACATATGCAAGCGGGTTTGAGACATTTTATTCTTATTGTTGCGGCTTCATTTTGTGCAAGCGGGTTTGAGTCTTTTCCATCGCGGCGGTTGCGGCTTACGTTCTGTGAAGTTTCCAAGGTTTCTCTTTTTCATCGCTACTCACGTTATGTGCATGCGTTCTGTGGAGTTTCTGAATTTCTCTTTCTCATCGATGCGGTTCGCTTTCTATGCAGGCTGGTTGGCGTCATATCTTTCTCATCGTTGTGGCTCACGTTCTGTCTCCATGTCACACACGGTCAAGAGACGGAGGGTGATGACTGACATAGAGCTTGAAGATGCTTGGATAGTCTCTGGCAGCTGTCTTGCTGACAGCCCTCTAACTTTCACTACACAAGAACTACGAGAAGCTTTTCTTGATTATAGTGCTGCTGTGGTGGCCTTCGTTACCTCTGATGGAGGTGCACACCTATGAGACTTTGAGAGTGAACTGATAGCATGCATTTCTGCCTCTTACACGGAGGAAACCTCCAAAAAGAAACGTTTCGTCATTTACAAGGAGCTCTCTTTTCTTCTTGGCTATGTGGATCGGAAGCAGTTGTCTGAACTCCTTGAAGCTGCAGTAAAACATGAGTTTCATGATCACAGTGAAGTTTTTGTCAGTTTTCAGAACTAGTTCTCCTGTTTTCTTTTTTGAAGTACATTCTGTTGTCCATATTGTCTCTTCTTTTTTCTTTTAGTTGCATGCATGATGCATCTCGACTAGCGGGCCTAGGAGCTGTTGAATCAGTTCCTATAGAATGCTATGCCCAGATGGGGGCTTTCGAGAGTTCAACCCCTTGTAGCATGTCACGAGATTCGAAACCCCTCCCGTCGAGGATGTTGAAAAGAGAGATTTCTCACACACAAGACCGTGGAGCAGTACCGATACATTCTGGACTGTGTAACAGTTTGCTATTTGTTTCTTGTGGCAAATTTTCCTTGACGTCTCAAACTATGAAGGTGAGGATGATCCGTTGTTTCCTTGCCATGTTCGACGTCATGAGAAACTTTCTGTTTATGCTTGCTCAGAAGTATCACCGCGATGTTCGTGCACCATATCAGCATTGCCGGACGAGTTTTGGACACAAACGTTGAAACGGATGACTTGACTACCTTCTTAGTTGATTTTCAGATGCAAGTTCTTTCACTGCAAGTGCTAAGGGAGGCAATGTATCCTTTTCGGAATTCCAAGTTCTTAGTAGGTTCATCGCTGTGAAATGAAAAGTTCGTCGTACCTATAGGAGGATATCAATGCGATGCAAGTAGTAACTGATAGTCCTGTAATTGAGAATGTGAACTAAAAGTATGTTTCTTCTGTAAAAGTAGTTCCTATACCGGAGCAGATATCGGAATGTCAGCAGTTCACAGTCCTTACGTGAATACGGGGCCGTTGAGAAATTCAGTAAGATGATTCGTTTTGCAGCGTTCATCATACCGCAGATGACGTCAAAATTGAGGGTTTCTCCTTCGGTCGGCGTTGAGAGTCCTGTCTTTTCACCTAGTAGCTATTTGACTCAACAGGATGCCTTCGAAGAGAGGAGAGAGAGCGAGTTGACGTTACTACACAGAAGGAAGGAAGATCTTCCTGGTAAAGAAGGATCTAAAGCAACAGCCCTGATATCTAAATCAGGTGAAGAGCCCTCTGGTGGATACAGAGTGTCACTACGAGACGATGATTTACCGGGATGGAATTGGAGAGTGGCAGATTTGTGTAGAATTCTGTGCTCTTTTCTTGTGCCATCTGGTGATGTGAGGAGCTTTGCCAGCGGCATAACCAGAAGTCAAGATGCGACGGTGTCTAGCACAAATTCGACAACGTTTATCTGCATTTCGAAGTTCTTGCACCATATCAGCATTGCCGGTGGGGTTTTGGACACAAACGTTGAAGCTCTAAGGAGTACATAGTAGGCAATAAACTATGGAATGTACTGGATCTGACCACTGTGGATTTCCCGTTGAGCTATAGTCTGTTACACTACACAAGTCTGAGTATTGAAAACTTAGTGTTCTGAATTTTCTACAACACAATTGCGTGAATAGATCACGTTTAGTGTTTCTAAAGGACTGTACAGCTGCAGCATCGCCTTGGTAGTATCCTTTGCCGAATGGGTTGCTGAAGGCACCAGCTAGAATTACAGCAACGTTCATTATCACTCCATCAATTCCTACATCTCCATTGGGAGCAAACAATGGAGCTGTTTGAGGACCATACTGGAAGTTTGCAAAGGGCCATGCACATCGACCCGCACACTGCTTGCCTTTGTCTGCTTTTCCCACCCAGCCAAATGTATTTCCGAGAGAATGCTTGAACCACTGGCATCAGTGTAACCATTCGTGGGTTTCCACCAGCTGCTGAGGGAAGGATTTGTCGGTAATGGGGAGTGGAAAGAACTGAAGAAGTCAGTTCGAAGTCGTTTACAATGCCCAAGTTGTGTACAACGTAAAGCACATAAAAAAAACGACGACATGTTTCCCCGGAGCTGAACATAGTACAGAAGTTCGAAGCCTGGGTAGGGAAAACGTTTCTTTTTGCCAAAACAAGATTATGGATTCAAATGGTTATCCGAAAGGAAAAGGAAAAAAATAGGTTTAGGAAGAGGGAGGAGGGTTTAGAGGTTTCGGAGAAGGGTTTAGTTATTTAGTTATTTATATTTGCACTAATATGTTCATATATAAATATATAAATTATTCAACATATACCTTTAGACATGCAAGATGCTCACAAAGTAAATGACGAACATGTTGTATGTGCATATTCTTGTAATTTAGTACAGCAAATAATAAGAAATGACATGATTTATGAAAGTTTGCACCATATAAATAAGTATCAAAATTATATAACCAGAAAAAAAATGATGTATGTAGAATTTTCAACAACAGCAAATATTGCGTACAGGTACAACGCTATTGTCGATTGTCACCTGTGCAACAACAATCAAATTTTCAGTTATAGCTTTTAAAACATTCAAAACAAAAAAAAAACATTTAGAAAGACATGTATGAAGTACACTCAATGAACATACAAGCTTAGTACTTATGCAGACGGTCCAGTACGCGTTCCGAATATCGCATCCCTCAACTTAATCTTCCATGCAGTGGTTCTTTCAGGTAGCTCTCGGCGTGTTTGAGTTCGGTTGCGCACTGTCGTGTGTTGAGGACGTCGTTGATAAATCTTGATGGGCTCCCGACGTATGTTCTCGTTCCAGTTCATGCAACATGCCGCCAATCGAGCTTCATGCGACTTTGCAAAATGTGTCCTCTTCGTGGCAAACTTGTTTATGACAGAGTTGAAAGTCTATGACATATAATTCTCTCGAGCTCTCGTGTAGAATTGCATCTTGGCCGGAGTAATGACCTTTGACAAGAAAGTTATCATAGCTCGATGTGTCAGACAATCTATAACAACACAAACAATGATCATTGAGTGAGAAATATCATTTTGAGCAATTTTAATAATAAGAGACATAAGAATAAATGCATAAGAGATATAAGGATAAATGCACACCTACCTCGTTGATAATATGTGTCAGATGCTGAAACATTCATGTCCGGGATGTTGCAACAAGACCGATCTCCAGACAGAATCCGACATGTCTTATGATCACCTGCCCAATGATCAGCAGCGTTTTGAATGTCCAACACTAAGATGCTTGTAGCATCTTCTTTTAAAGGATAACGACCATTAGCTCTCATAGTTCGACGAGCATTCAGTTGACAACAAGTGTAAATCCATCCTTCAACTTATCAGCAATATCATGTGTCATCAACTCTGGATGCATGTATCGTCGAGAGTCTACAACCTCATTCTCTCGAAGACCTCATAGCCCAGTCACTCGTTGAACCAAGATAGCCTTATTTCCTGTAGCTGAAACTCCTTGAGATCAAAGCCATTCTTCCAACTGTCTCTTTGTGAGAAGCTCAAGGTCTACAATTACCTCAGCATCATCGACTCCACAAGGAGATCGCTTCTTCGTCTGCACCTCCGCTAAGAACTTCTTGATCACGTTCTTGCACTTGTGTCATAGGTCCTTTTGACTCACAATGCCATGTCGACGCAATATAACATCCACTGATGTCTTGTCATCATGGACAACCTCGTCATGAACAATACCGCGAGCTACCAATTGCTGGATCTCGATCTCAAATGCCGCATCCTCGATCAACCATGCATTTCCTCCTACCTCGACTCGAGTCATATTCACCATCTCGATGACACAACCGTCAAATGCATCAATGAATGCACAAGTGCCGTATAGCCATTTCGGGTGGAGTCGTAACGGAGGTCGACATACACAACAAAGTTTCCTAAGATATACAAGTCAAATTCAAAAAATACATATTTAGGATATTCTAAGTAAGATTACTTATGCATCTGATATCACAACATGAGTAATATACAAATCACTTAGCACAATGTGAACACACTCACCTCCCATGGGAGCATAGTTCAGGTCTGGAAAATGCCGTGCGAGTACTTCTGACAGCACCTCCTCTTTCTTGACCGTCCATCGATCGAGTGTTGCTTGAATCCATCCAATCCGTCGTCTCCTCTCGCTCTGAAATCCATAAAAGTGGTTTTGTCCTATAGGCTGTAGACCGACCTCTCGGTAGATTGAATCCAATAGTGTATATCTCAGTCCCGCACATAGTGTAGAATGATATATACGACACACCACATCGGGGATCTCATAATACAACTCCATCTCCGTGGACAACCATACAAACTTGTGCTGACACTCACAACTGAACTTCAACTTCCAAGTCTGATGAAAAGCCTTGATTGTTGGAGGTAACAAGAGCTTATCACATCTTGGATGGGGATATTTCACCTTGAAGTCTTGAAAGAATTCCCTCAATCGAGACAAAGATACAAATCCAACCCTCGGGAGATTTTTTTGGGAGAGAAGTTGACATACTTGTCGAGGATAGAGAAGAGAGAAGTTGACATACTCACGACCATCTACTTCATTGGAGATATGAGAATCTACTATTGGATCTACTGGGATTTGATAGTCCAACACGTCATCTGCCACCTACAGATAAAATATGCCAATTCAAATAAGAAATATATAATGCGCACGCATTCACAGATTTACAAGCATACTTCAACTTGCTTGAAAAGAGTTGAAAGACGATCATACATGAACACCCAATGCATTCAAAACATCAAGATCGGCCACAAACTCATCATCATCCATCTCTGGTACAAGTACCTACAAATCACCTTCCTTTGGAATTACATCTGGAATCTGGTTTCTAACTTCTGTCTCTTTGATCATTTGATCAATAACGACCCAAGCAGTCAAAAACAGAAAGTTCATAACCGCAACATGCCCTGCACCAGGTCCCAAAAGTTGCATCAGTTGTATGGATCTTAATCAACCCTCCAGGGACCTCCGGACATCCTCTAGGTCTATGTCTATCGTCCGGTCGTGGTGGATGTACTCTAGGAGACATGAACTTAAATCTTGGCAAAAAAATAGACCTATCCATCCGGAGGTCCAGTCCTCGTCATTGAGATATCCTCAAATCACCTAAAAATTATGAAAGATATTTAAATAAAATTATAAAATATAGACTAAGTAAAAATAACAAAAGAGGACTAATACAAAATCAGGAAAAGACTAATACAAAATCAAAACATGACACTACTAATACAAAATCAAAATAGTCCTACCCTAACACTATAACTATACCAAATTGAAAATATTACTCAAAACATGTGAGACTTGAAGATGACTAAGACACTTGGAAATGACTAAGTCCTAAAGTGAAGAGTGTCTAAGTAAAATGTATTAGATGGGGAGGAGGAAGGCTAGAAGGGCGGAGGAAGGAAGTAGGAAAAAAGGGAGGGCTGGAAGTAGGAAGAAGGGGAGGGCTGGAGGCGGAAGGAAGGGTGGCAGGAAGGAAGGAAGAAGAGGCGGCTCTGCAAGCAGCGTGCTGCAGGTCCTGCAGTTCTGAGAAGGCATATCGGAATAAATTTCCGGCTGTACTACATTCCGGTTACGTCTCAAACCCGCCTCTCGGCAGTGTAATTTTTTCTTCAGTTTATAGACATTATAATTTTTCAGGTTGTCATTGTTCTTATATGAAGTTCGTCTCACACAATAACAAACTAACTCGATATTAGAACATTTCGAATTTCAAAAAAAGAATATTTCTAAGATTCTTCTGTAGATACTGAAATCTTATATGTGTCATATTGTTCGCGTCAGACATCAGTTTGGGACCAGAGATGGCTCTCAATCAGACGCACGTTGTGAACCATAGATGAACATCATTGGATAACAAAAAAATATGACAGCTGTACGAAATATCGTGGATAAACCCACCTCCGTCTGTTTTTCAGAAATCGCGACTAAACTATTTAGAGGCGGGTTAACCCACCGTTAATATAAGGGCCCATGTGGTTTAAGCTTATGGGTTGTACTTACATGTCGTCCATGCATGCTTTCTAGCTTGTTTGAGTTATCTTTCAGGGTTATGTGTTATTTTTCATGTCTTCGCATGAATTTTAGGATTTACGTTGACACTTTAGAGGCTTGACGTGGTAACCTATGTGTGAAATTAAGTTATCACATGGATTAGGACACAAAAAGACAGGAAGTGAAGCTATGGATTCTCATTGGTCTATTTTTGTCTTTTGTGAAACTCTAAACTTAGAAGTAGGGGTCTTAAGAGGAGTTCGAGCTTTTGATAAGGGCATTGAGAAATCTGAGAACACAGGAGGATAGAGCTCGTTGTGCCAGTCACTGTCACTGAAATTCTTGATCGATTTGGAGCAATAAAGGAGGAGTTATGCCAAATTGAAGTTCGGATTGAATTGAAACTGCATCACTTTTGTTGATTTTGGGATTTTGAGTATCAATTTCAGCATAAAAGAGATAATCGCTTCAAACTTGCGTGGTTGCGTTCACTATTAGCAGGGCTAAAACTGTCCAAAAAGTCATTTGAGTGATTGAGTAATTCAAGGCGTCCGCTGAAGCAGAGGAGGTTTGAAAAGCTCTCAATCTAGAGCAGCAACTTCAGAGAACGAGATTTGGAGAACTGTGTACAATCAGGAGGCCAAATTTCACAGAGATGTTTAACATCCTGTAGACTCCAAATCCTGTAAGGATCATCGAAAGTGATCGAGCCAATTTGCTGTTCTAGGTAAAAATAACCATCTGGGTGCTAGAAATTACCTTAATTTCTTTACTCAAAATGTTTCTGTTCATATCTCGGTGCTAGAATTTGATCTCGGACTGAAACTTCGTGTGTGTGTTCAGTAGGGCCTCTTTTGCATGTAAGAGAGTTTTAGAAGTCTGAACCATCATAGTTTTCTTCTCCTTGAGTGTTAAAGTTCACCGCCTGATCCTATTACTACTAGTTAGACCTGAATTTCGCTTTCTGAGCATATTAGAGGATCCTGCACACCTGAGTGAGTGTTTATAACGCTCTGTTGTAACCTGAAAAGCCTACCTCTTGAGTAAACAACCACAGCCAGAAACCCGGCGCTTTTCTAGATAGACGGATCACACTCCGACACCGTGTACTTTTTATCAAGTTTTTATTAGCTAATTTCATCATCATATTCATTTTAGTAGCTAATTTTCACGACGGATTATACTTCAAGAAGTGAATTCCTCTCCAACTTTTCTTAACTATGTTTTATTCACTTTCTCAAAACATCCACTCAGGTATGCAAATGCATAGCAAAAATAATTAATTTTTCTCTCACATATTTTTAACATCTAAAGTTGTATCCCAAGGTCACATACCAATAATAGATGCACGATCAGTTAAGATAACACATCCATAGTAGTTTAACCACTATTCAAATCTTATTGCTTAACAACATGTTTGAGAATTTAAAAAGATAAATTCTTATAAATATTTTTGAACAATTTTATTAAAATTAATAAAGAAAAGGTTATTTGTCTCTCAAGTATGTATAACAATCCAAAAGCTAAGTTGCATCCACGATAATTTTATCATGATGGGAGTTAAATATTTTTATATATGACTGGTAGATATTGTATTGATATAAAAAGATCATTAAACATAGAATCAGTGAATATTATATGTTAAACAAGTCACTAGGTTTAGTTCATATATATACACATTTAACTTTAAACTCTTGATATTCGTATATCAAGAGTTTAAGGCAAAATAACTCAGTGTCTTTAAGGACAAATGGAGTTAAGCAGTGGTAGACGTCTCAAACCAAAACATACCTATGATAATTTTTTTCAATTGGGTACCGATTCCTGCCATATTATAGATCAAAATGGGCAGCAAAAGAAACTATTTGTAATGCACCTACTTGCATTCACTTACAGTAAAAAAAGTTAACAAAGAAAATGTTCTTTCGAAGTTCTTCTCGCTTGTTTGATATATTATAAAGATATGAGATGATATATTATGTTGACAAAATAATCAATGAGAGATGATATATTATTTTGAATGTTTGATATATTATAAAGAATGAGATATGTATGAAAGATGTCATCATAAGATACATGAACGTCGTGGAGACTAGTATTTAAATCGAAAACTGGGAAAGGAAAACTACAGACCAAAAAGAACATTTATCATGTTATTAACTGATGGGAACTTTAATACTATCCTTTTTAAGGGATTCCATTTTATACCATTTTGGTTCTTCCGTCCAAAAATAACCACAGGATGGCTGCATTGAAAGCAATCCCAATTGAATAATGCCGCGATGTATATTTTCGTAATATATATATATATATATATAATATAAATTTATACATATCTAAATGAAAAAACAAAAAGCAGAGGCAGTACAAGAAACCGTCAAGCAAAAAGTCGTAACTTCCCAAAAACCATACCGAACCCATCCCACCACAAAACCAGTATACTTTCTCGATTTTCTCCCTTTCTACGTTCGCACTTTATTTAGGGTAACGATTTAAAGTATTCCGAGTACGACTTGTTTGTTGCAACCAGTTGCTCTTTTTCGGCACATCCATACGACTGTACTGAGCTTCTACTGACGGTCTTCTGTGGCGGTGCGACGGCCGTCCATGGTGGAACAACCCTGTTGGATAAACAGGATACTGTAGTCAATTGCCACATTCCAGCTTATACCGAAGAAAATGCTTTAGTTGTCTACAGAGGTCTGCTTTGAAATTTGTAAAACCCATCCTTTGGCGTGGCTGCTTCTGAAACAATGTTTACCTCGTAGATTGTAGGACTGCTTTGCTCATTGATGCCGAGGGAATAACAGAAATATGGAGCTGCAGGTTTGATTGTCTCCGGAGAATTGGCGGAACGATAACAACTTCTCTAGACTGCTGTCGTGCTCGTAGGGGCGGCATTGCTCCTGGTTAGGACGGACACACTTCCATATTCTTAAACACCTCAAATTGGTGCAGCTTTAGATCGGCACGATGCAGGACCAGGGCGCAGATCCCGCTCTGTCTCTTCCCATTGACATAACGTATTCAAAACTTGCTGGTGAGATTGCTGGACTTGGTTAAACGGGAATGGTAGCTTTTCCTCAGATATGTACGGGCACCTTGACCTTTTTAGTCTTCGTTGCTACAGTCTGTCTGCAAATTACGGAAGGAAGGGTGTCAGGATTGTATTTTGATGGTTGATATATAGAGACTCGCTGTTTTTCTTAACCAGATCGATGCAGTCCTTTGATTGTTCACGCTTTTACTTTTCCAGGTGTGGGGCGTAGTTGCTTCTGCTGGGATTTTTCTTACCATGTGCTCGACAAATACAGAGTATAATTAGTTTCATTTGTCCGATCTGTCGGAGCTCCATATGGCAGTTCAAAGTAAAGATGCTGATGATGTAATCTCTTCTAGATTGGCTGGTGGACCGCAGGAAGATTCCAGGAGAGTGGCGAAAGAAATTGGGAGGCGTTCAGGCAAGGGTCAGAACAGCTCTTTCCACTTTGCCGCGCGACGTCGATCCCTGGTTTCGCACGCTCGACGTAGATGGTAAGATACTATTCACTTCTTGAAACTTTGTCGATGTGAAAACCTCACGTAGGAATCATAAAAGGGTGATTATGTGGACAATCTGTGAGATGAAGTAATGGGACACCTATATCCCTCAGCCATAAACGTTTGCAAACAACCCGTCCAGCTATGGTTACGCATGTTTGGCAAAACATAATCCGACATTCCCATGTGCACGGAGTTCGCTAGATTAGATCACCTGGAGTCTGAGTTACCATATCGCATGGAGCGATCCAAATACATCAAAAACTGATATTCTGGTGTCTTAGGCGTAGAGGAACCACACCAATCCATCCCGAACTTGGTCAAGAAACTCTGTAGGTTAGGTAGTTTCTCGTCCACTTCGTTTCTCGTCTGGTGGTTCTGTGTTTGATGAAAATGGAATTTGCGTCAGTTTTTGTTTTTTCTACGTATATGTCTCTCCCTCTCCCTTCCCCTCTACTTTGCTATACTGCAAAATCTCTCTGCAAGCAACTATACCCTGCCATAGTTGAAAGTTTTAGGAAGAATTCTCTGCAATTTAGTGGCAACATGCTAGGCTACTCTCTAATTGTCTCTTGGATGGCCCCGACTTGTATCGTTTCAGGTGTTGGATATTTGGAAGCCACGCGGATCAGAGATGTACTTCTTGCTACATCACCTGATTCCCGTAATTTCCTGGGAAGGGCCACCGGAGCGGCGGTAATACTCAACTACAGTACTTCCTCCTGCGAATCTCCAGCCTTGGTGCATTCTTTCTATTTTACATTTATTATCCGAAGTAGGCAGATGATCAAGTGCTTGGAGTTGCGTTGATGCAGGGCGAGTGGGAGTCCATAGTGTCGGCATATGAAAAGGATCACCTGTATCTGGGCGAGGCAGCACAGATTATGGTTCAAAACACCAACTATGATATGTAGGTTCTTGTTCATTCTCGAGTAACAATGCATCTTGTACATCCTTAGAAGAGAACGTTAATCTAGAGCTACCTTAGTTGGGTGGTTATCTGTAGCTGCAAAGATTACAGTGCCTTGTGAAGACTTACTGTTATTTGCCCTGTTTAATTCTGCTTTACTTGCAGTCCAGACCTAAAGAGGCAGGTTGTCAAGTTGCAGCAATTAGTTACTGACTCAGAGCGCAAGGAAGCCGAGGTGAAACGAACTGCTGCGCAATCTGCAATCAAGTATCAACAAGCTTGCCAGGAATTGGGAATCCAAGTAATTCTCTGTGCAGACAGCTGAAAGCTTCTCTTATGTGGCAGCCCCATCTGGGTGGACTCAATATTTCACCTGAGATGCTGCTAAAGGGGTGCATTGATCGGTTAGGATATTGTTTGAGTACATCTTAAAAAGTCTAAGGTGGCGCAGGGAGTTAATATCAGGGCAGAACTGTTAGCCCTGGGAAAGACACTTCCGAACATCTTTGCGGACGTCGTTGAGGCTTTATGTAGTGGTATGGTAGGTCGCGCTCTTGACTACTATCAAGCGTTCACCAAATATGCACATGCCGGAGAACATGTGAGTTGAGCTCATTGCTGCACCGCAGTGTGATGTCGTTTGTTTTGCCTCTGGATTCCGTTTTTTATAGCGGAGAAATAGTTTTATTTAAATAGAGAAATGGTTTTTTATAGCGGAGAAAGGCCAAAATGGTTTGACATTTTCCACTGTTCTGATGTTTTATTGTACAGGATGATACAAGACTTGTCCTTCCGACACTGAAAGAACTCCGTGACAATCCCCCGGATGTTGACGCTGCCGTGAATCTCAGCCCCAAGACTTTCCAGCCAGCAAAACCAAGAGAAAACTTGGAGAGTGGAGCTATACCCGATATGTTTACCACGGAGATTGACTGGGGAATTGACACAACCGGTGGCGCGGATGCGTCCGGCCCAGTTGACATTGATTGGGACATCGGTGCTGTGCAGCCGGATCTGGATAGTGCTGGTAACGAAGGGGAAGTACTAAGTTCTGAACCACTGGTTGCCGGTGCCTTAGTGGACGATATGCAAGCAGTTCCTGAAATCAGCTGGGACATAGAAGTACCCGAGGCCGGCGCCACAGAGATAAATTGGGATATTGATGTGGAAGAAGATGTTTCGGCCTCCATCACAGATGTTCTGCCGCCTACAGAACAGTTTTTTAGCAACGGAGGGTCAGAGCTGGATAGCGTAACCGGAGAAGAAGTCAGACAGACATTTAGCCTCGCGGAGACTGACTACAGGAACAGGTTGCTTGATGAACTCTTTGAGGTAACAGTTCTCGAGTGGGACTCTACAACAGATTTTCCATCCTTGTCAAGTTTACATACTGGAAGATTATGTAGTACAGTTCTCTGGTTATGTCAATGTTATTGACAGTTACATTCCTCACCCCCTTCCCCCCCACCTCCTTTGTAGCTCAAAGCCTTTTTGAAGCAAAGGCTGGAGGAAATTGAGAATGAAGATACTGCTGCTCTACAAAATCAAGTCCAAGCTGTTGCGCCTACCTCGATCACACAGCACGGCTCCGAATCATTAATCGCAATGGTAGTAAGCATTGCTGAGGTTCTCAACTTGCTAACAAATCGGAAAACACGGGATTTGATTCTAATCTCAACTTCTTTAAGGTAAGATATATGATGGGATGTTTCTATTTTTACAAGTTGGTGTATATCATCTACTTGTTCATGAATGCTTTCCGCCTTGTGCTATTTGAATAGTCGTAAACTTCCTGGTCTGATGTTTAAATCAGTCTGTTTACTTGCTGTCGTAGATACCTGGAGAGGCTAGAGGCTTCACTAGGTCAGAAAAAGCAAAATGAGTCAAAGCTTCATCAGACCATGATAGACTTGAGCAACAAAAGACTTGAGCTACGCAACAATCTTACGATGATATGGCCGAAGCAGGTGCGTGCAGTCGGAGGCTTGATATAGCCATTTTCAGTTTCAGTTTTGAAGTACTGTGTGATTGCTGCCTGTGGTCTACAGCTACCTGTTTAAGAACCTCTTCAGATATCAAGTACAACCGAGATTCTTTTCTTCAACTCATGTGTTTATGTGAACTCACAGCCCTTACATTACTTTGTACTCATTTAGTAGAGTTCAAAGATAATTGTGTTGTGTCTGTCTCGCCGGTTAACTTTCTGCAGGAAGAATTCTGACGCTGATCCCACACTAATGTGAAAAATGTGAGCAGGAGGCAATTGTGGAGAGAACAAAGTCGTACAAGCAACTTGTAGAGAAGAGTCTATCCGCACAGTACAATGATCGCAAGGTCAACATCATAGGAGAGATCAATACAGCCTTGGGTAATGTGTAGAAATCAGTAAGGACCTCCAGATTTTCGAAGTTCTCCGATGCTTAAACCCTTATCTTCGGTCTCGCTTCTAATTTCATTATCCAATGAAGCCTGTTTTCACGGACTCTTATATTCATGACCGGAACCAACAGATTGTTGTTGAAACGGTACAAGTCATTGAGTTTATATAGCTGGTACGTACCGTGTATCTCCTGGGTACTTTATGCCTAGAATATTGAGTTGTCTTCTTGAAGCATGAAGCATCCATTTCTTGCGACGTACATGCACTGCTTGGTTACAAACAACGTATCCTGGTTGAGATATGTGCTGAGTATGCTTGCAGAATGTCTTGGGATATTCTGCGTTTCGAGACACACATGATGGAGGTACCCAGATCAGTTCCGTGAGAACAATATGTAGGTGCCTTGAGGGAGCAGGAAACGCTTTCCTCAAATTTCTTACGGTCGCAATAGAGCTTTTGGTGAGCAGCCGAGATACATGATAAGAAGTGCCCTTGCAAAGAAGAATGTGTCGTTCCAGCACTGTTCTGTTCTTGTCCATCTCAGGAGCTACTGACAATAGCGCCATAGACAAGAACTCGCTTACAGCAGAGCAGCCTATCTCCGTAATGTGTCCCACGAGCTGAATTTACTCGACCAAACGCTTATGTAAGCACTCGACTGATGATCCTCAAACTCCTTATTACCGTCCGGTGGTTTCTGTACGTCTACTGTCAGTCGCTCACGTCCTATACTTAATAACACCGATTGTGTGCGAATCCGGAGTGCGCCAGGAAATTCGAAATGTGGTAAAGCCGAGCGTGAGGTCCCTTGCTCATTAAAGGTTGCATTAAAGGTTGAGGAACTTGCTCACTCAAGTTCCTAATTCCGAGGACCACACTTGAAAATCTCAAAACACTTTCGAAGTACAATCGTGTGCGACACAAGAGAACTCGACAAGTGAGTGCTTCTGGGACGCTTGTTGTTTGTTTGGAGAGTTGAAGCTCCCATTACGGTACCGCATAGCAAGCCACATTCGGAGCCAGCTGAAACCGACACGTCAGGAAGAGGCATATGGAATGGAATTCTGAAAGCAATGCTTTCCAGCTTTCATAGTCGTTGAAGACTGTCCTGGCCGGACCACGATACGAGGACTAAGATTGACGTCAATCTAATCATCTACCTTAGAGCGTTCAGTTGATCTGTCATGAATCCACGTCCGGACGACCGGAAAGTTGGCTACGACCCCCGGGTCCTGTATATCGCGTGCGGCAACAGATCACACTACAGTGTACAGTATACAACACGCAAAGCGAGGACAACGGTGTCTTTTCGGCCGTACAAACTACCCGCTCATTGGGGAAGCCCGAAAACGCGCAGCACTCGACTGAACCAGACGTGCTTTCTGCAGAAGTGTAGTTGAACCCAACTCTTTTTCCTATGCGTTTGTGAATAGCTTACTGCAGATTTTTTTGATTTTTCATAATCATGAAAATAAGAATCATTTTTCCCAGTTGGATTAACAATCATTGTATAGTGAGATATGGTGTCCGTCCAGGTAGTTCAGAACTTTCTGAACGGTCGTCTGAAGATATCAGCATGACATGACGAGAATGAGAGCATGACGATGTCATACCGAAGAGCGATGCGAGTTCTGCACGTTCGTTGTGAGATAATGAGCTTGATCATCTATCATTATCTTGCAAGAAATTGAGATGGGTCGAAGTATCTGGGTATCTCAGTAGTTGATTTGGCCATGGGAGCTAGAATTGGCTCGCATAATGTCTCAAGGTCTGCTTTCGCATTTATATGAAAGCATTTATATGAAAGCTAGATCCGCATGATGTAAGCAAAATACCAACCAAAGAATCACAAAAGTCTCATTGGAGAGCCTCTCCTCGTACACAACTAAGAGACTTTACTCGACCCGACTTTAGTGCAACATTATCTTAAAGATATGAGATGCGTTGACTCATCTGACGAAAAATTCACCTTCTAGAGGTTTAATATCTTAGAGGTCTTTGAAGACAGTTCTGAGGTTGTTGATCCACATATCGAGGTTGATGACATGAAATATATACCCAAAATGTAAGTGTGTTCACACGTCTTACATTACGTGAAAAATGTTGCTGAGTCAAGTATTTGACGAGATTTTCACAATATTCTAAATATTTTTTGTGTGTAGTTACATTGATCATTACCCTCGATCGATCGAAGATTTATAAACTTCTATATTATCATACATCTGGAGATAATCTTAAGATCACTATCCTCAAAACGATCTGAAGATTCACAAAATTATATATTTACATAAAAGATGCAAACATGTTGCTACCAGTATAAACAAACATGTTGAAAGATGCCTATTGTGACTTACATAAAATTATAAACTACTCTTTTTTGTATCCAAAAATAATCTTATCATGGCTTTTAAAGACTATATTAATCTTCATCAGTTTTTTAACATTCATCCATATCTCTAGAATTTTACATTCACATATATCACTTTCTAAGAGCCGTAAAGTGACAAAAAATTCAATTTTAAAATTCACCTTCACAGATTCACTTTCTAGGATTGTGATATCTTGCAAACAGATTTCACCTTCTAAGATTGTGAGATCTTGCAAACGCATAACAATCGCTATGCCATCGCATGAGTAACAATTTATTTTTTTCTTTTCTTTTTTCGTTTTTCAATTTTAAGTTGAACCCAAGTCACAGTATCCAACGACCTACCGTTACAAGGACGTGCGGGATGTTACTACCAGGTCCAGCCAGATATGGGAGCATGGTCCGGCAGCCGCACGCAAGCTGCCGAATCTTGTCAACCATGCGCATCCGCTAGTGACACCTACATTTTGACGAGGAAAACTCGAAGAGTCGAGAGCACCTGCTCTGCTGCTGTGCGGTGGTGAGGTGGTGCAGGACGTTTGTATCGGGGAATCCTGTGCCCGCGCCTGGAAGGTAGGGAGGAAAATCCTGCAGAGGACGAGGACAGGTGAATGTTTCTAGTGATTCAGTCGAATTCGCGCGAGGTACTGGGAAGCACGAGAGTTTAGAGTCGTGGGCACCGCAGGTACGATGACAGCGGGAACGGGAGTCCAGACAGTGGAATCGGGCCACCAGGATGTGGTCCACGATGTACAGATGGATTATTATGGGAAGAGATTAGCGTCTTGTTCTTCGGATCGGTCTATCAAGCTTTTCGCTGTAACAGGGGGATCTGATCCGCCGGCAGCTTTGGTCACTTTGGAAGGTCATGACGGGCCTGTGTGGGAAGTGGCATGGGCGCATCCCAAGTTTGGATCAATTCTCGCCTCGTGTTCCTACGATCGCAAGGTGATCATCTGGAAGGAGGGAGTAGAAAATGAGTGGTCGAAAGCGCAGGTGTTTTTGGAGCATGAGGCATCTGTAAACAGCATTTCTTGGGCACCCCATGAGTTTGGGTTGGTGTTGGCAGCA
Organism: Asterella californica; assembly: GCA_036924285.1. Lineage (NCBI taxonomy): Eukaryota > Viridiplantae > Streptophyta > Marchantiopsida > Marchantiales > Aytoniaceae > Asterella > Asterella californica. Next base: position 2,077,499 of record JAYKYS010000021.1, read on the forward strand.
GGATCTTCCGATGGGACCATCTCTGTGTTCACTAACAAGGCGGACGGGACATGGGAGAAGACTAAGATAGAGCAGGCTCATCCGGTTGGGGTTACTTCGGTTTCTTGGGCCCCGTCTTCAGCTCCAGGTTCTCTGGTCGGTGAGAACCACGGACTGGTGCAGAAGCTCGCTTCTGGTGGTTGTGATAACACCGTGAAGGTGTGGAAGTGTCACGATGGGCACTGGCGTCTGGATTGCTTCCCTCCACTTTCTAAACACAAAGACTGGGTTAGAGACGTGGCATGGGCTCCTAATCTAGGGTTGCCTAAGAGTACCATTGCCAGCGCTTCCCAAGATGGAACCGTAGTAATTTGGACACAAGGCAAAGAAGGAGATCAATGGGAGGGCAGGGTGTTGAATGATTTCCAAACTCCAGTATGGAGAGTGAGCTGGTCACTTACTGGTAACATTTTAGCTGTTGCGGATGCAAACAATACGGTGACCTTGTGGAAGGAAGCTGTGGATGGAGAGTGGTCACAGGTTTCTACGGTGTAAGGGGTGAGTCGAGGCAATGCTAGATATATTCCATCACCTTTGATGTCATTTTCCAGATCAAGGTTTGGGTCGGTGCACAGTTTTAGGGCAAAAGGTTTGGGACCTGACTGGATGAAATCATCACCGCATTGACTTGGATTGGTTGTTCCTTTTAGGCTCTAACGGACTAGTTGTTTTACGGTTCTTGTGTATTTCTGTGCACGGTCCGCTTGACCTGAACAATTTCCTTGCCTCATTGTGTAAGTTCTGGTTTTGCGACTGAGCAAAGACCATTCTAAGGCGGCCCTTCCTTGTAGCCGTGAGTTTTACCAGCCGTCGTTGTTGTAACAGACATATGTGCAACAAAGTCATGGGCAAGAATCTCTCCTCTAGAACCAAGAGTGTTCATACTCTGGAGGTCATCATACTCTCGATGTTTTGACGTTGTATGTCTTATACGAAGTAAAGGTGAAGATCTTCATACTGCAATTTTTCCTTCGAGAAACTTTAGTTTTGGCCATACTGTAGATGATTGTTGTAACTGGGATCAACTGCTCTGTATCTGCCTACCAGACGTTGATCACATACGGGTCTTAAAGAGTAGAAAACGCGCATCCTGTGAGCGTACGGGATGCGCGTACAGCACAAGCGTCAAGGATTTAAAATTAGTGAAGGGAAGAAGATTCACTGTGAAAGTTCGAGCATAATTATTTCTCTGCTGCGAGTAAATAGGACTTTATTTATCTTTTGAGCTCACACGAATGCCGTGTTCAGTATCTGAATTTTGTACGAGCTTGAGTTTACCATCCTTCACAATCATACTGATGTTTGTAAACCCTGCGTCCAAGCTGTTCTCCAGCATTTCCTTCAATGCTGAATCTGGTCTTTGATATTTGAATGACTTCACCAGCAGCTGTTCTGTGTACTACCGCCGGGTCGAGCCATTTAATCCGAGTCGGCTCTTCAGGAGGTTTTGACGAAGAACGAAGCTCCATGTTATCAGTTGTTGTCTCCTTTGCTTTGCTATTATTGGTATCCCAACTACTGTTTCGAATTTGCTGACGGGAGTCATATGAAAATGAGGTGCATTCACTGGTACACTACTTCCAAGTGGAATGTACTCCGTGCTGGAAGCGACTGGTTCGTAACAAGTTACTTGCTCTGAAGACGTGGGAAATGCAGATTCTCATGTGAATCTTGCCGGACGAATAAATCCTTATGATAGGAATCTTACGACAGAGTTGTGAGGCTCGAAACCTAGTGTCAAGCAGTAGCGACCCCTCGCACTTTGCAACTTCTAACCGTGAGCTTGAGAGAGCTTTGGATGCCGAGAGCTCATCGAGCCAGTGTTGCGACGTAAGGGTTTCGAGTTTGTAGAGAGGTAATGCGAATGAAATTTACTTTTCAATGTTTCCGCTTGTGTTTCCACCAGTGCTTTTCTCAGGTGTAGACTTGATCGGACCTCTGCGCCACTATTTTTCATTGATCGGGCCTCTACTTATAGCGTTGTCTTGATGGGGTCCCAGACGGGTTACCATCGGTAGCACGTTGACGTGGAGCAAGTAATAAAGCAGTCATGTTCTTCTCTCGTAACGGACGAAGGAGTGCAAGAAAACATTAAACCAAAACAGTCTGGAAGTTCCTACGGAATTCATATCACTTTGAGCGAAGAATGAAAAATAAAACTTTACGAAAGTGAGAATGGGGAGAGTTTGAACTCACCCGTTGCAAGGGAAACGAGACCAACGCGACTGCAGTTTGTGACTGTATAGCAAAGGAGAGGAACCGCAGCGATTCCCCGTTGCGGTGCATTTTCGTTTTCTGCTTTGCTGAAGCTCAATTTGAAGGTAAACACTAATTGTGCACAGGGAATGGAAAATTTCAAAATTCGTTATCTGCACCTTATGATAAATTCTAGCAGTTTGCAACTTTAAGGACCATATCGATATGGTTGCAAAAGAATTTTCATGATATCAGCTTCAATATCTGTTGACTATTGTGGACGTACAGGGTGGAACTTTGAGGTAACAAACGGTGTATCTGTTGTGCAACACTTAAATCACCCAGAGGTAATGACAGAAGATTATTATGCTGTACACGGACGTGAAGGTGATTTATGTGTTACTCGTGATAATTAGGTATTTGACTGTAAACCTGCTCATTACCTACATCGGTGTTAGTGACTCTTGTGTATAAAACTGTTTGTTATGTATTTACAGTCGTAGACCCCTGCGTGTTTGTTTGCCCCCTTTAGGGACTGCTTTATGTGAGCAGATGTCACCTTCTCCTTCTTTCTACCCAGTTCCAGAAACTTTCTGTATCATTTGCTCGTGGTGTTCTTCCTCTGGGTTTTATTTTTGCGGTTTACACCAAGTGTGTGAATCACTGTTCTTGCATCTGACAGCTATGCTCATGGACCAGCATGTATAAGGTGCTACTGTTGTTCTTTCAGATCTCGTTTTCTCTTCTGCATGGGAAACAGCTTACGCATAGATCTGTCTGCCCTGCATATTGTACGTGATGTCTATATTGCACTTAACTCTGCATAGCCTTCAAGGCACTCTCCCCTACCGTAAACAAACTATGGATCTCCATGCTTCCAACGGGTAAGGTTCGCACTCTACCAGTTGTAAATAACTAATTCTTTTCTTGTCGTGGACATCATACATGATTTTAACACCTCCCGGTGTCAGAGAGAAAAGCTTATTCCTCTACTATTGAAGTCTGACCTCAAAACGAGAATGGAACGCCTTGCGTTACAGGTCTTCCAGCACCATTCTGAATTCAAGAGGCAAAAATTGGTTTTGGCTTGACCAACTCGAGCCTGGACTCTACCTTCAAATGGCTGAAGTCCCCTAAGCAAGTGGATAACATCGTTGGAGTTAACAAAAACCGCTGTAAAGTGGACATCATCATCTGGTTCAATTTCAAGAATTCAGTTTACAAACAAGTCATCTAAATCCCTACTGGTACTAACTGTGCAGAGTACATCGCCAACCTATTCCTGCACAGCTATGAGTTCATGCAAGGTTTGATTACTGTAAATACCCACATCGGTCTTACTAAACTCCCTCGTCTTAGTTCGTAGAATGACTGGCTAGTAATTGGTATTGTTAGTTTCGACTCTTATATGTACTTAGGCTCCAACGCTATTGACGGAGGGATCTATCATAAAACAGTTTTGTGAACTAACTAAACCTTGAAGCTTGTGGCGATTTTTGCAGTTATTTGACCATTGCTATATCACAGGATAATCTGAGCTACATACCTCTGTGTCGATAGAAGAGCACTTCCGTTTCTTGGCCTTCAACTCGAAAGCCTACCCCATATAGATTCTAACATCTCCATGCTCGCCAAACTAGCCATTGTCAACAGCGAACTGGAATTAACACTAACACCTGATAGGAGAAGTTTAGTGGCTTCTTCTTTCCTTCCTCTTATTAGATAAGAAATACCCGGCTACTAAAGTTATGCATCGAGCTAGGTCTTGGTTACTTCGCCAACAGTTCATTAGATTATCCAAGGCGTTAGGCATTTATGAAGTATCAGCGAGCCTAAAAGCACATTACCTTCCTCTCGCTTCTTAGTTTTATCTGATAGGTACAAAGCTATTTCTGTGGCCCGCTTCGTGATCTTCACTTTTAACCACTTCTCACATGTATATTGTGAGTTTTCTGTTTCATTGGCTCTTCGTTTTCAAACTGGCGTTTCAAAAAATGTTTGGAACTACCATGATGAATAAGGTTGAACATCGAGTGTTACTATTAGTCTTAGATCTCCCAGTAACATCTTCTGTTATAGAAAGCTCAAGTGGATTGTGGATCTATTTGAGAATCGTCTAGTTGAGTTATGTTCATTTTCAGCCTTATTCCAGATTTCAAAGAATAGCAAGTAGGCTGGTAAGTTGTACTAAAATATTTGGTCTCACATACCACAATCTAGCCTTGAAAAGAATAGATAAAAATCAATCTCTCTAATATTTTATGAATGGTATCAGACTATCAAAATTTAAAAGCTTAAAACTGAAAGGAATACTTGAATAAATTGGATAATCGAGGTAGATTTCCTCTTGATGAACGATGGAATCATCTAGAGACAACTTTACTCATACAGACTTTTGGTTGGTTTAAACTGTTTGGTAGATTAATTTGCAATATTAGATTCAAAAATATCCATGTAAAATCATTAATGTTTTCAAAGTTATATTTTCTAAGATTATTTCATGTTATATATTTATGATGTATGCGATCTAAATATATTCATAATTAAATGGATTGATCAGCACAACTTTTTGGTTCAACTGAAAGGTTTTATGCAGTTTTCATTCAAGTTAGATAATTCTTTCCAATTCAGTTTAAAATACTGTTCAGATGATGATTAGATACGAAACGGTTGCGTTCAAAGATAGTAAAAATCGGTTAGAGATAATTGCTTCAATAGTTAAAGGAGAAGAGCGTAAGCATTATACATGAAAAGGAATAGAGCACAAGTATCATGCTTGAGCATTTTCTTACAATGTCAAATATTTGACTGTAATATATACTACATTTCGTGTGTATCAGAAAAACTGAAATCATATCATCATCATTCAATATATATGCATCCAAACTGCAATTCTAGGAAGAATGAGGAAAAAGATTAACGTTCAACAGAGAATCAAAATAATCATCGATAGTTGACTGATAGTATTTTTCAAAAATAATTGAGTGAAAATATTAGTGTGAAATGCAATTATGAGGAAAATACTGGTCGTTACTTGTGTCAAAGCTTTAAAAACTGAATTTATTAAATTTAAAATATTAAATTTAGCTCACTAAATTTAACTTCACTTGGTAACTTCATTACACATGCTCACTTGAGACATCTAAAACCCATAAGTCATTCACGCGAACAGAGCCATTTTTTGGTATAAAAAACGTCAGTCCCCACAAGTAAAAGTATTTTTAATTTGTAAGTTTTCATTTAAAACCTAAACCTTCCACGAGGAAAGATTAAGAAAAATTAAAGCTATTTACATATTCCTCTCTTCCAAATTGAGAAGAGGTTAATATGCTAGGAAGTCTGAGTAACTTTGTATGACATGGAACTGAATCAAATGAGGTTTGTAAGTTTTTGGGTGTTTGTAACGTCCGAGTGCAAACTCTCGTTCTTGTGTGGTGGTGGATATGTGAGCTTGTGTAGAGAAATGCCAAGGGGTTATACAAGTAAATCCTGACGTTACTCAACAAACTGTTAAATAAGAATCGAAACAAAAAAAGACAAGGAGTTGCGCTTGCAGTGGAATTGTAGAGCTATTCGACTTAGCGATTTATATTCAGAGCAAAAATCTTTTTATCTTTTCTCATTTCCAGGTTTTAGAATGACTCCATCCGTCCCCCTCTCTCTTCTTAACAGTTTGACAATACGACAAGACATTACACTGTCAGAAATTCCCACTTCCTTTCCGAGTTTTACAATCGAAGTATAACTCTGCAACACATAGCAGAAACAGTGAAAACATTAGCGTGAGAGAAGACAAGAAACTCGAAAAAAGAAGGAGAGAGAACTAAAAAAGGAAAGAAAACTCTAAATGAAATAGACTTAAAGCGAAGATACCGTAGACTGAACAGAGAGAAAGCATAACGAAGGTGGTGGTGAAGTGTTGTCAATAAAAGCCATAGCCTGTGTAACAAAAACAGAGTAGAAGGAACTGCATAAGTTTCATAAATAAAGGGTGAACGTGAGGCAAACTCTGAATTGAATAGTGAACGCTATGCCTTATATTAGTTCCTCACAGATATGTCTTCCTCCTGAAAGAATGTCATGGCCGAACACAAGGCGAGTTTGTTGTTCTATTTGTTTACTAGACCATGACGTTATGTAAAAAGTTTGAGTACTTAACTTTAACCCACTACTACCATAGCACTTATCAAGACGAATGACCAATTATGTAGAATCTTTTAGGGAGGTGCACTTGCTTTGATAGGATGTGTGTGATCCATGTCACATAATGCTAGTTCGTCTTCTTCTATAAGTACAATAATAACTGAGCTCTCAACAGAAGTTCTTCACGACTTGTTTCAGACTTCTATAAAGATATTTTTCTCTGAATTTTCTCTAAATGTAAGATAGATGTCATTTGTGAGTACTGCAGAGGACAGATCACGAGTGAACATAATGGAATCAGCCGAGGAACTCTACGTGGATGGATTGCTTAGAAGACTGAACTGAAGATCCTAAGCTTCGTACCGTAGTAGCTCATCGTTTGCATCGATGCGGTAAGAATGCTACATTTAAAGATCTAGAAGATGCATTGCTTCAGAACCAAAAAGGTTATACGTTACAGTAACATACTTTATTTGAAGGATGTCTAAGAAAACATAGAATTCTTGGTTGTGAAGATATCTTGTGCAAAACAAGCCTGAAATTGACAGTAATCACAATAACAAAAGTTCTCTCAAAATTCAGAACTTCGCATTATGTACACTTTTGTATTTTCTCGATGAAGAAAAAGCATTGTGAATAGAGGAGAACAATATATAATATTCATCCAAATTCCAATGAGAAAAAGTTCTTAGAGAAAGTTCATACTTATCGGAACTTAATGACTGTTTTGTTAAAACAACTCCAGAGTGAAAGAGTTTGTTGCTCCAACATAATGAAGATGACAGCATCATCAACATGCACAAGCTCTCTAGATATTCTGAGATGGAGTCCAACTCTACCATCATGGTCCGTTGGAGTCGTAGGTCTTCTTATGAAAGGGCCGCACACACAAAATGTTTACAACCTTCTGCATAATGCGAGGTGGTCAATCTTTAAATCTCTTATCGTATTTTCTAAACTCAGAATCGATCTGCAGTCCATCCAGATGTGATGATAAAAATAAATAAATCAAGTATGTGGAATGCCAAAATACACTTGGATCAAGAATATTGCTGAGGAATCATTGTTATAAGAGGTTATGCTACATTCTTTTCTCGTTAGCTCATTTTCTTGCTTGTTGATTCATATGGTCCGCACAAGAAATTGCTAGTTGAGAAATATAGTTCAAAATACAGCATTCACATTCTATCCGTATCTCAAGATCTAACAAATCACTTACAGCAGGCAGATGTAGCAATTGATAAAAGTTTTCAACAAAATCTGATGTATTGTTCATGTACGATAAGTACCTACAAAAAGTTATTGTTGGTACTCTGTTACAAACAAAGATTAGAAACTTAACGAAGACTGAAAGTTTCTTCTCATGCTGAGTACTTACAAGAAGCTATTGTTCATATTCAATTCCAAACGAAGATTGGAAACTTAACGAAGACTGAAAGTTTTTTCTCACGCTGAGTAGTTACAAGAAGCTATTGTTAATACTCAATTACAAACGAAGATTGAAAATTTAACGAAGACTGAATGTTTCTTATCACAATGAGTACCTACAAAGAGCTATTGTTGATACTCAATTACAAAAGAAAATTGGAAACTTGAAGAAAGCTGAAAGTTGTTTCTTACGCGGAATTTTAACAATAGATGAGACAACTCATCGATCGAAATGTAGGGAAGAAGTAACCAAAGCATTTGCAAAGTGCGGTTTGATTCTTTGAGAGTAGTTTTCATCAGACATATTTTATCCGTCACTGTAATATTTACTTCAAGTGAATTTTAATCCTCAAGCTTGAGAAGAATGTATGCACAAGATTATCCAGGGAAAGACAAAGTAATTATACTTTCTAGTCTTATTCCTAGTAGTTAGAGTGAAAGTCCTTTTAAACCCCCAGTCTCCTTTTATAAAGCGCTAGCGGACAAGCTTGCTTACGTGACATTCTTGTCCGCGACCTGGCTTGTACGCGGCCAGCGCTTGCTGCGGAGCTCTCGTCCATCCTTCAACGCAAGGTTAGGGTTGTAACATGTGGTGGATTTGCTAGACGGACAAGACTCTCTGCTGTCCTCATCAAAGTTTTGGGTCAACTTGTTACTGAGATTACTATTCTTCAGCTACGGAGGAGATAGGTTCTTATGGCTTGCTATTTCCCATCGAAAAGTTATGGCAGTAATGTGAAACGGTAATCTTTTGTCTCTCTACTCCACAGTTCTGAGTTCTTCGTTCAATTTCCTCATATTTCAGTCCAAGGTTTGACATCTTCCGTAGTCACTATGGTTAGACGCAAAAAACTAAGCGTATATGAAGCTGCATCGTGATTCATGCAAAATTAGAGTGTTGTACTTTCTAGATGATAATACGTTCATTACACTGATCACGTATCAACAGATGTGGTTTTCTGATGTCAATTCTGCTTTCCAGAACATAGCTTTCGAGTACCACGAAGTCCAAATGTTGCAATGAAGAGAGTTTTCATCAGATTCATGTGGAGGAGGAGGTTTCAAGCGTACCCTACGCAAGTGAAAATGTTGTCCCCATCTACACAATACAAAGCAACGGGAATGAAGAAGAAAAACTGTGAATGGAGGGAAGAAGCGTGAAACAAGATTTTTGAATGAAACATTCTCACCACGAGTTCGATCTAGTCTCAAGGTCAGCCGTTTTGTTGATAAGTTAGTCGGTGCAAAGTCTACTTTGTGGAAAATGAAAGCACTGAAGCAAGACCTGATAACACAGAGCTCCTCCAACGTTCAAGAATAAGATAACTTTTCCATGTGAGGTGACATTTCAATAGGATGAGAAAACCGATGATGGAAGTTTACATAACAGCTGAGGTATTAAACGCCATGTGGGAATCTGCCGAGGAGAGAAGCAATGCTAGCAGCCGGTTCTGCAGCCTTTTCTTATATGAATTGTTTTGACTCTTCAAACGCTGTAGTAGGCGGTTCGAGTTTAGAATAGGATTATGGAAGCTTCGATCCAATTGTGTAGATTAATGACAAACGCTTTATGTTGTTGGATCAAAGCAATCGTCCATAGATATTCCTATTTCTAAAGTCCAAAGCGGTAAATCTCTGAGGCGAGTCGCAGTCCACCAGTTACAAGCCTACTACTTGGGTAGTACAGTGCTACGTTCTTTGGAGACCCTGCCGTGAGATTTTGTGGATTTGTTGATTGATATTCAAAGGACGAAAATGTAACTGGTTGAGTTACATATACGAAGAGATGATGAATTTGACCGGGTTGAAGTTCAATAAGATCACCTTTCCTTAGAGTCCGAGGGAAATCAACAAGTAGCCCTGAAAAAGCTTAGCGATCAGAGGTCTAGTAGCCATATAACTGTCAACCGGGGTCATGGTCTGATGCAGGTCCGCCTTACCTCACAAAGTTGTTGCAATGTCAGTCTATGTATGTGATGAGAATTGACGATAACTTCCCATCTGTTTCTGTTTGCTTGATTGAAAACTAGGAATTGCCTATTGGAGCAGTGTTGTCGTGCTATTTGTTGAGAATAATAAACCAGACTACTCTCGGTTTTTTAGTTCAAAGAGCCATCCGATAAATTTACAACTTGGAAAGGCAAGACTTTAGTGCGCAACTACAAGAAGTTGACAAACTTTGCTGTAGTATTATTTTCCTTGCTTGCCTCGAGTCTCTCATAGCATGCGCTGCAGATGTTTTACAAGGCCTTGTTCTCACTCTTGACTCGCTTGGTTAGTGGAAGTTGCAGGTATTTTCTCGGGGCAGTAAGAAGAGGAGAAAAATCGAGAAGGAAAAGAGCAATAGAAATTTATTCCATGAGAACCATGGAAACGATTTACTTTTTGTTTGGGTTTGACTATTTGTACAAGTAAGTTGCAAACCACATAACGACTAAATTATACTCCATTTGGCATCTTGTTGGACATTTGTTTGTCATACACTGAATTTTGTAGTCATCTGCAGTTCTCTTGATTCATCCCTACACTTCACTTACAGTACTCGATAGGTTCCAAGAATCCATGATTGTTGGCTGGCATATAGTGCAGAGATAGTGGTAGTTCGATTGTGTATTAATTTGGGTCCTTGAATGTAGTATATCTCTGGCCTTTTTGCAAGTGAACTTTCCTGAAGGTAACAACCTCTTGAACTTCGAGGCTAGGAAATTTCAACTGCTACAGTTTCACTTCTTCGGAGAGCTCGAATATTTTGCCACGGAGGTTCATTTGGTACATCGTATGCCTCAAGCTTTCAGAAGACTATTTCTTTTCTTGCTATGAAGAGATGTCTGCAACTTGGTTACGTCTTTCGCTCTGTAAGGTGGTTGCTTATAATTACAGTATGAAGGTTGCTAGTGATGCTCAAGAAGTGTAGCAAGTATTCAAATTATTTTGTATATATATTTCAGGGGACATAACAAACATGAAAAGAAAAAAATAGTTATCATAAGGTGACAAGTTTCCTCACCTTGTACGTCTCGAGGAGTTTCTTGCCAGCTTACTTCTGCTGTTATCGACAATATGTCTCAAAAAGTATATACTTTTATCGATAATATGATATACTGTTAATAGGTGATCTTGAATCTTTTGACTTTAAAGTTTTGATCAGTGAAATTATCCTTCATGTTATACAGTTCTAGTGCAAATATTCGCGCTGCTACATTTTTTTCCCAACGGTGACTCCCGTCACTAGCTCTCCTGTAGATCCTGGTCTGTGACACACGACAATATCAGCTGGCTTCCTTGTGTATATCTTTTTGACTTCCCTTCCTATATTATCATTCCAGTCCATAGCTGTTGTAGCAAGTCGAGCATAATGCTTGTAGCCCAATGAATTCTTTTGGATGCGTATTTATTTATTGATCACTTTACACTAACCAGCATTAGTCTTGAGTCTTCAAGAGCAGTGTGTTTAGACAATTATAAACTAGTCTTCAACTGTGAAGTGATTGTAACGATCTAAACTCAAGTCATGTATTATTTAACTATACAATAATTGCTTAATAACTGTACTCACTTTATATTAGAATAGTAGTCACCATGTTTCAATGTGAACAATTTCTCAAAGAAGTTAGATACAACGCCATGACGCTTTGTCGGGGGAGAACAGTAGCTGCAACCATGAGCTTTATGTTTCCTCGAAGCCTCGAATTGCAGCTATATACAACGACTGGGTGCTAACCATGAGACCGACGAACCTACAAAGCACTACAGACTATTTCAAGGAGCGACATCCTGGCAACCCAAGGGTGAAAACTTTCAGCTGGCTGCTGGCTAAGTTTTCAGCACCCTTAACGTCGTCGAGCTCAAGCGCGGCAGCTGTGGGGAAATTCTAAGGGTAAGGATCGAAGTTTTAGCAGGTTTGCTTTAACCGCTACTCCTCAAAAGCTTGAGGCTAATAAGAGAAAGTAAGTCCACTAGAGTAGAAAACAACATGCTGTGCAGGATCTGTCAGTGTAAGTCCATCTGGAATATATGATTCTGCCGGGAGAATGGCAGCACAGCTAAGGAGCAAGTCCATCTGTGATCTATACAACTCCTAATGATAGCTGCTACGCAGTGACTAGGAGTGTGTTACAGCTCGGATTCTCTCTAAATTAAACTCTAGAAAAAATTCGTTCGAGATAAACACCTGTTTGTCTGCAAACCATGTCTGCAGGCCACACAAGGGAGTGCATGAAGTCTCACAGTCCGTACAATAAACTGTCACTTTATATACCACAGGCCCCTCTATAGAAGAGAAATGAGTACAATCAAGGCACGTAATGATCAATTCACACGCAAATGTACATCCGAACCTCATCACAATGTATAGGGATTTCGGAAAGGCAAGACATTATCTGAATGCTGAAGGCTCACACCAAGATCATGCGAGCAGATAAACACGATGTTCGACGTTAAAATTGCGGTGAAATGCGCTTGCAGACATCAGGAACAAGAGTGTAAATATTATCCTTGTCTCACTTGGCCGGCCAGCCCCTCAGCATTACTGCCGTCTTTGCTCTAGCAGCAGTCAAGTTACTACCTTGACCGAAAACACAAGGGGCTATTCTATAATTTCCATTGCTAACAACACTTCGAAACACGAAAGCACCTACGAGACTTGACCTGCGCAAGTCTCACTAGCGATGAAGCAATCTGCAGCATGAGTTAGCCACTGACCAGCAAGTTCTACAAAAAACTCTTATCATTATTTAGGACCACGTGTTTTGTTCGTATCCATACTCACTTCACCACGTCTCAACAAAAGCTAAAAGTGTCGTCTCCAAGTGGCATCTGAGTAGATCTTATTACCAATGAAGACAGCGCCTGCCCAGAGGCTGATTCACAACAAAGCTATAACTACACGTCTACTGATCAGCTCTGGCGCTTCTCGCCACCGCTCCTCCAGAGTGAGAAGAAAACACAGACGAAATCTCCACTGCCACTGTTATCTTCCATTCTCTTCCCAAGAAGCAAATATTTTACAGGTACGTTCAGCAATACTTCTCCATTTCGACTCCTGCTCTTCCAATCCTGCATAACACGAGATATCCCATTGATCATTCTCGGAAGAAAGAAATGATTTCAAACAGGAAACATCATCAGGCATATAGGTTGACAGTGAACTCTTGGTTGAATGACTTGAAAACAAAGACAAAGGTCATCACGTGTTTAGGTACGAGGATTCCACCTTCAAGTCCTTCATGTAGAGCTTGAAGAAAGGCCAGTAGTGAGGAAGAGAGAGAATGGGTGCTGCTCCAGCTCGTGCAGGCAAACCCTGACAATTATGTTTTCGTGGTATAGTCGGGTCAACTTTGGCTGCAACAAAACCTCCAGAACATAAGTCGACTAACAGAAACTGCAGCAGTTAGATATGACCTCTCGGAACGACATGTACTAGTCTTAGTGCACAACCAACTATTCCTCGTCAACAATTTGTCCTGAATCTAGACAAGGGAGAAAACGACAGGACTACTTAAAAGAGAAGTCTATCATCTGATGCTAATCAAGTGACACAACATCAGATCGACCACTCATACCCTAGCAAGGACAGACAATTAGACAGACACTGATCATCAATAAGCCTCACCCTGGTCGCAGGAGCTTGAAGTAAAAGGGGCAATAACCCACAGCCAACACACCAAAAAAGGCTTACTGTTTCTCCATCTTACGCTTAGGCAAGCCCTGCGAAGAAAACAAGCTGCACACTCCACAATCAGATCCACCATCGTCGACAACCCATAAGGATTCATCGCATATCTGTATTCAGAGAATCATGTGAGCTTCACACGATTACGAAGAGATCATCGCTTGGGACAAGGAGTTACCTTACTGAGAAGCTCCATTCCTTCTTGATCAACTTCCAGATATAACATAGGCGATAATGCTTCCTGCAGTCACATATCGATATAAGACTTTACTCGAATATAAAGATTCTTCAATACTTTTGAATACTTCGTTGCCTCTAGCATCCCCATCCACAGCAGGAACAATACGGAATGACTCCGGTTGCTTTGGATCTTTACCTTGTGTCACTACCAAGACAGTCTCAGCTGAAACTGCCGCTAGGGTAGTCACGCGCTCACTAGTGAATACAGTTTGTGAGACTGCAGCAAACCGTCAACACAAATTAGGCAATCAGCCGACCCGGCTGAAATATACACGTTTCTACTGAGCATTAGCAAACTCACAAGTCTCTTACGCTTACAAGGACTCTCATAAACAACATATGAGCTATCACGAGCATCCACACACCTCTGACGGGGAGCCCCGCTGTGCGTCCAGTAACAATCTTCGTCTCTGAGGGAACTTCTTCCAGTGACTCACTGGGAATGATCGCAACATAGCTGGAGTAACGTCCATCTGAGATCCAGATCTTCCGCACGACACCTGGACCAGGCCACGTCGAAAAGGTAAGTACGACATTTAAACGCGACCCATCCAGAATAGCAATGCTGCATCAAAAGAAGCAGGCTGCACTTCTCTATCGGCGATCAACGTGCCTTATACAGAGCTTCTAGGACAACCAGACTCTGAAGCATCTCCGGAGATTGGCAGCTATAATGTCGAAACTAAGAACAAGTAAATCTCTACACGCAACATTTGTGCGTTGGGAGAGGAGGCCATCACTCACCGCGCTTGGCTTCCATAGACGTGCTTTGAACAGCTGGAAGGATCACTGCCATCGACGAGACTTTTATGGATGTGCTGAGAGGAGTCATCTTTGGATAACTGAAACGAAGAGGTGAGTTCGTTCCTCGATCTTGCACATCGTCCAGGGCCAGCAAGTGCAGGTCTCCCCTCGAATCAAGCACAACGAACCTTCTCAGAGAAATCTCTTGAATATCCACCACCTGTGCCTGCAGCACTCCCTTGCCAGCCATAAACCCGTCTTGCTGGCTTTCCTTACAAGTAACAAATAGTGGCCCTACGATACCCAGACCTTGCTGTTGCCTTACATAATCTAAAAGCTTCTCATCCGATAGATGGGAATCTTCGAAAGGAGTGTTTGTTTCAAGGCTGCCAACCCCCTCTGACTCAGAGCTGAAAGACTGAGAGTCTTCGACGTTGTATAAAAGCTCATGACCATTGCCATTGTGCAAAACTACACCATTCCTCTTCTGTACACTCCCCGCCTTCCAAAGCGACTCCGTGATAGCTCTTTTCCCCAGGAGGTCAGCTGCAAAGAAATCACCATGTAAACAGCTAGTGATAAAGAGGACCTGAATTCAGTAACTATTATCCACCTAATCAGGAACCCGAAGGATTTTTCAGCGACAGCACTCGGCACAGATATCCCCATCGGCACCCTTTGTGTACACAAACTCACATCTATAAATTTCAAGTGCAACTCACTGCGTCCCGAGACATATACCAAAACTGGGTGAAATTATGTACCAGAGAGTTCCCAGACATACACCACAACTGGGTGAAATTATGTACGGTCCGGTCCACACACGACATTCAACAAGGAAACATCACGTGAACACCAACGAAAACAAACGAGGCGAAATCAGAACGAGCGGCTCCGACCCTGACCGACCAAGAGTGCAGCGGCGTCCACAGCACTAGACCCGGTCCATAAAACAATAAGGTCCCTTGCAAGGACTGCCTATCCAAATGCACTAGCGTCAAGATATGGGCAGAAGCGCACTGCACTGCCGGCTTGCAGATAATTAAAACACGATAAAACACAACTGATGACTCTGAGCGAACAGGTAACGAAGGTCTAAGACTAGCAGGTAGGTAGACACTCACAAAATTAAAACATGTCGATGCAGCTGCTCTAACAGAAAACGGAATCTTCAAAACTGAGCCAACACTAGACTCGTTGCATGTAAAGCTTACGTGCAGAAAGAGCGAGCAACAGGGTAAGATTTGTGTAAAGCGGGAAATGTGGATTTGTCCAAAAGCCTAAGACTGAGCCTAAACAGAGGCCACTGATGTCGAGTATTCACGCCAGTGGTGACTAACAACGCGACGAAAAGCGTTAGAAGACTGAACTACCAGAGACCGCAATGTCCTCTCCACCACGCATCACATAACCGTTACATTAGCCGTAAGGTCATATCTATTAGCCAAGTAAGACGACAGAAAACTGTTTCAGAACAGCACATACTAAATCTACACAAGCAAACTGCTTCTGCGGATTGAAAGAGTAATAGAAGTCCCAAAAGAGACAAGTAATCATTCAGCAAGTCGTTCCTGGAAGAGGAACAAAACACCCAAAAACCAAATAACGAAACAGAGGTAAGAAGCAAACAGTTGAGAGGAAGAAAACCGGCAGAGATCACTATAACACTTTCTTCGATAGTCTGGCTTTCTTCTTCTTGCTCCTCCTCATGTTCTTCTCTAGTTCGGTATTTCTACAAAGATTTCTCAACGTCATGACACCTACCTACTTTGCCTCGTTTAGGTCCTCAGTCACTAGCTGAAACGAAAGTTGACATATCTCCTTTGGCCAAAAGTCACCACTTACCCCTAGTCCAGAGTAACCTCTACGACGGTTGGATCGATATTCTTGAACCCAAGTGTTTCAAACGAATACATTTTTTGGTGAGCGCGGAACGCAGACAAGCAATCAAAGAACACAGTATTGTCTACGAGCAAGATTGCTGCAGATCCACCTAACACTAACAATCCAAAACGGTAACATGTGCGATACCAAATCCAGCCTGGAATTTCAAGCTGACCTGCTCTGAGTTGCTTTTGGCCTGACCACACTGGTCTTTACTCACAGACAACATGAATCCAGAACCGATGCGCTACGGATATCCTACCGTTGGCTGGTGGATGGAAAACTCCAGACGTTGGCCTATGATCTATACAACTGCTACACTGGCGAACTGGCGTTCAGCATACATTTCAGGGCAACCTCAAACCTACAACACCATCCTTCAAATACTAAAACCGATTATTGAAACACTAAAAGATGGAAAGAAGAAAAAGTACCGTCGTCTTTGGAACGATGAGCTGGAACAGCTTGCAGATCCTCCTTAACGTCGGCACCCCCTTGATTCTGAGCCATACTTGGAATCTTCTGATAGTCACTCTGCCGGGAGATCTCGAGAGCCGAAGGTAACCCAAAAATGCTATTTTCTGCTGCCTGACCCTTACCATCCTGTTGCTGTCCATTCACTTCCCAAGAAGATTCTCTTCGCCTTGAGTCTAGCTCTGAAATATAACCATTTCCAAAGCATTTGGTGTTGACAACAAGACATAATTTTTTCTCTTTCTCGTGGAATCCATTTTTGAGCGGAACGCCACAACTAGGTATACCCTCACAAACACGCCTACCCTGTTCCTTCTCTTGTCCTTTAGAACTGTAAAGTCCGTTCTTCGGAACAAGTTTCAAATCGGAAATTTCAGCTACAGTGGCCAGAGAGCCCAGCTGCTGATCTTCAACGTGCTGATGATCGTTCTTTGCGGCCTTTAGCTTCCAGTCCTCTGATTTGCACCCCGCAGCACCAGCCGGGGCACTCAACTCGGGGTTAGAAGCCTTCTCAGGAAAGAGGTGAGTGGGATCCTTAAAAGTTGTATCTAACTGAAATTTGGAGAAACTAGGAACTAGAAGTCGGCTGTCTTCCGACCTAATGGTCGGATCCTTGGGCCGCTCTCTTTCTTTAAGTCGTTTGTCAGGCTTGATAAGAGGGCGTAGAGGCCAAATCCAAATACCTCCAGCCTCCCCCAACAGTAGATGTTGAGGGGAGACGTACAAGGAGTAGATAGGCCTGTTGCATTCCAACACGGCACACTTCATCAACAACAAGTGTCCAGGACTTTCACCGTCTCGTCCGCTCTCAGCCCTTCTACTACTCAATCCTATGTCCAAATCCTTCTCGACGGGGCTGAGGCCACTTCCCCGAAAAGACCTACCCCCGTGGTCCTTTGGTAGCTCCGGTAGTCCAACATGCTTCGCGGCCAGAACCCAAATTTTACCTGCAGCGATGGAATACACAATAACGACGTTGACAGATGCAACCATTTTCATCACCATTCCGTGGGGGATTTCAAGACGTGCTGCTCTCCATTTCCTGGCAAGGCGACCCTGCAGATCATGGTCGGGATTACGGGACTCAGAGCCCTTGGAACTCCTCCTAGCGCGATCTATTTCGACATTGGCTCGAGTAAAAGAAGGTGGCTCACAGTGCCAGGCAAAAAGGTCGATACAGGATCCTCCCTTCGCAGGCTGCGATGTCAAGAAATAAACGCGGGTACGGATGTTCCCAGCAACCCCTTTTCCGTTGGCGTTTGCAGGAAATTTACTACCAACACGTCCTCGTAGTCCAACTCTGGGTGTGCTTTTGCCCGCTTCCCCTCCACTTGTTTCTCCGACCTTCACATAATGTTCCCTCGACTCGCCTCCAGAGGTTGAAATGCCTCCAGAGGCTCCCCTGTCTACCGGATACGCACGAGAAGGCAGCAAGGAACCGCCGCCTGCAAGCACACGAGCCTGCAGGCGTAAAAAGCAGGCATCAGTGCACGGGGCCGGTATTGGAGTTGGTTGAATAGCAGGCAACGATGAGAGCGACACCAGAAGACAAGAAGAATCCGCAAGCACAAACGCAGCACAGTTGGATCGCGGCTCCACACACACTTTCACCACTTGTGTGTGGTGCCCGTCTGCTATTCGCAGCCTGTACGCCTGCATCCCATCCCTTCAGCCGCTCTCGCTATCTCTCTCCGTCTCTCTCTTCTTCTCTAACTCACTATCCTCGACTCATCCTCGTCCTCCGCTCGAAAATTTCTATCTCCTCTCTTGTGCGGCACCTCAATCCCCTTTCCAATCGCGTTGCGCTTCTTTCCAGCGGGCCGCAGCCGAAGTTTATCACACGTTTCCTTTCTCTCCTTTCCTGTCTCCTCCTCTCTCCACCTCTACCAATCCTGAGCGGCCTATACTCCATTCCTATGCTCCATTCCTCCCAATCCTCGTAATGTCTCAACTCTTGTTCGCCTCAAGGTCGTCCTTCACTTAGACAGACCTCGTCCTCGTCCTCTCCTCTCCGTCCCCTGTCCCTAGTCGTCGTCGTAATCGCGCTTGCAGTCCCCGAAGCACCGGCAGACCATCAACAGCAGATTGGATCTGCCATCTTCCTTTCTTCCTCCCTCCGCTTCCCTGGCAGGCAGGCTCACCCCTCCCGTCGCTCTCTCTGCTGGCCTCGTTCTCACAATTGCGCTGCACCTAGGAAGGGAGGGGCCAGCACCACCACCACCAGCATCGTCCCCCGGCCAGCCAACGCAAGCCCGGGCCCCCAAATCGAAGGCTCAGGGACGATAACCTCGATGGCCTTTCTCACTTGCGTACATGATGATGTCACTCCTTCCACGTTCCCTTGCCTTTCCTTCCCAACGTCTCGGTTACTCCAGAGTCCAGTCATTACGGTAGTAACCTTCCAAAATTGACCTTGAGATCAGCATTCACCGCGACCTTCACCTCCCTTGAATGTTGTACCTACCGAATACTCGAATCTTTTACAGAATGTTCTGGATCGACGACTGCTTCTGTTCTCCACTGGGTAGACGCCTATCGTACGGCCCATTGTGTTCATTTCAGCTTTTCAAGGACACGTTTGCTGTTTGTAGAACCAAGGTCAAGTTAACTTCACGTCCGTTCCGGCCATCTCTTCTGAAGGCCTCCGCTGCCGTTTTTTGGCCTGACTTCCTCACATAAATGCCATTTGTACGTCAATTCCGCCAAAGAACTCGGTCCCGGAAACGTAGAAGTTAACGGTCCCCCTGTTTGTCCTTTGTCTTTCTCGTCGAACCCCCGCGATGAGGCAGTGCGACCTATCCCGCTCTTTGCGGTAACGAAAGTAGAAGGTAATAGATTCTTATTTTAGAGAACCAGGCCTGTCAATATTATTACTTTTGTGGGACCAAAGAAAGCTTAACGTACGGCAAAGGACGGACGTATAAGCAAGAGCTACTATGACTATAAATATGCATGCAACAAGACAGAAGAAAACAAAAGCATAATAAAAATAATTATACGGGTTGTTATTAGAGGATATATTATTTACGATGAGAAAAAGATAGTTAATTTCCAGAAGATTAACTTGAAATGAACTAGTTTTGATAGTACTCTCTTATTTTTAAGATTGAACAGGAGAAAATCGAAAAATTAATTTCGTTTATACATTCTCAACATAGATGTGTCTATGCTTGCTTTTCCTAACTTGCTTTTAACTTTAAATACTCTAAAACAAAAACGTATCTATCTCTGCTTTCCATTGCGTCCTAACATTTCGACAAGCGTCAACCAAAAAGAGAATCAATTTAAACATACGTGCATACTCCAAAATCTAAACCCATAAGTGAAAAGATCCTAGATGTGCCTTTCAGAATATAAATGAGACCCAGATGAACTCATTTAATCAATCATCCAATATAAAGATTAATTTATTATTTAATCTTTCTAGATGGAAGGTTAGAAAATAAATTAAACCAGTTGTGTATATTTTTAATCTTCCTAACTTAATAAATAATAATAATATGCATTCCTAGTAAAGAATACATAGGTGTGTAAGCAAAACAGGAGAAAACTGATGATGTCCTTATTACATATATCTACTGCCCCGGAAGCATATTTCGCGTACACAGTTGAGATGATTGGACAATCAACTCATCCAGTACAACGGGTGACGTGTACGTGAACATACGTGTGCTTCCAGCATTTAGTCATTTAGTTCTATCCCAGTTCAAAATGCTTGAACGTTACGATGTGATAGGAAGTGTCAAAGCTAAGACGAAAGAGTCTTTAACGTCGAAAAAAATATTATCCAAGGGTGGTTCTGTCTGGAGTCGAGTCGTGTATCGGTTATAGTGGTGTTTCTGAATTGTTATAAGTGTTTGATTTTTTGATTTTGATAATTTTAATAGAATTTTGAATTTATTTACAGCTAAAACTCACGGTTGATTGAAACAATAGAGGGTGTCAAAGTTCAGAAGAAAGATTTTTCAACAGCAGAGAGATAATTGGACGTAAAATCATCACAGATAAATTTATATATAATCGCTACTTATTCTGGATCGCGCCTGTGACTGAATATCAAAATTTTATCATTGATTATTTTTCCGTTTGTACACTCAAGGTAATTATTCAGAACAGTGGAGAATCCATTGCAGAAGAAAACGGACGAAACTAGTGAAAAGCCGTTAAGAAAAAAACCCACGGTGTTTTTCTGTGGTTACCTCAGGAGATGTCCGTATGAAACACTGGTCGCAGTCGTAACTTGTGCCCGTGGCTCTCGAATATTTCGGAAGGTTCCTAACTTTGACACCCCTAATAAATCAGATACGTCCGCGACTGTTTTTTGCGAGGTGTCTCTCTCTCATCGTAAAAGAAACATTCGTGATCTCGTAACCGCAATCGTAACATTCATCCACGAGAGACAAATTTTTCCCAAAACTTCTAGCTTTGACACTCCTAATAATACTTGTTTAGCTTGATGGGATAGTCCCTACCGTTTAATGTGGAGGTGTAAGTTTGATCTCTCCCACCTCTTTGATGGAAGGGAGAAAAATTATAGTCGTCGAATGGAGTTCAATTCATAAACAACATACGAAAATAATTTTAAATTAGAATATAAAGAAAATTAAAATATAAAATCCTACATTCGTTCGAATATTTTTCATGACGAAAACTGAAAAAAACTGAGAAATATTTAAAAAGTTCTTGAAAATATCAAGCTACAAATAAATATAAAATAAAAAAGAATTTCCTACTAACAAGTGTTGATGGAGTTATGAGTCCTGATGCTTCACGTTTATGATGAATCAGTTTCGCTTTTCACCCGACGGGTCTACCATGGAAGATGCTCTTGTAACCCTTGGCCCTTGCCTTAGTTGAGACATAAGGACTCTCCGGGTTGCAAGGAAGTTTGTGACGACCGTAAGCCTCCTTCTTCCGGTACTAAAACGTTCCTACACTTCGTCTCTTGAACCTGTCCCGGTCTATAGCTCTGTTTTCTGTAAAAACTAGAAGCCCAGTGTGTCTATTATATTAGCCTTTCCACTCACGTTTGCTTGTTTTCGCTTCTAATAGCATATTCCGATTTTTCCTCGGGCAGGTAAAAGAACATGCCCTAGACGGTAATGATTGCTGCAGCCAGCAGTAGCAGATGTTATTGTTTGTTCGATACGTTACGGATTAAGTACTTCTATACATTAGTGATAATTACTGCAATATCAATTCCAGATCCAATGGGTTGATTGTGTAATAGTCGTTTCCAAGAACTAAGGAGACAACATTCAAAAGCTTTTATAACTAAACAAATCGGGGTAAACTTCTTTAAAACCCCTCCATGTATAAAAGGTGTTTAACAGGCATATTCAGTTCAGATTTGTTTTTTAATCCAAAATCTCTCTTTGGAGATAGAGCTTTCTAGGGATCAGAGAGAAGTCTAAAACTTGACTAACTGGTTTTTTATAAAGCTTAGATCAAAATCCAAATGTTTTTTTTACAAAACTATAATGCTTTCTAGTCCCTTCCCAACACTTCCTGATGTGTTAGTTTTGGAGCTCCAGTGAAAACGATATGAATATACACAAATTTCTCTGGGTAACCCAGAGATGATAATTTTTCATTACCGCGAATGCAGAAAAGTGAAAGGTCTAGATAACCCAGACCTTAAGTATTAATACTTCTAACTACTACTTCTACTTGATAACCCTCTACTTAAGTATTGAGTTCAAGAATGATACTTCTTTTTTATTCTTAGATCGGATTCTTGACGGTTAAACCGGAGTTTGAGTATAAAAGCATCAAAGCGGATATTCCTTTTCTCCTCCCAGTGTATTTTGAGTCTAAAAAACCTTTTGTTTCAAAAAAAAAGCCCGGAATCTTCATCTTAATAGAACTATAGATTGTAAAGCCGGTGAATAGTTTTAAGTCGATTCTTTATTTTACAGATTTCAAGTTGAGATGAAAACATAGTCATCAAAACCATTTTTTGCATAACGGTCAAAATTCTCAGTTCTATGAAAACAAATCTGGAAAATAAAATCTATTGGATCACCAACAGCACTTGTAGTCATACACAGGCTTTAAACCTCGAGTATGAGTATAAAGTACAAAAAAACAAATTCTTTTTCTCTCACAGTCATATTCTGGATTTAACAGAAATATTATCATCAGACTTTTGTAAAATTCAAAATCTCTCTTTGGAGATAGAGCTTTCTATGGATGAAGGAGAAGTCTAAAACTTGACTAACTAATCTTTTAAATAAGGCTTAGATCAAAATCATATGTTTTTGAAAAAACTGTAATTCCTTCTAATCCCTTTCCAAAATTACCTGTTGCTTTTATTTTGGACCTCTGATGAAAAATTTATGAATTGGGTCAACTCGAGCACTTGTACCGTACTACCAACTCAATTTGTGCACCCAACTATGCAAATAGTTTGTCTCAGAATCTGAATATATCAGAATGACGTTTCTAGTTTTTGCTCATTGTCATACAAACCTTCTCAATATTCACTCAGAAGAACCTAGTCATAACATCTTTTTGCTCATCTACTTTGGTCAGAAAAACATCTTGCATTGTTTCAAGAAATCATTAACTTTCGTATCAGTATCTCTCAGTTGAGTATGTTCTGATATGAATTACATATTATACAATTCTTAGAAAACTTTGACTTAATTTTATATAGGTTTTTACTTGACAGATTCTTTAACACAATTTCTGAGATTTCGCTTTCTTAGCCAGCTTTCGCTCACATTTCAATTATTTTTGGAACAATCATTCATTCACAAAGTGAATAATGTAATGGGAGAATATCAATCCCAAACCTCGAGGTTTTGGATTGATATTCGTATGACATATGGTATGTCATACTCGAGGTTTAAGTGTTAGGAGCGAGGTTTGAGATTGATATTTCGTTCTTATTTTCAAAGTAGATTCTTGATTGTTAAACTCCTACTTTAACTATAAATGGTTCATAGGACCCTCATTATGGATCTCTCGGAGTCCCAATCAGCCTGTCCCTACACTTGCTCCCCGCTTGTCCTCTGAGCTCAAATTCCTTCCACACAGTGCAGGTGTCAGAGGGAACGCTTGCACTTACATCTCGTTCTTGTTTCCTCTACTACTTGACATTCACGAGATCTTTTGTTGTTTCTAACAAGCTATAGTGTTCGGCGTCTCATGTTTTATGTACATCACTATGTTATTGGTCGCACCATTGTATAATATTATGTCGCAATATGGATGCTTCAATCAAGATGAAGAAAATATCTATACGAAAGAAGATGTCAAGTTTTCACACAACAAATTTACCGCATCTTTACTTCATTTGGAGCTATGTTTCTGCATTTCTTCATGTTGTGCCAATACTACCGCATGCTCATTTCATTATGTGTTATTGGAGGATGTTCACTCGACATCCAAAGCATGCGGTATGTGACCTGAGGCATGCATAAGTGTCGATGGATTGACACGAATATAAGAAATTGTCGATGACAACACAAACATGTATCATGGTGAATACATATGTCTGTGAATAGCAAACCAAAATGAACTTTAAGTAAAATATGTTGAATATCGAGTGTTGAGAATTGAGTGAGCAATTGAATTTTGAATCAAGAATTTAGTTTCGAACTTCAGAATTATTTAAAAAGTTTGAAAACATCAGCATTTAAAAAGAGGAATCGAGGAACATCAATAATACGATTAACTAAAATCAAATATCGAGATCACTCTTGGTGATTAAGATGGATATCAGGTGAACAACTTATAAAATTTTTTGAGAAAATATTTGGGATGGAAGGAGGAGCTCGTGATGATGTCAAACAGACGTGCATTTGATCTTGAGACCTCATCGTTCACAAACTTGATGATTCTCGGAATTCTGCAATTCACATTAAGTATCACCTTTCGCTGTGTTCTTCATTGTTACGAGGGTCAAGATATCTGTTGATGAGAGTCGTAAGATTTTTGTTTGGTATTGCTTCGAGGGAACCACAATCGAATCTGCGAGATCCTCCTTCCATCCCTTTGCCCTCCTAGAAATGTTAGAAAGAAAGAAATCCTGTTACCAGAAAGGAAACAGAGTTTATGATCTCTTCCTTCCATCCCAAAACAAATTTTTTACCAATATAACTCTCGATGATCGAGAGTTTTTTATTTATTTTAACGTTAAGTCTCGGTGGTAGACTGTCCATTCACTAGAAATATTGAGTTTGTTCTTTTAAGTTTAAGTCATGAAAATCTTTAAATTATTTACAACAAACTTAAGTCTTGATGATCGACGGTTCTTGATAATATATTGTAATTTTACGTAAGGTTGAAGTACTAATGGTAAACTTATTGATTAGTCATAATTCTTATTACGTAATATTTCAGTGCATAAAATTATAACTCTCAACTGACAAGAGTTACAAAGTATGGAGTAAAAATGAACAAATATCACTAAAACTATATATTTTATTATTTTATCAAACATAAAACAACTTCTGATCATCGAGGAGTATCTCTACTTTACATCCTTTCTATCAGTTTCAATTACATTATTCTGAATATGTATACTATCAATCACTACTCTCGATCATCAAAAGTTCATATCTTCATCTTCGATATAAACATATAATCAAACTTGGATTTGTATATTACATATTTAAAAGTTTCAGTATTATGACTCGAAATTTATACATCTCTCTAGATATCCAGGATGTACATTCCTTGATGGTCGAGAGATACTTAGACATCTAAATCTTGTCTTTAGAAAAACAAGTGAATATAAATAAAAGATGTATTTTGCATCTTTTGATGATCGAGATTATGGATATACTATATTTGTAATTATATTATATTCATTATTACATTATATCAGTTTATAGCTTTGATATGTTATTTCAACTATTTACATATCTCATTTCAACAATTAAACCCTTGCAACTTTTTAAGCACGTACAAATATAAAATATAATTCAGAAGACCTTAGATATTACATATATTACATTTGAAGATTAATTGAAATCTAAAAAATATGCGACAATTGGTACATTACAACAATGGATACATATACTTCTTTGGATACACCTAAATTTAAGATGCACATTCACATTTTTCTTTTTGACACATTGTCGAAACTTTAGTTTATGTTGTACTATTTTATCTATTTATGTTGGAATTATGATGTATCTTCACATCATTCGATGGTCAAGCTTTTGGAACACAATATAGAAATCATTATTTTATAATATTATTAAATTAGTGTATCAACTTTTGATCCTCACTAAGTGATTAATTATTCGTCTAGTTAATGTCTTGTTTAACACTAAATTCAGCGATGATTTGCTTTTTCTCCATCTGAGCAACTCTTGACACTCAACAATCAACATATTTTGCTTAAATTTGTTGTGATTTATCTACTCGTCATCATATGCGTTGATCACGATACATCTTTGTGTCGACGTCGATATGTTTGTATATTCGCATCAATCTATTGACACATATACATGTCACAGACTGCATGTTGCATACCTTGCATATCAAATGGACGACCCCGTATTATTATCATTATTATTTCAGGAGATCGATCGATGAAGGTTTATCTGTACTTTTGACAAGTTCTAAGCCATGATCAAAGCCACATGTTGTGCAAATGAAACCTTCGTACACCAATGGAACTTGGTTAGTGACAAGTGGTCATTTGCAAAAAAAGAGTAACATTGGATTGTTCACATGTGAAGCTTTGCTTCCCGACTTGATCAGTCGTAATGTTTGTATTTTGTCATCAAGAACTTCATCTCAAATGCGAGTTGTCATTAGAATCCACCGACGACTTGATCATATGTATCACATTGTTGCTCTATCATGCAGCCGAAGAGCCAAGCAAGCATGATTTGTTGTGCATCGTTATCGTATCACATGAAATTTTTGTACGTGAAAGATACATGAAAAAACACGAGGTTACTGGCTATAGAGATCTCTCGTAGAAGAAGAAGAAGTGTCAGGGAACGCGCAACCACCAAAACAACCTTTCTAAGTGTAAATTAGTCATTTATTTACATCTACAAACTGATCCAATTTTGATATATGTGACTTCACTCCAAATCCAAAATAGAAAACTTCAACACATAATGCTCATGAAACCTTCTCCAACCGTACCTCAAACTCCACCAATTGAGGTTTGGCAGTAGACTTAAGGTAGTAAACTTTCTACCCCAAAATTTATCTAAGTGTTGAGCAATAAGACCTCATTTGCTCCTTTACTAACTAAACCTCTTGTTGTTCTCCTATCAGTCTCCGAATCAAATGATCATGGACTTGCTAGAAATTCCTCTCCAAATGCTATCTATTGATACCAAGAACAGCAGAAACCGAGCTCCTTATAGACTATGAAAGCTTGTCAAAGATCGCTGAAATCCTCCTTCTTCCTGAAAAGTCTTTGCAGACACGGAGGCTTTTCTCCAAAACCTGCAACTTCTTCTCCCAAAGCTGACCTCACTGATGTGTAGCCCTTCAAAAATCCTTTCCGGCAATACCAAAAATGTAACAAACGGACATGTGTAGCTCGAGTTATAGCTCCTCTAAGTTTCAACTTTTGCCTTGGTGCATAAAATTATCTGCGGACGCGAAGACTTTTGTTCCAAACAGCTAGTTTCAACCCTCAGTAGCTAGCGACCATGACTCCAAATCCAGTGGTCACGAATGCAGTGGAAAGCTCTATCTCTAAGCTTTCCGGAAATACCCGGAACTCCCAAAACAAAGCACTTTTGAGCTAACCGTGACATGTTAAAGTTGCCCAAATGTTATCTTCTCAACAAAAAATCTCTGCGGATGCGAAGACTTTTTCTCCAAATCTCAAAAATTTGCTCCTGGGTTGGACCCTCAGCTGGATAGCATGCGAAAAAAGCTTTGATTAGACCTCAAGATTACCATCAACAAACAACTGAAGGTCACGTTATGACCGGTCAAACGTTTGCTTTGATTCACTGTAAAACCTTACCTTCAAAATCTTAAGAAAAACAATAAACTTTAAACAACTGCAGCATCATGAGTATAGCTCCAAATCTGATGATTTAGAATGCCGGATCTCTAGATCTTTCCAAAGAGATGAAAAACATCTCAAACTATTCAATCTGCAGGAAGCCTCACCGACCCAAAATACACTGAAAATTGCTTTTTCCACTAAAAGTCTTCTCTGACACGGAAGATTTTTATCAATAAGACCTAAAATCGTTTCCTCAAAACCAATCTTCCCAGTGAAAAGCTTCCACATGCGTGGAGACTTTTTGACCAAAACATCCGAAATGACTCCTTGGACCCTCCCTTCACAACGAAAAGCTTCCGTGGGTGCATAGACTTTTTGCTCATAGACTGTCAAAATCATCAATAATGAATCAGAATCCTGAAACCTCAAAATCCACAACTGAACATCTGCAGCCTAACAGCATCTTGAACCCCTTGTGCTTGTGAGGCATTGCTTTTATACTCCTCCTAAAGCACCCTTGTAAGATACATGTGTCGAGCTCAAAATCGTTCTAAATGTCCTTTTTGTAGCTCCATCACATGAAGAAGAATAAATTCTGAAGAACAATGATTCAACTCCATCACATGAAGAAATTCATGTGAAGAATAACAAATTCTGATATACAATGATAGATATGATGTCATGGTTGAGAATTACAAAAATAACTTTTGAAAACGAAATCATCTTATAGAATATATGAGACTTTGTCGTGTGAGTCGGACATTCTTTCAATGGATGGAATTGATGAAACATGACGAGACTGGAGCGAAGAACAAGTATGGGAGAAAGTCATAAGAACTACTGAAACAAAAATTTAGATTTGATGTGATTCTAGCTCAATGGCTAAGACATCCCTTGGGAAGCCAAAAGTCTAGAGTTCAAATCTCCTTGTTGACATCTCTCTAAGAGGAGGTTTTAAAGCTGCATCACAAAGGTTACCATAGTAGGTTGGTCCTTTTGGGAGATTATGTTGGACTTTGTGCCTAAGGACTAGGATAATATTCTCAAGGACTAGGATGATATTCTCTTAATACATGCATCCAAAAAGTGATATCCTGGCGTACTAGAGCTTAATATCTTCACTTTGATACTGGAGCTTAATATCTCTACTTTGATTCTAAAGCATTGAGGTTAGTCCCTCAGTGAAATGTGGATCCATGCGTACATATGAAGCTATGTCACAATATAACATGTATAAATCAATAAAACCGTGTGATAGCACTATGGCATCAACGATATTGCATTAACATTTTATTCAATTTTCATCTAGAAGGATTTGTAATGCTATTAATTTCCATCTGACTTAACTTTTATTTCCAACTTTTATTATTATAGCTTATCAATCTAAATTTAATTTTGATCGCAAAAGATTTGAAATGCTCCTAATTTCCGTTTAACTTAACTTTTAGTTCTAACTTTCATTGTTTTAGCTTATCAATCTCAATTAAGTTAGCTTCTAAACTTTAACTATAAATTCATAACTTCAAGTATAAATAAAGAAACTCTTGCATAAGTTATGATTTCATATTCAGGATTTAAACCCCAAGGGTGGGTATAAAAGTAAATAAAAGAATATATTTTTCTCATTTACTCAAGATGAAGAAAATAAATAGCATCTCCATTCACTTTTAGATAATTTTTGCTCACTTTTTGTTAGTGGAAAATAGTTAAGTGTTATGTAAATGTTCTTAACTAGACTAATATGAAGAACTTTTCAGCTTTTAAAATATTTAATTGATACATGGACCGAGAGTTACGGACAGATCCGAATATAACTCATAATGCAAACACACTGATTAAATCTTTATTAAACAGATTATATCCTCGCAAGAAAAGTCTATTAGAAAAATGTTAACCGGCCACACCGGTTAAATTTCTTGGTTCGCATAAAGCCCATCTGCAAAGTGAATTCCTCCTGGTTACAAGGCATAGCGGGTTTAAGTAAGCAATGCGATCAGCACAACAATCAAGTTAGACATATGCGGACACACACGAAGCTTCTCTCACATGGTTCGTTGAGAACTATTTCACGGTACCGGTTTCCCCACTTGATTTTAAAGGTCCATAGTAGCCAAAATATGCATGCGAAAAAAACAAGTTAATCAAAGGGGTCAAAATTGCGTATGCTAAGTGTGTGGACTAATGTTATGAGTATATGTTCTAGTTTTTCATTTTTTCATGGACTAGAGTGCATTGGATTTTACCCATTGCAGCTAAGGATAATTTGTCGCTCATTTTTTCTATGCATTTGAATAGTTGATTGGAGGTTTTGAGAAAGTGAATAAGATAGAGTAGAGAGAGTAGAAGAAAGATTCACTTCTTAAAGTATAATTTGACATGGCAATTAGTTACTAATATAAATATGGAGGTGGAATTAGCTAATAAGATTGTATAGAGGAACAAATATAACAAACCGTCTTTGTTATTCTTTTGTGCAGTGCAGTACGGATAATTGTGATCGATTGTCATTCTTCTTGTGCAGTGCAATGCAAGGAAAATGTTAACATCTGAGGGTGGTTGACAACATGGACAGAGTGTTAGCACAGACAATGTTATGTGGAGGTAATTTCTCGTGTATGTT
Organism: Asterella californica; assembly: GCA_036924285.1. Lineage (NCBI taxonomy): Eukaryota > Viridiplantae > Streptophyta > Marchantiopsida > Marchantiales > Aytoniaceae > Asterella > Asterella californica. Next base: position 2,107,880 of record JAYKYS010000021.1, read on the forward strand.
GATTTAATAAGATAATGTTTGTAATTGTTTCTCGTATGTGTTGTTTTGATATGATAATGCTTCTACATGGTTATCTTTTATCTTCTTGTAGAATAATTTATAGTTGATGTTTAGATATGAAAAAGAGACAGTTTAAATCATCGATAGAGGTTTGAGTTGAATGGTGAGCGGTGAGTGGTGCAGTACATATAAACTTGTTGTATCAAAATAGTAAGTTTCATGCAATCAACCACTCAATGCAGTTCTCGTACTTTTAAACAACATAATTTTCATATTTTGAAATGACTCAGTTTTCCTACTATGAAACAATTCAATATCATATTTCTGATCGATCGTTGATACCAGTGATCAAACTTATTATTCCTATTCTCATAACTGTTATATCTTCACTCAACTATCTCAAAAAAGTTGTACTTTCTCTAAAACTATCTCAAAGTAGATATATTTTTTCTTGAACTACTCAAACGGTAATATCTTCTCTCGAACTATTTCTATTAAATTGATTATTTATCAAATTATTCTAAATCATCATTTCTGACCTAGTTGTAGATTGTATTGTTGGTTTTTCTCATAAGAACTATTGTTATATGTTCAAACTAAATTAGACGACAAATATTCTATTAGTTTTGAGAGAAAATGAAAATTTTGGTTTAACTTAAATCATATAGTGATCTATAGTTGGTTAGACTATTCTAGAGAGAAGTATCAAGTCTTTGTATATGGCATGTTGTTACCTACAAAAATATCGAATTAGCTCTTAAAAGCAGTGAGAAGTTCAATTTATATGTAATAGATATGTTCATGTATAGGTCGGTTAGTTCTAGTTTAGAGTTTAACTAAGTTAAAATGAAAAGTAAAATAACCTGCTTTCAGAGAACTGAGAAAATATTATCCGTGCAGAACCATGAAGAAAATGCTTTTGGGGACCACGTCTTCATCTCAACTTGAAATATGTGAAATAAGGAAGCAAACTAAAGCTATTCACCAACTTTACAAGTGATGATTCATTTCAAAACAACTTACTAAGACAGAGAAATGGTAATATGAATATTTCAAACTTTCTTAGAGCAAAAGGAATATTTTCTTCAGACAGAAAGAACACGGTAAGGAAAAAAAGAAATATTTGATTTTATGCTTTTTTACTCCTACTCGAGGTTGAACTATAAATTTGGATCGTTTACATGCTTTTACTTTTTATCTTTAGCATTCTCGCAATGAAATCAAGCATACATAATCACCTTATCCATGTTAAGATAGAGGCGGTATTTGCATGCTCATTAATTTATGACTTAATTTTTCTTCTAGATAGGATTAGTTCATAAATTAATATATATTAAAGTGAAATTAGTTTTATCAGTCGAGAAAACCTTTGTTGATAATAAAAATTGACGTTTCAACTCACTGCACTTACAAGTTTTTCTTCTACAGAGTCCTTGTATTACATTCACCTTAGAAATATAAAAAATTAATATTTAATATTTAATATCTAAAATTTTAAATTTAACTGTGCTCTGTTAGAACAGAGTTGCGAATGTTAACGTTACATATTTTTACTTACTATACAGAATGATATCTGTTTTCCCAAAAAAGATCTCTCTCAAAATCATGATGTACAGCGATCAGTTGGAATAATTTTAAAATTATATTTCTGTTTATTTTTTTTTCCCTCCTTGATTCTACACTCACCGGGATGCATATTATTCGAGTTGCTCGTTCTTTGTCCCTGTCTTTTCTTTTCTTCCCTTACTTGAAGGAAAAGTCTGCGTATCTTCTTGTCTTCGCATTCTGCTCTCAGCAAGTTCAGCGAATCTCAGATATAGCAGCAGCGGTTCTGAACTTCCGGTAGCTCCGGTTTCACTTGGGTACAGTACTGATCAGTAGTGTACTGAAGTGAAACTCTTATTCTACCTTTCTTTCTTGTCCACTCAGAAGATCGCCAAAATGGAATATAAAGATAGCCTGTAAAGATTCCGCCACGGCAACATGCCAACATGAAGGGTTGGACAGTGTGACACACTTCTCATACGTCTGGATGTCTTTTGCGCTCTTTGCTATCATTGATCGTGCTTGTCTAATAAGACACGCGGCCGAAGGTTCATATGTACTAACCTTACCTTTAAACGCACACGTGGGTATAAAAGCAGGAAAAGGAATATGCCCTTTTATCTCTCAAAGTAGTTGAGATTAGAACAAAATATTCTTTTTATTAATTCTATAAACCTTATAAATTTCATTTCTATCTTTCTAATACTAAGATGTTTGTTCTGGAATGAATGAAAGCTGGTGGAGAGTTTTGACTGAAGTCCTTGTGTCACATATTCCATTCTGAGATGCAAGCATTATCACTATAGCATTCTCATTTTATGGCTTTCTTTGTTTGCTGTCTGACATAACCCGCATAATGAAGTACACTGGGTGACCAGCAGTACTAGTACTCACATTACTGGTTTAATAGCATCAGAACAGATTCTCGCTTTTCATCTTCCACCTAAGAGGTATGTACAGTATAAACAGGCGCAAAGTAATCTGTAGATACTACTCGCTCGATTGCACAAACTCGAAGTTATTGTTAGAGAGAACAATTAAAGGCATCTCAGATACAAAAAGATACCACCTCTTAGTGGCAATTCCGGATGTCAACCAGCGATGATGTACAATCTCCCTAAAAATGCTTGACGTACCGTACGCTCTGACTGTCACCAATGTGCATCGTGAATGTGTTTCGAGCACATAAACTTGTGTCTCAAGCGTGCGAACTGAGGTATGTGTTTCTCATATCGCGAGGACGTGTCTCATGGGGGGAGTAAACTTACATCCACCGTAGAATACTAGTTTCTCTTTCACTTTCGAGAAGCGAAAGAGGTACTCTACTCCAGTGAACAACTGAGTCGAATCATGTGTCGTAAACTTGAAAAGTTATCTTAAACAAGGCACAACTTAACTGATTCGCAACAGCTACGGTAGTCATTTGTGCCTGTCGCCTCAAAGGGCTTTATCTGCTCTGCAGGCTAGAAGCTACATTTTATGTGCATATCACGGAAGAATCCTTCCTTACCCATTTAGCAACCAGATGCAGTTTTCAACGGGCAGAACCGAGGTTCAGTAAGGGACGTCAGTTACATCCTTCGCGTCTGTTTTCTTTCTCGTCCCGTCTCGTCTCAGGGTTGACCCGTGAGCCCGTTGTTCTGGAGTGTCCTTTCTGTGAGTATCATGACCAGCCGTCTCCCTAAGCTTCTTCCAAGCCTTCTCGTCTAACTTGATGGACTCCCGACAACCAAGTTCACACAATTGCCGATATAAGCTTGCCTCCCTTGCCAAGTTATCAACGATCCACATACTGCTTCTCTGAGAGCTGATACCCTTAAATTCATATCGGCCATCACGGCTCCAAACAACAAGAACCGATCTGCCGAGACCACTCTCCATTCTGCAGCTTCAGTCAGAGAACTGCTTACAAGAATGCTGGCGGGTGATCTTTCCGATGTGATATAGAACGTCGTCCAAGGGCTCGTACTAATCCTCAAAAGGGATGTTAGTTCCATCCATTGTGCAGTAACTCCCCTCCCTAGATCGATCATCATGGCTAACCCTATCCCCATCCACTTAGGTACTTCTCCTGATGCTGCCTCATCTAAGGGGAAAATATTTTGACCAGTTTTGACCGGACCCTGAAGTCTGCTTACAGCCCCTCAACGGGCTTGTGAACAGAGAAGCAGCCTGAAGCATCTAATCTTCTATACGGAGAGGTGGAGGTTACAGTGCTGACTACCAGTAATGTCCTGCTGGCAACTTACCCCAAGAGTTTGACATCCTAACTTTTGTACACAGCTGCAAAAAAATCTTAATCCAGACTTCAACAAGACTCGTATGACTGGAGGAGCTCTTAACTCATCAAGACATGTTTAAAATGCGTACGAGCCTGCACCGGGGATACACGTAACTGCAGAGGTACGTACCTCCGACTTGGACAAGATCTTCATGGAGGCGAATAACCTGGTCCTTATAAGCGCTCCATCTAACTAGTCTTTATCTTCCAACAACTCCCTAGATTAAGTGCGTGGGCTGAACTTTCTACTTTGAGCATGTACAAATTCTCCTCCTCAGAATGGTGAGGGATTCGACTGAAAAAGGGGAATACCGTGTAGCAAGGTTTACAGAGTTGATGCGGAGTAGAACAAGAATCGTAAGCATTCTTATAGCGAGTGGGAAACAAAGAGGTGGAGTTGTTAACCCCATACAGCCCAAGCTGGACTCAAACCCCTATTGACAAATATACACTACTTTCCGCCTTAACTTATGGCTGAGTTCTTAATGCCTAGAAGAACTGAAACTCCAAGATCATAAATCGGCATCATTCTCTGTGCCGGGTTTAACAGGATCTTCTACCTCACCAGGTACTCCAGTTCCTTCTTGGAGGGATGAATCCTCAATCAAGTCTTCTTGTAAACCGTCGGTATTCCGTAACAACTCCTGCCGTTCCGGCTCTGCATCGTCTGACATACTCTCTTTGGCTCCGGTCTCATTCTGCAAGGTTTCATTCACAACGACTACCTTTTCTTGTGCTGAACTGCCAGTAAGGGCAGCCAAATTGGGTTTCCAAACGACTATTTCGTCGATGATGTTCGAAACCTTCTTATGATATCTGCATAGACCACCGCACCTTAGCGTTACTAAGAGTCCTGACATTCAATCCTGCTTTGAAAGGGCTATATCTGAATGCATGAGTTAATCCTCTGCTCGATGAAACTAACACCAAGTACATCTCAGATTATACGTTTCCAAGACATCAGACATGAACGACGAAATTATGTTCCGAAGAAGCTTGAACACTAGAAAAGCCGACACGATAGAGGGTCGGAGAAGAACCTGGCACGTGCTGCCTCATCGGGAGCATGGTGGAATACAACCCAAAGACTTGCAGCTGTTAACAATGCAAAGGCAAGGCGTGTAGTTCTCTTCGGCGGTGTTTCATCTTCTTTGTTCTTCTCAGGCCAGAATTTGACGAGTTCCGATAGCGTAGCTTCCTCGGCAAGAATGTTAGGGAAGAACCATACACTCTTGCCGAAAAAGACCCACATGATCCCAAATATAGCCCAACGAGCTGCACCCATGAAAGTCGATCAAGTTCACCTCATATCAGTAGAGACTCAAGTCGCTAGACTTTGTCACAATATCTCATTTGGCTTAAAAACGTCAAAGCCAAGTCCTGACAACCGAAGGTCACCTGAACTAGTCTCAACTTACCGCAACTGGAATAGACTTTACTTCTACAAGATAGCATCCCTGACCTTTCCGGTGGAACTTTACGCCTACATGTAAAACACTACGAGCTCTGGTATCTACTTTGGACTGATTGTCAAATTCATCACCACTGGTCAAGGAGGTAGTCGCATCAGGTGGTAAACATATATTCCTACATATCTCTATATCAATAGATGTTTATTTACATGCACTTTCAGTGTTTGCCTAGCGTCTCGTAAGAGAAAAGAAAAGAGGGAGTGCGCAAACTTGGATATTCCATTTCCTGTGGTCCTCATGAGCACTTATGCTGCAGCTCACATCCAGTAAAAGGAAAGGACTATCTAAACTGTACTGCACGCACACATGAGCTTCGAATACATCCAGACAGAACGCCGATATACTCTGAAGACGACAGGTCATTACCAAAAAGAACGCCAAATATAAGCGCAAGAAACGCGAGACAGAAGTAGAGAACCGCCAATTTGCACCAGTGCGGGAAGATGGGAAAGAGACAGCATGCGAGGGTCACCACCGGCACCGAGAAGGAGAGAATAATCTGCCACAACGGGCGGCGTCTTTCATACGTCCACGCGAAAAAGGCGTCATCCTCCGAGAAAACCTGTTCCTGTTTGAGATTGAAAATAAAAAAGGTTTCAAAACAACGATCGCTTTCATCATGAAAATCTTATCGATTTATAATGCTGTTCGGTCCAAACAGACAGCAACACTAGAACACCGCTAAACCATCAATGGGGGGCCTCCTAGATGTTAGGATTCAGGTTCCCACGACGGCATCGACTCATAATATAACAGGCAAGAAAAGGAACAGGAGCTCCTCAATCACGGAAACACCTCTACCCCGCTCGAGAAGAGGTTACAGAACATGGAAGACAACAAACTTCCAGATGAGATTAGTCGAAATAACAGAAGTGAGTTCCATGAAGAAACCCACCATACTGGCAAGAAATCTCCTTAATTCGATTGAGCCAAAACAGGGTAAGGGACCAACACGGCGAGCATGACGAAAACTGAGATAAGGAAACCGAAAACGATTCCTACCGCGAGGAGCTCAATGCGAGCCGGCCATTTCGATAACTTTTTCTTGCCTGGGCGAACAGTCCTCACAACCCTCCCACACCGCAAAACAAGTTTTCGCTTCAAAAGCAGATTTCCTATCGCCTCCGGAGTACCATCTGCTGGGCATTCATCTTCTAATGTATCCTTGAGCTGAGGAAATTTATTTAGCAACTCCACGAAGTCTTTTCCTCGAAAGTACTCAACCCTAGCTTCGAGCAAAACAGCCCAACGCGACTCGAACTCCTTATTCTCTCTCAGCTTATCGGCAAAGAGCTTGACGGAATCCACCTCCTTCGATGCAACCTACAACACGCGACAACATTCTCAGGATTAGCAAACCGGATGACCAACATCACCGTCCAGGCGACGGCTCGAGATACTTTGAACTCGGTATACATTACTTTTTCACCACCGGGAATCCTCCTTGATTCTTGTGGTCAATAAACAACGTCGTTATCCAATACTCCATGAGTTTTCCAACTGGAAAATCATAACTGTAATTCATTTAACTTTGGTTGACGCCCCGTATCCCCGATCTCGTTACAACCTCCAGGGAAATTTCCCTGGCGGAGAACGCAACCCTACAAACGCTGAGCTCAAAGGCTCGCTGACTGGTCGTTTAGTACACGAACAGCACCTTGGTGTTCCCTTGACCTCCCTCTGCAGCGCGATCGGAGTTCTTCTTCTTAGCCATAGCAAATTCTAAAACCCTCTTCCTAGCAGCAGATCTTCGACTCCCCTCGGTCTGCTTATCGGGTACCTCAATCGAGAGTACGTAAAATCGCCAACTGATGCTGAAGGAAGCAAAGAAGGTCCCCTGGCGAGCCTGCCTCACGTTGTGTCAATGAAGCACATAATCGAATACAGAGGCGGAGTCATTGAACTTGTCTATCGAGAATTCAAGTCTGTCGTGTCGGGTTCTTGCCGCATGGCTGCGCCTGGCCGGCTCGCTTACTAACTAAGATCCTTCACTCGTCCCGAAGCAATTCTGGGATGTCGCCGAAAGCAATTCTTCCTGTACGTAGTCCAACATCTCCAGAAAAGTGACGGTAGAATGTACAAACTGCGTAGAACTTTACGCAGTCTTCTCAAGTGACTTCCGTGGTTCGTTTCGGACTGGAAGCTTCATCATGCTCTTCTACAGCACAGTTCAGTACAGATTAGTACCACGGTCACGTTACGCCCGTGTGCCGTTGAAGAACATTCTTCACTGTGATCAGACTCTGATCACAGTGAGTAACCTTTCCGCTAAACATACGTGAACAGCGCCGCGCTATAATCACCTCTAAAGAAGTTAGAGCATGGAACGGTCCATTACAGGCAGGGCTTGCTTTCACAAAGTGGAATGCTGTAATTCTGGTTCCTCGATTCAATCCAGTCGACTGGGTTATCAGCCTATAAAGGGTGCCACGTCTGACGTTCGGTCGAGGACCAGAAGCTTGTCACTGCACTGCGTCTGCCACTTGGCATCTGCATCATTCTCTGCTTCTTCTTTCACGAGAATAGACTTATGTAATTCGTAATTTGAAACTTGGTCCCATATTACAGGGCCGTAGGTAATCTTTGATGGAATCTGCAAGCTGCCCGATTGTTTCGGGAGAATGACACTCTGCAGAATATCTCGTGTGAGTAGCGCATCTCCTATCGTATTGGAAGTCTAACTATGCGTGTCTTCTTTACCTATTTTTCTATCTCTGAATTGGCCTTGTCAAGGAGCTTATAACATTCTTCTGCAAGCAGATCAAACATGATTGGCTGGCAAATCAATTTGTATGGGGGAATTTCGCGAATCATTGTTGTGAATCCTAAATCCCAAACTGATGCTTTGCCACTGTTCTTCCGCTTTCCCGCGTGCCCAATTATTATCGTCTTCTCCAGTTTGACGATGAACCCCCAAAATCAAGCGACGCACTTGTTGCTGTCACTGACTATCGATGTTCCGTTTTCTCTTTTCCGCGCGATTGTGGAGAAGATAGGCATTTTACCCAGACGGGGCCTTCTTTACAAAATGGATAAACGTGAGGACTTGAAGGTTTTCGACGATAGATCTAATCTGTCGGCCTGATTTCCCAGCGAACGCGTAAGAGGAGATTCAAGATGAGTAACGCCTACGGCTTGGAAACTGCGTACAGGTGTTATGAGTTGCTTCTTCCGCCATGCTGTACGTTGTACGTCCCGGACTTCAGTTTGATGTTGAAGTGTTTGAGCAGCTTTGAAAGAATCTCTTTCTCCCATTTAAAGAAAAAACAAAACATAAACTTATCAGTGATTTATCCCAGTGATCAAGAAACTGTGTGGCAATCATAGGAACGGAAATGAGGATGCAGTCTCATACGCATAGCGAAGGTAGGTTACTTCCCACACATTCCGGGTAGATGATAGCTCAGATCACACTGTTGGAGTACTTCGAAGTTTGGAGTAGCAGTTTTTATGTTCGGCAAGAAGGTCAGTAAACTTCCTTCGGGAACATTTCCGCGCATTGCCCCTTATTCGATTGGAGGTCTCTGATGAGACCTCAACGTTCTTATGGCCATTTGTAGGCAGAAGGGATGCGTTTTCTTGGCGGAATCAAGGTCACTATGCCCCATTCAGGAATATTAGGAGGATACATTTGACGTTTGGAGTCCTCCTAACGACCATGTGCGTATGTGCTCTTCTGTCGCCGACTGGTACACTTCAGTTGGTGGTGGGGAAAAATAAGGCAGGAAATCCTCAAGTGAAGCGCTTAGTAGTTTCAAGGTCAGAGAACCAAGTAAAGCCGTCAGTTTATTCATAGTACATTCTGAGGTCTCCGCTGAAGACATTCTCCGTCTGTATCCCTGGTAGTCAGATGACGCATTCTTCTGTAATCCCATGTCGTTCTGAGTTTCTGCCCTTCAAAGGTGGGACTTACACCGGTGAAGACCCAAGCCGGAATATATTGTTCGTTTGAGTTGCTGTTGCCAGTGTTCTCCCGGTCACTGGATGAGAGTCAAAGTTGGGAGTGGTCTGTAGGCCAGATATGCTGAAGAGATGTCATGCGGGAAATGTAATGTTGGAAGTTCACGTCAGTTAGTTCGTTGGTTCTTGCAGTTCTTTACCGAAACCTGCTCGCCTCATCAGAGTTTCCGAAGGAGAAGACATCTCAATGAGAAGCACCGACTCAGCACAATTTCAAGAAGACTATTTGTTTTCTGTTGATGATGCGCCGTTTCTGAGTTGCCATGCTTCATCAGTTATTGAGGTAAAAAGGGAAAGAAGTGTGAGATAGGTCCGAGTCTTGCTAGGAAGTTATGGGTTGGCCCTTTGGAAGAAGTTTGTTCGTTTCATCGACTCGGTATTGATCACGTCAAAACATGAGTAGTGTACACAGTCCATGTCTGTTTAAGGACCTTCTAAAATAGTCATAGGGAAGTGTGATTGTTATCCAATTCATAATGGAGAGAGCAACGGTCATGGCACTAGAGCTTGTATAGCAGAATGGTTGAGTGGGTGTATTCAGCCGCCGTTCAGATCGTCAGTTAAGCAGAAATGTTGAAATGTGTTCGATGTAGACAGCCTCAGTCTGTCCCTGACGAATGGAGACTGAGGGTGATTCACAGCTGGGACCTGACTCGTTCTTGGTTACGTATTTTGGAGGCTCCTATGAGGGCGCACCTGATGTCGCTATATGGACGTCGAGGTATGAGGTAGGTTCCTTTCAACACAGAGTTTTCTTGTCAGTTTGAGGTAGAAAGTGAACAGAAAATGAATATTTCATTATACCCTAACGCTTGATTCTGGTACTTCTCGACGTCATGCTAAGCTTAGTAAGTTCAAATTCATGACAGAAGCAGTAACTCGAAGCTGGATGTAATGTAAAGTAAGAGCCAAATGTTCTGTGCGCAGGGTGGTACCTGGGCAGAACCAGAGGTTGTGGATAATGAGCAAGACGTCCCAATGTGGAACCCTGTTCTGTTTAAGATGCCTGATGGTGAAATTCTTTTGTTTTACAAGATTGGGCCAGAAGTTCAAAAGTAAGCATCAAGTGTTTCTGGCACCTTAATAAGGTTCTCTGAAGTCTCTACAGAAGAAGCAGATTTTAGCGGAGTGGTAAGAAAGGTGCAGTCACCGCTGTAGGCCTGTAGAAACTCAAATTAGTGTACGATGTATTGAGTCCTGCAATCAAGACCACTGCTGTTAAGTTCCTTACTCGTGGGTAGTGATAGCCATTTGGCCGTCATGACAGCCGAAGAAGAACTGGCAGATTCTAGTGCCGTCTCGGTATTGAGATTTTGATACTTTAGACGTTGAAGGACTTCAGTTGAGTTCACTATCTCGGAGCGTTGTCTAGGCACTTGATAATCAGAATGGCGTTCTCTTGCAGATGGAGTGGATTTCTCAAGAGGTCAGTTGATGGGGGTAAAACTTGGTCATCGCGAGAATCTCTTCCTCCAGGGATACTGGGGCCCACAAAAAATAAGGTAAGGTATTCTGACCATAAGCTTCGAGTTGGACTCGTTTCTTCTCACTGTTGTCAACGTGGTTACATCCAGCGATATCAGTCCTTTGTTTTCTGAGGAACAGACAGGTAAATGAGTTCAGATCTACTGCCATCATCCAAGTCGTGTTAGTGTTTGGATGCTGTAGTCTAACGATCACCGTGACCTTGCAGCCTCTGCTTTTAAGTGACGGACGTCTTCTTTGTGGATCATCTGTTGAGAGCTGGAATGCCTGGGGTGCCTGGGTGGAGGTGTGTCTCATCTTGACTGCCGTCGTATTTCGCGTAACCTAAGAACCCTTAGTCGGTTGTATTAGAAATGAAGTTTGAGTCCTCAAGAAGCACGAAAAGGAAGCAGAAGGATGTGCGCATTTGACTTTGAAAGTAATAGAAGGTCCCTCGTGCCACAAGGGGCCGACGGTATCCGCATAATGTGTGTTCCGTTTATTCTGTTCATGTTCATGCCGCCGCAGCTTGGGTACGAGATGTGAGACGAATAGCTTTAATAAGTTTCATCTTTATCAGCAAGCCAGTTCCGTTATAGCTTTGGCACTGCCAGTAAATGTGCGGAACTGATAATTGACTCACTGACTAGGTACAGAATTCTATTTCTGCAGATGACTTCTGATGCAGGGCGGACATGGTCAAAGCATGGACCGATTTATTTGCAAGGAGAAGTTATGGGTGTTATACAGCCAGTGCCCTATACTGTGTCAGACACGACCGTCGAGGTGTTGATGCGGTCTGCAGATCCGATAGGAAAGATTTGTAAGGCATCTTCAGCAGACGGGGGATACACTTGGAGCTATGCCGAAGAGACAAAGCTGCCAAATCCTAACAGTGGTCTGTTTCCTTTTCCTTTCATCAAAATTATGGGAGAGTAGGGCTTATGAGCCAGTGAGTTAACTTCGAATGATATTTTTTGAATAATACTGTTGGTTCTGAAGCCTTGTTTCGTCCCATGAAACTCAGGTTTTGATGGAGTGAAACTTACTGATGGGCGGTTGGTACTTGTTTATAATACGTTTTCGAGAGCGATACTGAAAGTTGCCGTTTCAGAGGATAATGGAGTTTCATGGATTGACGTTTTGACGCTGGAAGAGGATCCAGATGAGACTAGGGAATATTCATACCCAGCAGTTATCCAGTCCTCTGATGGGCTAGTGCATACGACCTACACTTACAACCGGACCCAAATTAAGGTCTGCAGTTGGATTTGACGTTATTGGTAAACTTTGTTTTCACTCGCAGCAACTGTTACTAACTTTTGCCCTCCGTGACTGCTGCAGCATGTTGTTCTACGGACGGAGCTTTTCCGGAAGTTATAGGCTTAATTATATTCTCCCCGTGAAACTTCCGTTAGCCAAATCCTATTCCATAAGTTCCACATAAGTTATAAGGTATAAGATCCACATTCACCGTGAGTGACAACCACAGCCCAGAACGTCAATTGTAGAAGGAGTTTTTGCACCAAGGAATTAACGGCGTTCCTCGGGTTTATTACACCCGCCCTGGACCCCCTTTGTGGTTACTTATAGCTGATGGTGGCCATTGATATACACTCCATCACAACCATAAACCGCAGCGTGCCCACAAGCATACAGGGATTCTTTATCATGCCCACTTGTGGGTACCCAAGAAGCACTTTACCTGCATTTGGAAAGGAGGAAGGCTGTTATCTCTCGTAGGATAGAGCTTACCAACTCACTAGAAGCGACAGATGTTGTAGGCAAAATATACTGCATGCGTTAGACCCGGGAAATTAGATGAGAGTTCAGCTTCCTGGGAAATGCGAACTCTCCTCGGATCACGCCTCGTGGGGAGACGTCCTTATTTCCGAAAAGCGGCTCTCTTCAGAGCCTTCCTCCACACTTAGATTATCTACCTACGACATTCAGCTCGATCATCCCCTTTGGATCAGTGCAATAGGTCGAGTGAAGAAGAGCACGGTCTTCTCGTTGTTCTTTTCCGGTGGTGGTTATTGTCGAGTCATATAGATTCTCATAAAGGAGTTGCTTATCTTTGAGCTCAATGACGATGTCGGTTGCCAAATCCGAGGAGTTGCCTGCTAGCATGTTTACCACTTGACTCATAGTTGGCCTCTTCTCGTGGTCCTCTTGAAGGCATAAAAGGGCCATCCTGAGCACTGACTCGATGTCCTCTCCAGGAGCCGACGCCAATATACAGTTTTCAGCTATTCTCACGAGGTGACCTTCCTTGTATGACTTGAATGCCTGCAGAGTACGTAACGATGAAGATCAACATCCACAAACTTTGCAACAAGGAGGTTATCCATCAATAATCACAAGTGAAGACCCTTTGCGTGTACCATTGTCGTGTGCTTGGGTGGTCATCACACACCAGGAAGAAAGTCAAGCTGTTGGTACATTCGCCAGAACTGAATGACTGCTCAGGAACACAAAATGTAGTCACTTAGACCTACCCAGTTTTTAAGGTAGACTTCCTCCATGGGCAGCGAGGAGTGGGTGCATATGCATCGCCTTCCTGAGACAATCTCCAGAACAACAATGCCGTAGCTGTATACATCCAGCTTCTCCGTGAGCAAGCCTTGAGTTGCATACTCTGGCGAGAAGTAGCCCCTGTTTTCATTACGAAGCTCTCATCAATCAATTACCAGGTCGACGGACTCTGTACACTATGTATAACAGATTTGTGCTGCAAAGCAATCTCACAAATGTGTCAATCCGCTAGGCTGTCACTTCGTGCACTTACAGTGTTCCTCCAATGTGGGTAGCCAACTGTTCTGCATCTTCTTCCACAGGTCGAGCGAGTCCGAAATCGGCAATTTTGGCATTCCAGTCCTTATCGAGAAGAATGTTCTGAGGTTTTATGTCTCTGAAGAGCCAAATCAAAACGTAAATCTACAGAATCAGTCATAAATCACGCTTAGAACTTAAAACGAAATGGTACTAATGCTCATGAATGGCAATGAATTCGACCGGAGATGTCCTTTGGGCATTTGCTTCTTACTCCGCACGTTCCTATACGTAAGGAGCTCTCGTGGTACCAGTACTATGCAGTCACGGGAGAACTTAGATGTCTGATTGCAAACCTATGTATGATCTTGGGCAGCAATTCCTCGTGCAGATAAGAGAGACCTTTGGCAACGCCCATGCAAATCTTTAACCTCTGGGCCCAAGTCAAAACGAAGGATCTGTCGCCACCTGCACGCATGGAGTATAATTCGTCAACACAATCAACATTGTGCAAAAGATTCACGTTTCAGCATACTCTATGAACCAAGATGCACGTACTTTTGTGGCTGGTTCCGCAGTGGAGGAATTCTTCGGTTCTCCTTCGAAAGCTTAACCCGCTAACTTAGAACGCTAAGCGAAACTGAATCTTTGCTAATCAAGCAGGTGTTGATAATGAATTATCATGATCAACAGGCCGGAGAATTGACATCTTTCGCTCTCCCCAGGATCCCGGGGACTTTGGGAGAACTCGCAGCTCCGGTGACTAGCTTCCCGTTGATAGTGAGTGAGCTTCCGTATGAAGCCAAGAAACAAACGAGGTGATCAAGGAGAAGACATACCCCACAACGCTTGCTCGAGGTTCCCGTTCTCCGCGTATTCGTAGACCAACATGCGTTTCTTATCTCTAACACAACATCCTTTGAGCTGAATCAGATGCCTGTGCTTGATCCCAGTTATGACAACCATCTCTTTCAGAAAGTCAGCTATATTTTGCTCGGTTTCAAAGAGTAGCTTCACTGCGGCAATACTTCTGTCCGGTAGCTCAGCCTGCTCAAGAAGAATCAAGACCAATTTCAAGCTTTGTGATCAATATTGAGGAATCACGATGAACTGTGAAACTGATGGCGATCAAAGGTATTCGTTAATTTACACTATCCGGGTTCTGCCAGTGGAAGGGCTCGTAACAGCTTGAACCCGCAGGACACGCGCATATGGTTCCGGAATCATACCCTGTAAACGGCACCAAATGCACCTTTTCCCAGTTCGTTCTTCGGTGAAAACTCCCGCGTAGCCGCTTTCAACTTGTCATACTCGAAAAATGGAGGTCTCACGTCCTCTCTAGCTAGAGCTGCCATAAAACAGTGCGTTTCATCTGCACGATTAGTCTCCGCTCTACTGACACAAAAATAAAGATTCAATCGAAGTGACACGATGTCTAGGTTTTTTTCATGATAATTTAAAGCGAACCCAAACTACTGCTGCTAATTCTCTTGCTCTAAACTAACCTTCTTGAATCTGACGCAGATCTTTCATCCGTCTCCACATTCTTCTTAACGAAGCGACAAGAACGCAAGCCATCAAGAGAACAACAATTCCGCTGACTGTAAGGCCGATCATCAGCCCTCTCCCACTCGGATCACTGTTGTCAACTGTTAGAACATTTGTAACACCAGTGTAAGCTAGTTGAGGTACACTCATAAGCAAATCCTGATGAAAACCCAACCGTTCAGCTCAATTGCTCACAAGGGGCAAAAAGGGATCGGGAACTGGGAAAGAAACTACTTACTCAGGGACGTGCAAAAATCCTGGTATTCTTTTTGGCGACACAGATATCTTTCGGCTAGCGTCATATTGACCTCATTTGCTAACAACCTTGTGCACCATGGGTTTCCTCCTAGCCTGTTGACAGAACCAGTGAGTAAAGACAGCGTCGGGATCTGTTGGTTGCCTTGGCAAACCAACTTTCACCTTAAAATCCATGACTCATGAGCTGTTCCCATCAAAGAACAGCATATTGACAGTGTACAAAACTATACAATGTACCGTACGATATATCGTACTTACAGTATGAAGCCCGTTAGAATTTGTGATCTCGACTGTAATGATGAGCACAAGCGATCTACGCCATCTTTCGGTGGTAGTCTGACCGTCCTAATTTGATTATCAAGCAAACTGACTTTGTATGTGGAACTTCCATTTGCCAACCACGTTGTAAGGTCTAGCTCTGTAAAGCTGTTGCCGTCTAGATTTCTGCAAGGATAAACAAAGGACAGGTTATATGCAACATAAAGTTACTCTTGGTCAGTTGTTATGGACGTAAGACGACGACTATATCGCATTTGACGCTGTTCACTTGAACCATGATAATCATGACAGATAATAATGACATTCAGTCAATAAACTGGTTGGAAACTGAGGAACGACATGTACACTGTTTGAAGTTTGGAACTCATGTTGCTGAGTGATCCCAAAATGTCATCCGGAACCCGACCTTTCAGACTATTATTCTGCAAACTCCTGAACAGACGAACGAATGAATGAAGAAAATCATGCGGGAAACAGACCCTCAGGTCCAAAAGGCGACCAAGTATGTATGACCAAATATTAGATTCTTGCTGATCTCAGCTCCAGTACGAAGTTAAGAATACAACACTATGAAGGAGACGTCAAGAACCTCGAGTACTGTAGATCACGGTTACCGAATGCAGCGTTCCTACTTCTGCGTCTGAAGGATATCACGATCATCTGGAAGCTTCTATCATGAATGAAGTGCAAAATTGCACTTACAAAGTTTCAAGGTTTGGAAGTTTGAACAGCTCGCTGGACAGCATTGTAAAGTTGTTGAATGACAAGTTCAAATTCTCCAAATTCACCAAGTTTCCTATTTCCATGGGTACGGAACCGTTGAACCTGTTGTTGCTGAGATCTCTGGTAAGAACATAACATTTCCTCGAGTAAATACACATTTAAGATAGTCTACAGTTACTTATCTTATCTACCATTGACGCCAAGACGAAGAGTCTCACACCCCTTATTTGCGCGCCGAAGTGATTTCTTATTTGCTTCATTGTACATGATAAGAACAAGAAAACCAGTTTGTCAAAAACGTTAGGAGTCAGAAGTCGGTGTCTTCTGTATCTGTAACTTACAGAGTGGAAAGAGGGCTATCCAACGCTTTAACAAGTGACAACACGCTCCCGCTGAATGCGTTGTCGCGGAGTGATCTGCACTTACACATGTGCGTCTATGATAAGTTGTGACCGACAAGTAACTTAAACCAGATGCACTCCTGGCAATCAGACAACGTCGACGATAATGAGGTCAAGTTGAGACCTCCATACATTTCCCAGCTCAGTCATGTCATCTGTATCATACTGTTGGCTCACAGCGTACGAGTCACATACAAGACAGCCCTAATTGGATCTGGTTTTCCTGATTGACTGCACGAAACTTTCACACCATCAAAGTTCGCGCAGTCAATCAGGAATTTAGAGCTATGGGACGCCGGCAGTTGTACTCACAGAGTTTCTAAATTCACGAGCTTCTCGAAAGGCGGAAGATCACCGGCCAGGCTGTTGTTAGAAATGATTCTGGATGCGGAAGTTGCGACACAGCAAGCACGGTTAGAACCAGAACTCATCATTTACCTCTCTCCAGACAACAACACGGTTTGAGATGGAGCATCAGACCCATGAACTTAGTTTGATCTACACCGTCTACAAACTAATCAAGCTGCGCATGGGTAGGGGCCACATTTCTCAGATTGCTTCGAACGGAAGGGAAAATTGTACATGTTTGGAGTATGAATATGAGTTCCTTACAGTTCTCTGAGTGTCACAATGCCCACCAAGGATTCCGGCAGCCTTCCACTAAACATATTGTCTGATACGTCAAGGACAGTCAGGCGATCCAGTGACCCGAAATTTGCAGGAATTTCTCCCTCCCCGCCTTTGTTCGGAAGTTTTCTGTAAGCCAGCAAGAGATGAAGAAAGTATGGATTTAATTAGAGAAAACTTGTCCAGCACATACCTTATTCACACTAGCGGGCAGCATAAGGCAACGTAGGCGTACATATTTGTCATTGTCTTTATCAGCTGTTACCGGTGTGCTGGACTTGCGCGTGTGAATCGGCTCGTACGTGGAAGAAGCAAGAAATATGGTACAACATAAGCAAGAAATATATTATGATGCTAGAAGTGCTGAAAGATTTTATGGCTAGCTGTACTTACATTTGTGTTATTCGAGATGGAATTTCAATGCTACAGACAAGCCAGTTCCACGGAACTGGCAAACAAGGATCGCCGGCAGTATCTACATTATCCGGGAACATGCGCGAAAATCCTTCGATCGTCGAACCTGAAACATGAACACATTCCAATCATACGGTGGAAACATGATCCCAAGTGACACGAAAAGCTGCACATGGCACACTAAACCAAATAGCCCAGAGACACACGTAGTAGGTGCCATTCGGATCCTAAGGAATCACACTCCTAGAGAACCTACTAAAGGCATCATATCTTAATTGCACAACAAAATCAGTACTATGAAGGAGATTCGTCCTTTCCCTTCGAATGCAACTGCAACCAGAGCAGCATCAACTAAAGTCTCGACCGCTCACCATCAGTCTCGGCAGTCCTCTCTGTAACCGCCTCGAATTCCCCCAGAACGTCAATTGCATTAACCAGAGCCGGAAGGATACTCATGTTGGTTGGTGTAATCTGGAAAGTAACTAAGTCGCCAGTGAACGTTTGCTTGTAATTATACCACCACTTTAAATTTGATGATACTGTTGTATTAGGTCCCCATATCCAGACCCTCTCCCTTGTAGGATTAAGTCTTGTTATATTGAGGGTAGTGTCCACAAACCGCCTGACAGTGTCATTAGCATCGACGTCAAGGAAGAAAATCCTGAGATAGAACGTCGGTAGAGGGCGGTGAGATCGTGCTGCGCTGATGTTAAGCATGAAGGAGATTTCAGAGTTCATGTTGACGCCCTGCCAGGCTGATTTCAAAACCTCGACCGGTACTCTAGCCTTTCCGGTTGTGATGTTTCTCGTGCTTGAGCTTCTGATTGACGTGATTTCAGATAACTTATCCTCAGGTATTTTGATTGCTGGCCATAGACGATCGTATCTATCATCAGGATATCTGCACCCAAAGTGGAGTTCAAAGACGCAAGCAAAACTCTGATCATCAAGAGACCCTGAACCCGGAACTGCCATCTCACCCGTTACTGCGACTGCTACGCACGATTGCGACAACACATAACAAATAGTTAAGTTGGATGGAACTGAACTCATCAAGAGATAGAGACTGTGATGTTACGAAAGCTTAGAGAGTGCATGTCTGTCAATTGCGTTTCTTCTGCGTGCAAACGGGACTTCCTTTATGGGTATGAAACAAAACATGACGAACTTCCTTTGGCTGGAACTGATCGAGATCAAGAAGATCTAGTAGAACTATCGTTCTCACTTACTGACCCCCATACAGCACACTACAAGTTGCTGTCAGTACGGGTCCTTTTTCCTCCGAACAAGAATAGCGCAAGGATCCGCCACATACCTCACAGAAGGCAACAGTTCATTGCCCCCAAAGTTGATGCGTGAGACCGTCATGAGGTATGTCGTTCTAAACGAGCTGGTACCGCCTGTGTTGGATACTTTGCTGCCATCTCTTTCGTACATTTCCTGAGGCAGGGGTCGCAGTTCTATGGATGAAATAGCTGGCATTGACGACCTGTCTTCGAGGGGTACGAGGCAGATTTTCATAAGCTCATCTAAAGAACTCAACACCAACTCGACAGTTTGAGGTTCAAACTGATCCAACTCGACCGTTGAAACGAACGTCGAGTCCACAGTGAAGTAAAAACGAGTACCGTAATTGTTCAGTTTCTTTCCGGATTTACTGTCTTCCAAATCTTTGCTCGGAAACATCACACGGAGAAGATAATTAGTTGAGTCATTGTTAGTGCGAGACACGTTCAGATTATAACAGTACTTCGACTGTGAGGTGAGATCAGGAATGAAAACCATTGCAGTTTTGAGCTGCTCTGCGTTGTCTCGAGATGACGCCCCCGCGTCATTGAGGCCCACGGTTGCTCGAACGGCGACACTTTGAGCATCGAGTTGGCTCCACGAGTCCAGAAAATGTTCATCTGTTTGCCATTCCAGGTCAGTGACAGGATCGTTGCGGGTACCGGTATCACGCGCACGACCACAATCGATGCTGATGAAACCTGGAATTGTCAAACGTTCAGGACTCAGCTTCTGAAGACGGAGGAAACCTAATACTGAGCGGACGCAAGAGAACAGCCTTTCATGATTTAGATGAGTGTAGCCGTCAATCCGCATGCCAACTCGACAATAAAGAAAGTGCTACCTAAAAGCATGAAGATTACTGAAGGGACCCTGTCGACTGGTCCTGATGAGCCTTCTGGCTATGAGCGATAAATGCTGACTGGCTCATGGAATTGTGATGTTAACATTCGCGGTTAACCAACCTCAGAACTAAATGTTTGCCATGTCGTACTGCCACCAACGGGCCTAGACAGCAATCCACCGACTCGAAAAGGAGAGAATGGGACGTCCTCGTGTCCTGTCTCTACGTGATGCAACTCACCACTGGGTTGTTGTTGAGATACTCCGCTGGCTACGAACGAGGTGAGTACTAAAATAATGCAGAGGACCTCCCAGAAATTGGTCATGGAACTCTGAAGTTCGGGTGCTCGAACTAGATAGGAGACTTTGAACCGGGGCTGCATCGGGCCTAGAATAGTCAATATCCCGATAGTGCTCCGGCTGTACCAGCACTTTAGTCACTGGTCCGAGTCTGAATTGTGCTTTTAAACTGTTCCGATTATTTTTCTCTGAAACTCTGACCAACAATAGGTGAAAAGTAACTTGAGCTTTTCTTGATCAGTCACTGCGAACGTCAATCCTCTGGTTGAAGTCAAATCCGTCGTCAAATCTCTGAGTTCCCGCGTAGATATGGCCAAGATCAACAACCGCCTTCACGAAAAAATGTCACGTCAAGAATTTTTTCTTTTTGTCCACCCATTCGTTCAAAACTCACGCAAGCGCCAGCATAAACTTTTTCAGATTTAGTGGAGCGCACACTGAGTTGGGCCAGATCCCAGATGGACGAATTGATCGCAGGTGCTAGTAGCTACTCCTAGCTTATGAGTAGCAGCTTATTGCAATCTCTGCGCCAGCGCCATACCACTGCGTGAGAGTGGCATGAGAGGGGATTTCCCCAACACTTATAACCGCATTGGCAATCGGATCAGACTTAGAAACATGCTGGTCAATCTGAATCGCCTTCTGTTCCGCCAGTACTCCAGTAAACGATTCTGAAGCTCTGGGCCCATACAGAGACATAGTTAGGCGGAAGAGTGGGGCTGCTTGACGTCCGCGCGCTTTCGCCCCATGAGCTACCCAGTCAACTTCGAATATCAGAAACTATTACTATA
Organism: Asterella californica; assembly: GCA_036924285.1. Taxonomy (NCBI): domain Eukaryota; kingdom Viridiplantae; phylum Streptophyta; class Marchantiopsida; order Marchantiales; family Aytoniaceae; genus Asterella; species Asterella californica. The sequence goes on from JAYKYS010000021.1 coordinate 2,128,845, forward strand.
CACGGAATGAGGGATTTGTCGGGCATAATATGGAGCCTGTAGAATTTCTTTTCTTGATGAAATGCTGGAGAATGTCCACAAATTTACGATATTTTCGCTGTGGGCCGAACAGCGAAAATCTTCAGCCGATTGCTCTACCCTTTCACAGACTGACCTCTCCTGGATGAGGACTCAACCCCACGCCGCCACGGCTAGGGGCGGATGGGGCGGAGCCTGTAGATGTAGATCGAATCGAAGAACATTATGTTATTGTGCATTTAACAGTATAGCTATGTCATAAATCATAAAATCTGATAAAAATGTCTCCTTGCGGTGCAATCTCCATCATTATCCATTCATCAACATAACTGGCAGGGACCAGTCAATGATCCCCAACCCACGACCTTGGAAAGGGGATTCCCCGAGGAAGAAGGTCCCATGACCTCCTCCTCGGGGCGCACTCCCCACTCCTCGCGTCCCTCCCCACCAGCGCTCGGGTTAAAAGTTGTCGGACGCCGGTTTTTCTTCGATTCCACGAGGTTTTAAACTGTTTTACAAAATTCCAACCCCCAATAACCGTGTTTTCCTTTACTTGAGCATCATAAACCGGGAGAAGAACATGATACTCGAACAGTATCCGTTTACTTCTTGTAAGCCGATTATGATAACCGGTTTTTTTTTTAATATTTTGGGTTTGAATCTGGTTTAAAAATGAAGCGTTATAATCGAACGCGGTGGTTGTCCGTTTGGAGTGCAGTAACTAGTCTATGTGACTCTTTGGAGTCTGTTTTGTATTTTTTGTCTGAAGCAGATCCCACCGAGGATCATGGAGTAGGTGATTAGCTTTTCAAGAAGTTGCTTTCTTTCAAGATTGTTTATTGTCTGTTTTTCTTGCATATATTTTACAGTCTCTGAGTGTGGTTTGTCTCTGATTTTTCAACAGAAATTTGTAGATGTTAGTACCATAGGTGTGTTAATTGCTAATGAAGTAGCTACCATCCGAATGCATTATACTGTCGATCTTAGTGTTAACCTCAATGCTTTCTTCATCAATGAAAATATTGGGTATCATCTTTTGTCTGATTATGGTCCTGAAGGTGACTTCTTGAAGCGTCTGCATTCAGAGATAAGAGATACTTTCAGTATCTTCCATTCTGTTCAACTAGAGAGGGACCGGTTGGGAAAAGACTTGGAAGAGACGGTGAGTTTCCAGAAAAGTTTTTTTGAGACTATTTGTGCGCAGCTATTGGAGAGATTTTCTAACAATGGTCTGGTTGGAGCATTTAAGATTTTTATCTCCTTCACAGATGTCATCTCAACTAGTTCTTTTACGTGAGTGGGAGTCTAAAGAAGTTCAACTTCTTTGTGCTTATTTGGGATAGAGAAACATGTGAGTGGGGTCTCACGAGCCCCTTTTGTGCAACATGTTTCTGTTAAGTTAGAGTTTCAACAGTTTAAAACTGACTCACATAGTGAGTTTAGGGACTCCTCGTTTAAAGATCTGTGGGCGATGATAAGTTTCAGTGACACTCTAAAGTGTAAGTATTCACAACTATCTATTTTGGCTGATATTACTCGTGTTCAATGTGTGTCTACAGCACACTGTGAGAGAGCATTCGCATTCAAAGTGTTATTAAGACGAAGTACATGAATTGTCTGCAGATAGCAAACTTGGACAGTGTTATGCGTTTGAACCTAGAAGGACCTGAGGACTCTTTCAATGATTTGCTATCAGATGCAATGGAGATCTAGAAAAGCACTGTTCACCCATCGCTTCGTTAATAACCCACAGATTTACATGGTTGATGCAGAGAACGAGCAAATTTAATTCTAATAACTTTGATATTCAGTTTCATCTTCTGGATTTCATTTTTTGCACATAACATACTTGAGTACTTCAGATGCTTCCATTTTTTTGTAGATAGACTAGTTATAGTACTTTTGATGCTTTCCTAGATAGATTAGTGAGGTCTTCTGGTTTTAACTGGTAGGGAGATTCAGGTTTTAAACCTGAATACAGGATCACTTCCTGCCAGAAGAACACTACAAAGTTCCAAAACCGTAAACTTGAGAAGTTGTAAACTGTTTAACTGTAAACCTGGAAACTGTAAACTTGCGAAACTGTGTAAAACTTGTTAACTTAAACCAAAAATCTGCAAATTCGGACTGTAAAGCTTCTAACCTTTCCTTTTTTTGGTAGATCTCTTAAAGTAAAGAGCTACTGCATTTATCAAATCATCTATATCCTCACTAAGGATCACACACGAAATGTGTCTAGAGGCCTTCAACAATGCTAAATTACAACTATGAGCTACACAATGAGTGGTAAGCATAAAAAGATTGACAATACGTTTCAGTCGAGCTGCAACTCCGTTTTGTATACCAGTCATTACTGAAGCTCCATCAGAACCAAAACTTACCATTTTCTCATGTTCCAGTCCCCACACCTTCAACAGTTCGAGAAGAGTTTCTGTTATTGCCTCAACATGCTTTTCAGACAATCTAATAAGACCAAGAAAGGTGGTAACGACGTGTCCTTCTTCCAAAAAGGTTGCAAAGATAACCAAATGACCATGCATAGCAATATCAGTCGTTTCATAACACATCAGACCAAAAAACTATTGTGCTGAACTCGAAGAAGTGTACGTTTCTGCATAACAAAGCTAATGCATGTGATCATCTTTACGCACGTCTTGCCATCATGATAGATACTGTCTGTCATATAAGATGAGACAGTTTTCAGCATTCTGCAAAGAACCAGAAACTTTGAGAATGCAATACATTCTCTACCAACAAAATGAGCAACACGAAATAAAGTAAGCAGCGTCTGATCGCAAGTCTTATTTTCTATTTCGTATGCTTGCTTGAAAGCATGTTTTCCTTCGTGTTGAGCCCAAACCAAAGTCCTATGCAATGTTGTACTTGCATGATCATGAAAGGCTGGGACTGGGACATTAACAGCACCACCTAGAGCAAAAGGTGACTTTCTCTTACCACGACATACCTTACAGAATACTCTTCCAAGATCTCGACCGAAATGTATCCAGTAAAAAAATCCTACCAAGTATCATTCCATAGTTCCACTAGGCCTCTACTCTAGAAAAGACATGCTCGAGAACCAAAGGATCTTTTCCTTTCTCGATATCTGCAGAAGAGTTAGAAGACTAAGAAATGGATTTGAAACCAGATAGAGTATTTTGTTTCTTCGTGAACTTACCCTTATCAGAATTACCTCCATCGGATTTCATGTTGCGAATTGGAGGGGAAGCAAACTACGAGGTCGAGTCTCTAAGAAGAACATTAGGAGTAGTCTGGAACCTGAGTAGTTCAGATGATCTTAATAAAGAAACACCAACCCTGTATTCACAAGTATAACTCAGATCACAGACTGTGGATAGTTATCCACCTATCAGGAAGAAATGTTAGCAGTAGTCGAAATGGAGACCATACTCGTTAGAGTTATGTAAGTTTCCATAATCACGCAATAGCAACCACCAACTAAAACACAACAGCGAAGGTGCCGCCATCCCGCACGTCCACCTCTTAGGCTCTCTCGTAGCACCCCTTCGAGGTTGAAAAACCTCGAAGAAACCTCGAGACACGACGAAAGTGCCACTGTCCCAGCGCTTTCTTCGGGGTTGTAAGACCTCGAAGAAACCTCGACTCTTGACCTCCGACTGCTGCTGCCGCATCGTCTCGCACCGTCTCGTACATCCAACCTCTCTCGCAGCACTTTCTTCGAGGTTGAAAAACCTCGAAGAAACCTTGAGACACGGCGAAAGTGCCACCGTCCTAGCACTTTCTTCGTGGTTGCAAAACCTCAAAGGAACCTCGACCGACTGCTGTTGCCTCATCGTCTTGCACCATCCTGCACGTCCAACCTCTCTCGCAGTACTTTCTTCGAGGTTGAAAAACCTCGAAGAAACCTCGACACAAAGCGAAAGTGCCGCCGTCCCATCACGTCCAACCTCTCAGGCTTTCCCGCAGCACCCCTTCAAGGTTGAAAAATCACGAAGAAACCTCGACTGTCGACCCCTGGCTACTGCCGCATAGCCCCACACGTCCAACCTCTCCCGCAGCACTTTCTTCGGGGTTGAAAAACCTCGAAGAAACCTCGACACACAACGAGAGTGCCGCTGTCTCAGCACGTCTAACCTCTCAGGCTCTCCCGCAGCAACCCTTCGAGGTTGAAAAACCTCGAGGATACAACAAGCAGCGAAATTGCCGCGGCGATCTCCAATTACAATCTCGATTCTCGATCTCACAGACTGTCGCACTGTCTCGCACCTCGAAGAAACCTCCAGAAAACAACACAACAGCAAAAGTACCGCCGTCTCGCACGTCCAACCTCTCAAGCTCTCCCGCAGCACCCCTTGGGGGTTAAAAACTTCGAAGAAAACCTCCAAGACACAACAAGCAGCGGAATTGCAGCGGTGATCTCTAATTACAGCCTCGACTCTCGACCTCGACTGCTGCCGCACCGTCCCGTACCTCGAAGAGTCCTCGAAGAAACAACAAGCAGAGCGGATCAAAAAAAAAATCTCTCTGAAACCTCGAAGGAATAGTAATCTCCACAGAACCCCGAAGGAAGTCGCAACGATGAGCAGATCAGAAAGGAAATCAAAGCTAGAATCTTGAAGGAAATGCAGTATCGATAGAACCTCGAAGGAAAGCGCAGCGGCGAGCGGATCAGAAAGGAATTCTCGTTTCTGAAGAAAATGCCATCTCGATAGACCCCGAAGGAAAGCGCAGCTGCGAGAGGTGATTTGTGAACTGCCAAAATTTCTCGACGACTCGATCAGACTCGACCTTCCCAGAACACCTCATTATTCTAATCGCGGCATCGCCCTAATGTTTTCCCAACCGTCTTGTACTGTCAGATCTTTGACTTAGTTATTAACCATTATCGTGTCGCATATTACGTGAAGGATGTCCAGGAAAATGCGAGGTTCCTGGCTGTGGAGATGATATGTGCTGAAACAGAGACAAGACAGAGAAAAACAATCACGAAAACGAATGCTACGATATATACCAACTCCAAATGTAAGTACACTGTCGGTTCTTTCTCCTAAGAACACAGAACTGAGAAACAGACCAGAGCGGTCTGTAACCTACTTCAAAAGCCCCTAAAAACAACCTCTGAATCACAACCCTGACCCAAAACCACCGAAGCGTAGCTCAAAGCAAGAGAAACTTCCTTTTGCTAACAAACAGAGTTACAGTAGTATCACGCGATCCAAACCCAAGTCCAAACCACATCCATGTACAAGCTCTTAGCCAAAACTAGCTATCACAAGCTGTATATAGCCAACAGAACTACTTGTGCAAATCCTTTGTGGGAACGATATCTTGTATACTAAATGGGCAAAAGGAGAAATCCTGCGTCACTACAGACCTATTGTAGAAGAGTTTGCAGAGGTTTTTGCTGGTCGTGTTATCTATTCAATGGAAGATTTATATTCAAGGGATGATCAGTTTCAGTTATCCTCTGAGAGTAGAGACTTGACTACAGTGAGGACATCTTTGGGATTACTAAGGATGTGCACCTTGCCGCAAGGTGCTACCAATTCTGTAGCACATATGATGAATGGCATGAAAATAGTTTTGAGAGACTTCATTCCTGAAAAAACTATGTCATTCCTTGATGATGTGCCGATCAAAGGATGTGCTGAGGAGGAGAAGAATGAGATAATGGATCAGAGGGGGCGTCGTAAGTTTGTTGCAGATCACATAGCTGATTGTGATAAGATATTGAGTCGACTGGAAGAGGTTCATTTGACTTGATCAGGAGCAAAGTCTGTATTTGGAGAACAGGAGGTGTTAATAGTGGGACACCTATGTGGGTCTTATGGTCAAAAACCTTGTCCAAACAAGGTTGATACCATTCGAAGGATGAAGGAGACATGTGGATCAGTTATTGAGGTGAGAAGATTTCTAGGTGCATGTGTGTTTTATCATATATGGATTCCACATTTTGCACATGTAGCAGATCTGTTGTACAAGTTGCCGAGGAAGGGGCAAAGATTTCAGTGGCAAGAGGAGCAAAGCGAGTCCATGAAGAAGTTGAAGGATCTTTTGTCTTCACCACCAACTCTAAGGAAGGTAACATATGAGTTGGGCAGATTTGTTATCCTTACTGTTGATACTAGTCTTATTTAGCATTGGATGGGCTATAGGACAAGATGATGAAGATGGATGTGGTGCGTTTTACTACTAAGGTATTAAGTTCACGGTAGAGAGACTACCCTCAGGTCAAGAGAGAGTTAGGGGGAGTAGTTACTGCGATGAAGAGTGACAAGGAATACTTGATAGGAGCACATGTGGTTGTGGAGACAGATTGTTTACCTCTCTTGGGAATGATCACTAGCTGTACAACTCCAGATATTGCTATGTTGAGGTGGATAGCATATATCAAGTCCTTGAACTCAGAGTTTAGACATATTGGAGGAAAAGACAATCCTGTGGCAAATATGTTATCAAGGGCTAGGTATTACGGTGAGAAGGAAATGATATGACCAGGAGGATGTGAGAACAGAGTTCTATTCTGGTGTTCTTGCTAGAAAGGATAGAAGCTATTTGCAGCTCCATTGGAGTTATTTGAGGAAACTATGTATGATAATGAGTGGTTGGATCTTGGGCGCTATTTGAGTTCATTGGAAAGGCAAGAAGGCTGGTCTGATGCAGATTTCAAGAGGATCCGTAGAATAGCTTATGGTTACTTTTTATATGAAAGACATCTATGGAAATGCCCTAAGCTACATGGAGGTGTACCACATTGGATGGTATGTGACCTCGAATTACAGCAACAGCTGATCAAAGAGTTCCATGAGAGTCTATGGGCTGGTCATAGAGGAGTTTGGGCTCCATTTGGCAAGATGTATTGGATGGAAGGGTAGTAGTACAGTTTGTTTCATCTTGTATACCTTGCCAGATGTATTCCAATATACGCCATCATGATGGATTGCATCCTACTTATCCTTTAGCCATTCATTACAAATGGGTAGTGGATCTAGTAACTAGTCTTGGCTAGAGAAGATCTATCTAACCAAGTTGAAGACCGTGCCCTGAGGACGAAGACCATTGCTAGTGTCTGCCGCTTTCTACTTGAAGATGTTATTTGTAGGTAGTGGACATGAGCATAAAAAAGAGTACCACCGACTTTACTACAGTTTGATCCTTACATGTTCTTAAAGCATTTGCAACCATATTTGTTTTTCATTCATAGTCCTTTCTCCCAACTTTCTTTCTTCGCTAGGATGTATTAGATCTGCTCTCTTTTGGATGCTCGAGACTTTGTTGAAGATACTGATATCAGGTATTCTTAGAACTACATGTCCTGAAAAGAGTTCCAGTGTGGCAGTTCCACTTACTTAGCTTAAAGCTAGCTACTGCAATAATATCAATCCCCACCACCTGGTCTGAGTCATGTTTGCACGTTGATTCTTTCAAGTAAGTCTATCCGAAACTACATATATATTAAGTTGGCCACTACCAAGCTAGTTCAGTAGAACATGCAGCAAGAATAAACTCCTTAGAAGGTCGTTGTCTCCGTGGTAGGAAAATGACTGCTGAGTTTCTGTACCTAGTGGCTCGTTCCACCTCCGGAGCTGAATAAAACCATGCTATCCAGCGTCCACTCCTACTTGTCGGCCACCATACCCCAAACTGTTTGATGAACAAGTAGAAAACGCAAGAATCTACTCCTAGTCATGCATCCAAAGTGGACATCATACCACTAGAGAATCTTTATCTAACAATTATTGGCTTGTTTCCATCCGCTCAGATATCAATATACATATTTACTGACAATGACTGTGCAGTTTCATGACGGGAACGGGCCTCTTCCATTGTCGGCCACTGAATGGACTCAATTTTCACTTGGCACTTAGCCACTACTACAAGAAGATAGAAGAGTTTCATGTCACTGTTTAATATAAATTATTTGCTCTATAGAGTTTCTTTGTTTCTTCTTTTCTGAACGTAGGTTCAGCTCTAGAAAACTTGGAACTTTCTCTCCCTTTCCATCAGTTCATTAGCTCTCATTTCAAGCCATGTACTTCTCTGACACCATCACGTGTCAAGCACATGATACAAACATCAGTCAGTCTCAAGCTCTAATACATTTGACTTCTTCTGCCACTCGGCAGCTAAGTTCTTATCTGATTAAACTTGGTTTTTTCCTTACCTCATGTGCACATACAGTATACTGGAAGACAAGAAGATCGACAGTTGGGAGAAACCAGCATGTAGAACTGTGTTCTTACGATTTATGTTGCAGCACGAAAATTATGAAAACCTTCCACCATCGTTGAAAACAGTTTCTACTTTCAACGAAAGAAAAGTAATAACAACAAGTACACTCTCTTCTTATATAATATACAAGAAAACACCTCAACTTGCACTAGAAAACACAGCAACTTATTGTCGAGAGAAACCAAAACAAAGGAACAAGGTATCTTCACCACCTCGTGGACTTTCCCTCCTGATTCGTGTGTGGACCCTTCCGTCCATTGTCGTCTCTGTCCGTTTATGTGTATAGATTTTGAACTTTAAAGTAAGACTTGCTTTAACTTATGTTCGTTGTCTTACAGGCGAGGGGAAAGAAGTACGGAGAGTACATGTACAGTGTACTATACCCCCTTCAAGTTCTAGGTGGATTGTAGTCTAGCGCCGAGATGTTTGTGTAACACTGTGAACATAATAGTCAAGGTTGATACCTTTGAAGTTCCAAGCATGCATTTGTAACTCAGCGAGGTTATAGAATCTTGCAGTCTAATCAGGGGTTTTATTCTTGTCTATTTGTTCAAGTTTTGTGTATTCTTTGGACGTGATTTCGCAACTTGTCTGAATGTTAGAGTTTATGTTTGTTCTCTGGACGTGATTTGCAGTTAAATTTGAGTATCATTCGATTCTATCATCAAAAATTTATATTTACTTTTTATAATAAATTTACAAGAAATAAAATTTTAATACTAATTTTATTTTTACATTCAGGTATCATCCGATTCAATAGTAAGATTTATATTTATTTATATATATAAATAAATAAATTTAAACTTAAACTTGATAGTTTCACATCTACATTCTGTTTTACCATCAGATCTTATATCTACTCTCAAGGGAAAAGTTAACGCATAAATTAAACTTTTGCATATTTTCTTCTTCCATCAAAAGATAGAGAAGGTGAATATATAATTAAATTAATACTATGAGAAAAATCTGTACGAAGCTGATCAGAACAGTTAAATATCCCTAACAAGACCTGGAGACCCAAGAAGGTCCAAATGTAACCTCTGGTACCAACAGGACAGTAATGCTCCTGTGAAAATATATACCCTAAACGAACTTCACTATAATAAAATAAATTTAAGCTCCGGTAGCCGAGAAAAAGCTTTATAAGACAAAATGTGATGTTTGCATCCGAAGAAAAGTCCAGAAAAAGTCTTCTGCATGACCGGTTCCACCCCTTCCGTGACACTATATAAGACAATACAGAAGAACGTGATTCCACTCCTGTCTAAACAGGGAAACACGCGGCGCATGAGTATTCAACGGATGGGTCTAAACCACACGTACGGTATAAAGGCTCTTATAAACCCATAACCCATAAAAGCAGCGTGCAAAGAAACGTTTCCAAAACTAATATAGATATATATCTGAGGGGATATTTAGAAACACATCACACTTAATAAATTAAACCCTAATGCTTCATATTTGCCACCTCCATCCAGAAGGTGGAGGAGGTGAACTGCTGTAACGTTAACAATGAGGTGTGATGAGTCAAAAAGCATCTAACTGTTTTTATGAATTTATCTCTGTAAGCTATCAAGATCTATGGCTATAAATTTGATGCAATACACATCTCAAGATATTCAGGGGAGGAGACCTCCAATTATCATGGAAGTATCAAATAGCATCCTCTGCCACATCATGCATACGATATGTATGATCCGAGACAAAAAATTGCTAAATTCATTATGAACTTTGTTTATAATTGACAAAAGGAAAATTATTTTTTACCATAAATCTCCTGGAAATATTAAATTATCTTTGAAGCTAAAGAGATGAAGGAGGTCTTGCTGGCAGTGGTACTCCCAATTCTATGTCACTGGAAGGACACATTGAATGAAAAGCACAAACAGTTTATCAAGTAGTTTCTGCAACCATATAAGCAGGAAACCAGTGGATATAAAATGGAAATAAAACGTAATACCACGTTTGTGCTTTAGTTTACTGTAACCTTCAAATTCAGAAAAGAAAAGATTTTATAGCTGTACCTTCAAATAGACTTGTGATGTGTAATCAAAACTCATTTAAGATGTTATTCGTGATCAAATGAACACAAGATATAAATACATCTTCCCACTTGCTCTCAAATCGGTCTTCTCTTACATATAGATCTGATCTCCTTGTTCCTCATGACACGTAGAACAAGAAGATAAAATATTGTTTGAATGATGATAAATTTAATAGTACAATATAAAAACTGATGTAAGTTGATCATCACTCATCATTGATTCACAACATAACAAGCAAATCTATGCATCACTTTTTCTTTAGATATGATGAGGATTCTCTAACCTCATTGACACAAAAAATGATAGGTTTAATCCACGAATCGTGAAGAAAAATTCGGGTTATGGTATAATTTTGCGGATCAAAGAGGAGGGCGAGGTCACCTTCCCCCAGAAGTATATATAAAGAAAGAGGGATTCCTGCGGCGAGCCACCCCGGCTGGTGCGGCTGTTGCGTGCCCCATAACCTGCGGGAGAGATACTGAAGACCGGACGCTGTCTAGGCTCGTGTCTCTACGTGAGATACGTGGGAGCCTGACAAGAAGGACTGTGAGACCTACACTATCCCATGAGTTGCAAGGGCGATGGCCTTGGGCTTGAGCATGCAGTCAACTCTCATGAGTCTTCACGGTCCCTTGAGTTGCAAGGGGTGAGTCCCCGATTGCCTAATCCATACGTCTGTAGCCCGGGCGCCAGGGATTTACTTGATCGGACCCCAGAACGAATAGTGGACTTGATCGGACCTCTCTTATAATTCTCTTCTTGATCGGACCCCCAACCTGCAACAGCCCGTAAAATAAATAACTGTGCCATGTCAGAGTACAGCTCGGATTGTAAAACAAGTAACTGTGCCATGTCAGAGTACAGCTCGGATTGTACATGTCATGCTTTACAACCACGTCCTTGTACAACTGAAGTGTCTGAAGTGTTTTTCAAAAAATTTGAACGACAGCATACTGGTAACACTGAATCAATTTTCCTCTCTATTCCCGGAGAGATAGACATTCATCGACTGATACTTCGGAAGAGAATATAGTACGACGGGGTCTAGTTAAGAAGTGAGTGCAGACACTAAACGATGGAGGATGTGCAATCTCCTCGTACTGAAGAGGAGAGATGTCTAGATGGATTATATTTTAAGGATATTGACAGACACGAGTTTACGATGGATGCGAGGACCGATGATGAAAGACACTTGAACATACTAGATCAATGACGGCGACAAATGTCACAAGCTCGAGCTGATGATCGCGTGTTGCAAGGTAGAACATAGAGTCATTGCGTGCAGGCAGGCAGGCAGGTACTGCAGGCAGGTTGAAGTTAGGAGCGGAATTCTCATCCTTCAAAGATTTTGATTTTGCTGTTGATAGCTGGTGTTTCTTTCACAGTAGAGCAAACCAAAAGACAAAATCGAAAGAGAATTATAAGCTGCGGATATGCAGGTGGGGTGGCAACACGCGCTGCCGCAAAAGTGTCGAATAGAGAAGAGAGATAAATAGAGCTGCGGAAGGAGATTTTCGCAATATTCAACCACGCAGCTTTCATGAGTTCTCTCAGAGACAAAGACAACACCGGCGACGAGATGATCAAGAAGCAAGCTCAGTCACACCAACAGCAGATTGAAAGGTGCCGGAAAATGATCGATGTGGAGAGAAATTACGATATTTGAGTGCGGGGAGAACCATCTTCTATGGAGGAGGTTCGATCGTCGGAGAGGTGTTAAATCAATGCAAATGGAGAATTCGAGCACAAAGAGGAAAATTCAGTGCGAAAATCACTGTCACAGTTTGCAATCTAAACTATGGAACTTTATCTCCTACGACAGAGTACTACCAGCCTGTTACAATCGATAAAAACAGAATTTAAACAAAAATATCTTGAGATGAAATGTGCACAACTTTACTTAGATTCCAGAACTGGTACAGAAAGAAAAGACCTCAACTCGTACTACTCTAAAAAAATGTGAGTTAATATATTATTGATACATAACTGTTGACTTACCTAATTATTGTTACAATGACTTTCATTTCAAAGTCATTCACAAGTCACCTCTTCTCTTTCTTTTTTCTTTTTCTTTTCAATAAAGTTTAGATGTGACCCTCTAATGATATTTAACAAGGAGAAGGGGAAAAATATTGAAACTGAACTCTATGCAAGATGGAAGAACATGATAGGATTCGTAAAGCGTACTTGTCCGGCACACATGGCTTATTGGCGTGGTCCTGCATCAAATTCAAAGTTTCTTGCTAATGTTCTGTGTAATAGAGTGACGATTGATCCGCATACACTTATTCGTAACTTGATGAAAGAAATCTGAACATCTTTCAACAAACGAGCACCTTATAACCAAGTGTGGAGAGGTAGAGAACATTCACGTGACTGGTTAGAAGGTAACCAAGCCGTCTCGTTTCACTACATTCCATCAGTGTGTAGAAGGCTTAAAGATGTGGACCTTGAGTGTGTAGTAGATTGGAGAACATGAGAGTTTACAAGTGGTTCTTAGAGTGTCCAAGTGTCACCCGCAACGCATATAGGTTTTGTCAGAGAGTGATATGCTTAGATGCTTGTCACAGTAAGAGCCGAAATTTCCATCTTAGATTTTTCTAGCCACTGTGCTTGATGGCGCAAACGAAGCTATCATCCTGGCATTTGCAGTAGTTCCAAGAGAAGATATCTCGAATTGGACGTGGTTCTGTGGTCTACTGCGTAAGTCGATACATGAGATTTTATCACCCCAAACTGTTATAATCAGTGATCGACAAAAGGATCTTGAAAAAGCCGTTGCTGAAATATTTCCTGACACAAAACATGCGCACTGTGCACAACACATTCGCACCAACTTGTGCACACGCTTTGGAAAGGATGCTGAGCAGGCGTTCTTAGCATGTCTTTATGCCAGAACTCGTGAAATATAAGTCGTTCAAATTTCTTATCGTTATGTTTCAAATTGATTTCTTATCTGCTATCGTTCTATTTGCATGAACCATTTCTGCTTGACTAATGTGGTTACTAATTGGGTTCATTATGTACGAATGCAGGTACGACAGTGTCTTGAGCAAGCTGGCTGATTCCAGAGAAAGAAGCAAACGTCTAGGAGAATACTTATGAGATATCTATCCAGCGAGATATAGTAGGTGTGCCTTTTCTTTACCACGTTATGAGAAGGTTACTTCTAATGTTGCCGAGAGCATGAACAATGCTCTCGGACAAATCCGATGGAATGCACCTCTTAAGATTCTACTCGATCTTTGGTTTTATAGTATGCAGTAATTTACGAAGCACAAGACACAACTTCATCACGAGACAAATCTGTTAACGAAAATTTGCGAGGCTCAGGTTAAATGAGAATGAGCAAGCTGCTAAAGGGTTTCCTCTGTCAAATATCGAGCCAAACCGAGGCCACGGTTCGTTGTCATAGAACTGAAAAGAGTTATGTTGTGAAACATTCTGTAAACGGTAGAGGTACATGCACCTATTTGGAGTATCAAGAAATGGCTTGGCCATGTGGTCAGTTGATTACATTCGACAGAGAGCTTGGAGAGAGTCCAGTTACACGAGTAGACTCAATTTGGTACAATTCTAGTCTTTTTTCAATTTATGGCCATTCATTTCTGTCTGCTATGACAATCGATGACTTAGAACCAGTGTGGACTTGTGGACCACCTCCTATAGCTAAGCGTATCAGGAGACACATAGTAGTGAGGATAGATAATAATACTCAGTTCTCACAAGCGAGAGCTACCGCTGCAGCTGAAGCAACTGGTGATGATGACGAGAACGTGGCTGAAGATGGAGAAGCAAATTTTGCTGGCGAAGTCACTATTGAGAACATTTTCCCTTTACATGACATGCCGGTGAATCATTTTCCAAGTTCAGATTTTGCTCATCGAAGGAGAAGAGTAGTTTTAGTGACTGACCCTTCACCATCTGACCAATTAAGATCACAATCACGATCTAGTTTAAGGAGTTGCAGTAGGTGCAGTAGGTGCAAGCAACAAGGACATAACAGACGGACTTGTTATGACGGGCGAGATGTTGGTTGAGGATGAGAATGAGGTAATCTTCACTGCATCTAGTGGTGATGAAGATGAGGATGAGATGTAAGTAGTTTCAGTTTTGTGTAGTTTCAGGTAGAGCGTAAGAGTCATGGAACTCAAGGTCAGATCGCTTCAAAACAAGAGTTCTTGTTTGACGATTATCTTGACGATGTTGGACAATTATTAACGACTTAATGATGTTGGACGATTATTTTAACGATGGACATTGACACATGTTGCTGGTATGCATCGCCTCATGTTTTTTAAAGCATTGTCGAGTCACAGTTTGCCTCCACATTTACGTAGGTCATAGTCAGCATTGCTTTTCTGTTCTGCATTTTGAAATCTCTAAACTCCATAATTTCTTAGCACGAGTTAGTGGTGGGAGCTTTCCAGATCGGCTTGAAAGCCAAGTCCTACCCACTCTTATCAAAAAATACCAGCGTCATGCAAGATCACACTGAAACTCCTCGGATATGCATAAAATATTACAAAAAATACCATAGCTCTACGGGAATCGAAAAATATGTCAAAACAATGAACATCAGCTGAAATTTAGTTACCGAGCTATTTGGTATGTGCCTCTTGGACACATCCTCGTTGATGAAATTTTAAGGAGGAGAGAGAGATTTCGTGGATAGGCAGAGTAGAGGAGGAGAGGAGATAGTGAAGGGAAAGGAGAGGTGAGAGAGTTAAGAGAGAGAGGGAGGAGAGGAGAGAGTTAAGAGAGGAGAGGAGATAGTGAAGGGAAAGGAGAGGTGAGAGAGTTAAGGGAGAGAGGGAGGAGAGGAGAGAGTTAAGAGAGGAGAGGTTTACGAGTTCAGGGAGATGAGAGTTCAAGGAGAGACGAAGAGATTGCGAAGAGAGGAGAGAGTGAAGAGGAGAGTGCAGCGTGTGTGTGCAGAGTGTGCAGCGTATGTAGAGTGTAAAAGCCTCGGGGCTAACACCCCAACGAAGAAGCCAAGGCAACAAAGTGGCTTCTAGATACAACTCTCTATCATTATCCATAGTGAAAGGAGAAAAGGGAGGAGGATGTATAGCATTAAAAGGATGATTGGTACAATTTTTCACTGGACTATCATCCACCAACAATATGTCTCTCGTGCTCAAGTTGCAATGATGAAGCTCTGCAAAATCTTTCAAGTACAAGTGATTCCCAAAGGCAACTTCTCTCACCGTCTTATATTTAAAACACATGTCTTGAGCAAAAACATGAGATACCTACAAACGTAAGAAATCTGTATTAGAATATATATCTTAGATAAAAAATATAACATATAATACAACAAAGATACTGACAAGTTGATCTGAAAATAAGTTTAAAAGAAGAAAAGTTTCATATCTTCGCTCTTGCCAATCCAGGAGGTAAATAATCAGCATCCTCCATAGCACGTAGTAAAATGGCCGTGTTTAACACCGTCCGAGAAGTCCATATGAAACTTATCTAGACATATTTCCATAAACTGCTTCACTCCACGTCTCGCCACGCACCATATAAACGGCTTCGATGTAGTTTCTACTACATATCCTCTCTCACGCACTAACATCAACTCATGCTCGTTTCTTCCCACTAGGACCAAAAGACCATTCAAATCAAGGATTAAGGTCTTCCGTCGATTTGCAGTAGGTGCAACTAGATGAGGATAGAACTCTTCTGCCGCTCATATTGTGCTCAATTCCTCTTTCACTATCATGACTTGATAGTTCATATGCTCGAGTTCAACACTTTTGGACTTAAGCTCTTACTCCTTCCTTTTTATGACTTCATGGAGTTGATTCATTCTTGCTATGAGAATAGCTTCCTCATCTGCAGATATACAATAAAAAGCTAAATATGTCTCAATACATATAATAAAGTAAAACTAAACTATAACTAAATAAACAAGTTGAAAAGTTTCAAAATAGAAGTAAACTTGAACTAAACCAAACTAAACTATCAACAGTTTACTTGACGAAAGAGGAACATGATGCGAAGATTGAGGATCTTGCCCAGGAGAGGAAGACTGCACAGCAGGATCTGGAAGCACCACTTGAGATGAGAGTTTAAACATAATACAAACTTTATCATAACAAAAAAAGAAATGATAATTTAAAAACTCTTACTTGATGATGGAGTAACATGCTGCGGAGACTGTGGGTCTTGACCATGAGAAGAAGAATCCGCTCGAGCTGAAACCACCAAAGTAAAATGTGAGTTAAAACACTAAGTATTTAAGAATAATCAATGAAAAGTAAGGGTGAAACCTAAGACAATACTCTCGATGATGGCTGATGTTACCGAGAAGAATCCACTCGTCCTCCCTCGGGAAGTATACCCATGTGGATCATGAGGAGAGTCAAGGTCGTACCTACCATGTCTCTAGATGTCTCACTAATCTCTCCTTGCTCATATGTTTTTTCATAGAAGAGATATCCGTATCCAAAGAATCTAAAATGAACTCAGTCCAATCGTAATCTTCTCTTCTCTCCTCTACTTTTGTCTTGACGTATAGAGCTAAATGACCATGTATTTCTCTTGGTCGTCGACGAGCCAGAAAGAGACAATTAATAAGCTGGACAACGGGTCTCCACTCCGGATACTCACACATCCACAATAAATATCTTTTTTTCTTCTCATCTTTTTGAAGAAATCAATCATCTATCATGCTCCTCTTGACATTATGAGGACGAGGGATGGTTGTTCCCATAGATAAAACAAGTGATTCACGTATAACCGACTCATCCAACACTACCTCATGATTGGATGAACTCTATACAAAATGGAACCTGTAAAATAAACAACCTAATCCTATTAAAAGAACTGCAAATAAAATTAAGAAGAAAAAACAACCTCAATGATATAAAAAGTTTACAAATGAACAAAAGTTATGGAAATAACATCCATTCTATAAAGCATATAAATAAAATAGAGGACATGCATCCATGCATCCAAACAAGTTACAGAAGAAAGACTACTTACATCCGGAGGAGGAAAGTCAAAAGAAAAAGCAACGAGTAATCCTAGTCGGTCGAGAGCTTCTTCTCCACTCCAAGCTATGAATTCTCCACTTCATCTTTGGAAACCCAACACCACTTCAAATGATATCTCTCGTCCTCTTCGTGAGAATACTTGAACATTGGAGGTCCCTCCTTCATACTCTCCAATGCCACACCCGCTAGAAACAAAGATATTATTAAAAATGGTTAAACAAGGGGGCAAATAGGGTGGGCAAAACATCGATGTTTCGCCCACTGTATTAATCAAAAAAAGAGATATCCCTTCCCAGAGAGATGAAACATATATGTTTCGCCCACTGTATTAATCGGGGAAGGGGTACCTCTTCCTAGAGAGGTGAAACATCGAAACATCGCCCACTGTATTAATCGAGGAAGGGGTACCCTTTCCCAGAGAGACGAAACATATATGTTTCACTTCTCCAGTGGACGAAACATCGATGTTTCACCCATTGTATTAATCGGGGAACGGGTACCTCTTCCCAAAGAGGCGAAACATCTATGTTTCGTCCAATGTATTAATCGGAGAAAGGGTACCTCTTCCCAGAGAGACGAAACATCCATGTTTCGCCTCTCACAATGGACAAAACATTGATGTTGCGCCCACTGTATTAGTCGGAGGAGGGGTACCCCTTCCCAAGAGAGACGAAACATGTATGTTTCGCCCATTGTGAATAACGCGAAACGGGGAAACAATATGTTTCGTTAACCCTAACAAATTTTCATCGAAATAGTCTGTTTCGCCTACCTAACAAGCATATCTACATCAAAACAATCTGTTTCGTCTATCCTAAGAAGCATATCACATCAAAACAGAATGTTTCGCTAACCCTAATAAATAATATAACACTCATTCAAACGAAGACATGGATGCATATCTTACAGGATTCTTCTCTTCGTACTCTCCTCTCTTCCTGTACTCCATCGCGGCCTCGACCTCGTCCTCTCTCATCGTCTCGATCTCGGTCAACTCCTCGAGTTCTCATCACAGCGATTAAATCGCTCAGAATAGATAGTTAGATTTTAAACAGCTCAAGAATTAACAAATACCAGCTTATGTAGAGAGCAGATATTCACAGGTTTTTGGTCAAGATCCATTTATAACCCTTAAAAGCTATTGGACCAATATTACCCAGAAGGAGGTAAATATCGTATGGAGATCTGTTCGTCATGGAGTTTGTATGGATCTCTACCTTAAACTCCAATGAGACATATTCTTCTTTTTTGTTCATTCATTATATGATATTTTTCATATAATGAGACACTCACTCTATATTAATATTTATGAGGAAGTCCATAACTTTATCTTGTAAACAGTTTTATTTTGTAATACTCATTTTCATTATCCCATGCTAAGCTACACTAGTTTATTAGTTTATCCTGTGAAGGGTTGTTTGATCGAAAGCAAAAAAACACAAAAAGAAACGAGGGATTTTGAATATTACAGAGAGGGTTTGTACTCAAGGCAGAATAAGGGTACTCCTATCCTTTTAGAATGTCAAAATGATAACCGAAATCATTTCTCTTACACCAAAAGTTTACTCTACTTAGATAAAACTATATCAATATGCAAACAGTATATGCTTGGACGTTATCATAAATGTTACTTAACGTTCTCTTGCTCATTTGAGTGAGTAATATTATCCATTTCTTAAATCATTATAAATATTAAAATATCATCTTATTATAAACAAAATACCTTGCTTACATTCCTAAATGTTATTTAACGTCCTCTTGCTCCGTCTGACACATGCATGTAAAGCTTCTATGTAAGTTCACAACTTGAAGCTCAGAGCATTACACATAGCCATAAAACTAACTTCTCCCGGTTTCAACCTACTTGGCGAAACATGCGTTTCTGAAAAAGAATCTAGTATTGATTGGAGCCGAGTACACATCATAGATACTCAGCTCCAAGCAATTTTGGATTCTTTTCCACTATACTCTCATTTGGGGATATCGGGAGGATCGGGAGGCTGAGGTACAGGATGACTGGGCTTGGGAGAAGCTGTAGGTGAACATCGAGGTTAAGAGCATGCTACTCCGTGAAACATGCGTTTCTGGAAAAGAATCCAGTATTGATCGGAGCCGAGTAAACATCAGTGATACTCGGCTCCAAGCAATTCTGGATTCTTTTCCACTATACTTGAATTTGGAGATATCGGGAGGCTGAGGTACAGGTTGGCTGGGCTGGGAGAAGCAGTAGGTGGGCATCGAGGTTAGGAGGACGACGAATAGTTTTCATGCCGCAGGGATAAAGAACTTCCATGAACCACAAGCAATTACTTGATTTATTTCTTGCACTTCCTGCAGAGATTTTGTAAAGCGACCGGAGAACTCGCTACAAAGCTTTTTCAAAGATTAAGGGTTTGGGCGTCCAGACCTCGTGTTTCGCCTCGTGACAGGGCGAAATATCGTGTTTCGCTCTCTACCCTCTGACGTTAAGTCATGAAAGGGTACGAGGACTACTCGCAAAAGTACCCTTCGCGACTTAACGTCAGAGGGCGAAACATCATGTTTCGCCTCTGAGTAATCGTCACGAGGTGAAACACTCTCTGTTTCGTCCACTAGGTTATGTTCTAGAGGTGAAACAAATATGTCTCGTCTACCGAGTGGACGAAACATACCTGTTTCGTCTCCCACTGGATAATATTTTGTATAAGATGTTCACGGGAGATGACATGAACATGGAGCAAAGATTATTAGTTTTTCTGGAAAGCACATGCCTATCTGAGTTCTGAAAACTGTATTCAATTCAACTTTACTATAAAATCGATGAATCATTAACACTTGGTTTGATTTACACTCATCCTACAACTCTTTCAGTTTCCGTAATGCCTCTACTAATTCTAACAGTTCTTTTTTCTCTTGGCGTCTGAGCTCTATTACAGCATGCAATCCCGAGCAATACCTTCTAAGCTCTGTTCAGTCTCTTCTGATTTTTCAACCAGTGTCAGTACCCGATAATGTAAACGCTGTATCTCAACAAGCTCCGCAGTATTACCCACTATAGACATTTCACTTTCTACTGAAGGATAAAATGTCACACTATCCATGGCAGTGGCAAGATCTTCTATAGCGTCTTCGAACTCATCTAACTCCTCTCTTGTTCCACGTCAAACACGGTAAACCGATTTTGCTTCGTGTTCATACCTATTTTGAATCGCCATTTCTTTTTACAAACAGCATTGAAAATGCTATCTTGTTCATCCGAAGATAACTTCTCAAACTCTTCCGCAATGATCCCGAATAGTTTTTCTCCAATACTTCACACAATGGCTATGGGTAAGGCTGCTTCTGGACGATCACTTACACTATAATCGATCAATCCTAAATGAAACCGATATTGTCTTTTACTTCCCCTCTGACCACAAGCGTGCCAAGTCTTCCTACTATCAAATTGAGAGTGATTGAAATATAGCACCTTCCTTGCAGAGCTTGACGAGGTTTGTGTATGTTCTACCACTTGCTTGAACACCCTGGAAAATTACAAGCCACATACGATACAGAACTCCACTTCCGATTTTTGATTATGCGCTGAATAGAAGCTACCACCCACATGCAAGGCATATTACTTATACACTCTTCAAGTTCTGGCAACGAACATTCTGAAGTTTTGTCACCTCTACTCAATCTCTCAAGCTCTCCCGCCTCCGATTCAACGCTCTCAAGCTCTCCCGCCTTCGATTAAACGCGCTCAAGCTCTTCCGCCTCTACTCCCGCTTCGATTAAACGCGCTCAAGCTCTTCCGCCTTCGATTCAATGCGTTCAAGCTCTTCCGCTCAAGAGCTCTCAAGCTCCCCCGCTTTTGTAACACGACGTTTCTGTCAGTTCTCAACAATGTGAAGCAAGCTTGAGTTTCTGAACTTCTATTTCCGCGTCTTCGTCGTCTGGCTTCTACAGTCCGAGTTGTACTCTGACATGGTCAAGTTACTTGCTCGCGTCTTCGTGGTGTGGCTTCTATACACAGGGAGAAATCAATGACTACCCAGATTCAAGACGGATGGATCGGAGTATATTGCACGACTCGTCTGAATCATATACGTAAAAAGTCTGTATTCGAGAAATTCGTGGTTTGGTCTTCTTCGTAAGGAGCGTTTTGCAGACGCTGAGAAGAAATCATTTTTTTAACTCGATAAAAATTATCACAGTAGTGTATTATTCCTTGTTTTGACCAGAAACGGTTTTTACTCCCTGGAAAAATACGCATTTCATGCAATGTAAATAACAAACAAGATGTGAAAAATATTACATCTAAGTTATGTCAGTCTCATTTCAAGTGAATGTCAAATTCTTCTTCAGACACTCGAGTCACCTACTATACATCAGCAGCGAGCAGCCTGGAAAGCGAAGGGTTTACTGCATGAAATGTTCGAATTCCTGGCATGGAGTACCAGCTATTTCCGGGTCGGGGTTATGTAGGCTAGCTTGACTTCTCCGAAAATTACAAAACAGACTGCAAAGTCTGCACGTTGAAGGGCTCTATCGAGCTCTGGTGGCTTGCGTCTACCTGCCCTCTGAGATATATATAAAGCAGGTGCAGTGTTACATTTCCAACTTTGGACTCTGACACACCTTCTTAGACACGGTAGACAAAAGCCTGCATGCACGGTCTACAGAATCGTAGGATCAGATACCCTTCCCTATCGATATGTGGTGACTGTATATTCATTTAGTTCAGCTTTTAATTTAGACCTGTGAAATCTCACTCACTGCAGTCAGCGTCGAGATCGAGAGCAGGTGCTATCAAACCCCGAGTGGCTGGAAAAGCATGAACGGCAGTGCAGCACAACTTCCGAAAGTAAACAAACACAAAATGAGAAGAGACATACTTGAAATCAATCTCCTTTACTGATATCATGGTGTGACCTTAAACGTAGGTTCTCACAAACAGAAATGTACCTGAAAAATTCATCTACAGCTATGACAACAGAGGACAATAACATATCCGTCATGGAAGCAGGTGAAGTAACAATAGAGTTACAGGACTTCTAGCAGCATGGGAGTATGCCTCATAACATGTTTTGTTCTCTCGTAGATCAAATCAAACATTAATTTTGAGGATTTCCCAAGTACAAATTACCACGAGTAAGTTCATATTTCCGTGCAGCATCAGTTTTCATGAACGGCCCTGTGATGAGAACCTTCTGATTCTCCAGTGCCCATGTTGCAACCATATCTATCTTCTCTTCCGTGTTAAAACTCCGATGACCTCTAAAAGCTTTCCGAGAACTATCAGCCGAGTTAGTCTCAGATATGAACTTGTTGAGTTTGCCGTACAACTCAGTTTTCCAGGGCACGTCGAACAGCAACATGCATATCAACTCTTTCGACCTCAAAGATATGTTGTTGAAATCTGGCTCCTCCTGAAATAAATAAGTTAGAAACAATATATGTTAGAAATGAAACTCTTCTTGAAATAACAGAAAGTTGCAAATATATCATATGTAAAAATGTCATTGTTACCATAATAAAAACTCTTCCTGAAATAACATAAGTTGCAAACACAGAGTCGTTGGAGATAAGTCAGTCGACAGTTGGTCATCAGCCAGAAGAGCAATGTTTCCAGAAGTAACAGTACTGTCCAGATCCAGACAGTGACGACAGAGGATGGTTCTATCTCAGAAGACTCGTCCACCACGACCATGGTTGAAGCTAAGGTGATGAAATGGAAATATGCCTTGACTTACCTAAGAACTGGCGTACACGTTCACTCTTCATTCATTCTTTGTCACAAATAATGAAAGAGAGACGCATGACAGTTGCAAACTAAGTCATATGAAAAAATGTCTTTCTTACTGTAATCAACACTCTTCCTGAAATAACATGAGTTGCAAACACAGATACGTTGGATGTAAATCAGTGGACAGTTGAAGAATAAACATGAAATCATTTTAAAGTATTGTTATATCTAGAAAACCTCGAAAACGGCCGGACCAACCTTGTACAGGCAAAACCGAGAGCCATGAAAAATAACGGATAGTTAACGCTAAGGTCAAAAGATCTCGCCGAGGGCTGTCCCTCGACTCTTGTCCGTTTCTTTGGCCCTCCTCCTCCTTCGGCAGCGACAGCAGCAAAATCTTCGTCGTCATGTCTTAAGAAGTTACGAAATGAGTCAGAAAGAAAGAGGGCGGAAGGATGCACACAGCCTACCGTCCCCTCATTCCACAGTATGCTCTGTCTCTGCTCTCGCTTGCTTGCTTTATTTTGACTCCGAGCGTATTGATTACCAGAAGGTTGTGGTGAAAAACAGATCAGATGTTGACAGACGCCGTATTGATTACCAGAAGGTTGTGGTGAAAAACAGATCAGATGTTGACAGACGCCTATTACGTTGGAAGTGGAATAGAATGAGTGCACGAAAAAGTGAAGGAAGGAGAAGGAGGATGGAGAGTAGTAGAAGAAGAACTTACAGTTTTACTCTCCCGTCGATACATTGACTCGTCCGTTTGGGAATGAATTTGAGGTTTAACTTTCTTATTGCTTAGGCTTCCACTGACAGCCGAAGTACGTGCAGTCCAGAGGCAGACAGACAGTCTGAGAGAGTCCATCTTGCCTACTCGAAGAGAGAAGGATTTGAGGAAGGGAACCGTCTTGAACCAGAGGTCTTAAAGCTACAGATGCTTTCTTCTTTCATGACCATACGGAACGAAATTCAGTTGCAAGTTGTCAGAACATCCCAATTGGCAGAGAAAGGAGAAAAAAACAAATTTTATCTATCCACATACAGGCATGCAGGCGACTAGGCAGCTTTAACGTCGTGCAGCATTTACCTAGTTCTCCTGACAAGAGAGTAAATACAATTCTTAATAATACACTTACAAATACAACTCAGCGGTTTGACATGTATAAAGGGAAAGGGAGGACTAATTGTGGGTGCTTGGTGACTCAAAGAGTCAAAGGGGAGTGTCCTTCCTTCCTTTTACATGCCATCGGCCGGATCTCAGTTCAAAGTTAAGAATTGTAAATTTACCGACGCATTAACCTGAATCTTTATCATCGAGATAAGGCAGATTCCCTGTAGATCCAGCTTGTTCTTGTAGCGTAGGTAACATGTCAGTTGGACTTATTGAGTCCTGGAGTGCTCACTAGGTTAGAAATCTGTAACTGGTACAGTTCTCTGGATTTGTTCTCAGAGATCGGTTCTGTACATGTCTTGTCCGCAGAGAAAGAACAAGAGCATTCTGATCAAAGATTCACAGACTGAACGGACATGAAAGGGAAATTTCTGATTGAACTTATCTATATGTAAAAAGGTCATTGTTACTGTAATCAAAACATGCGACTTAATGAAGCATCGATGTACCTGATAGTGTCTAGAGCCTGAACCTTCTGTCTCAGTCTGTAGATTCCGTTGCAGTTCATCGTCTGTCTGAAGCACATCGTGCTTCTTCTGCTTGTCCTCATCTGCTTTGTTCCGGTGCACATCTTCTATCCGAAAAGTGGACTTCTGGACAGGTTGCTCCTTTGTCACAAGTTCACCGTGGACTTCATCGCCATCGCCACCAGTCGACAGATGCGACTGAAAAATCTGCTTCTTCATCACAAGTTCACTGTACGTGTCATCGCCACCAGTGGACAGATGCGATCGAGAAGTCTGCCAAAGACGAGAAGGAGTCTCAATTATCTGAGCTAATTTGAGAACATGTCCCATCTTAAACTCCAATGTTGTTCAAATCTCCTTTAGTCATGCTGAAGAATGCTATAGAATCTATATCTTGATGTATGATTGTGCTCTCATATTCTGTACTTCCTACGTACTGAGAAATTTTCTGAGCTAGAGCATCTGCCTCAAGATACTCAAGTGCCATTTCGAAGACACGAGCTACAAACAATACTGTTGATGCACTAGGTACGAAAGAAAGAACCTCTGTTTCGTTCAAGAGAGACTCAGGAACAAGACACTGAACAAGACCTTAGAGGATGAGATGCGAATCGCAACTCTATGTTATGTCTATCTAGTTTAATACTGCATATCAAGGTGAGGAGAAACTCGAACACTTATCTTCATTCATTCTCCACTATTTGAGAAAAGTACACTATCCGTAGCATTGTTGATCGTGAATCCACTCGATGATGAAGATCTCTCACAGTATCACCAACGCGTAAGGAACTCTATCTTCGGAATTTCCTCTCCCGCCTCATTTTCACTAACAGAGAATCATCCGTAGCTGATCGTGAATCCACTCGGCAACGGTGAAATCTCTCACAGTACACCAGTACTAAGCGCGGCAGGAACTAGAAATTCTCAAGTTCTTCTGATTCTCCACTCTCGCCTGATTTCCACTAACCTAGAATCATCCATTGTCCTTTTCTCCTGCTTGATTTTCACGCTCAGTTAATTCATCAGTCGTCGAGAATGATGTACTGAAAATCTCACTTTGATTTCCACTACGGGTGGTACGACAAAGTTCAGGAGTTATCGACAAAGGAGCTCCGTCCCGCTCAACCGTTTAAATACCCGTCGGCGTTACAACCTTCCTGTTTCAATACAAGCTCTGTGAGGAGACGAGAAGGCGATCGTCTGCACTCAAACACGCCCTTTGAAAACCATCGGCACGGTGTGGCGTCCTTCCCCGTCGGGTCATCACTGAAGTTTGCTTTCTTCAGTAATCAAGAATGTCAAATCAAATACTCCAATTTTATAGTACCGGTCTCTCATACTGCTACCTGATCACCTTCACTCGTCCCATTCTGTACGCATATAGACTCCTCCTTGTATGAGATCTTCACGTACCTCAGTTAACACCACTGCATCACCATGGCCATATATTGTAAATGTAGATACTACTGAATATGGAGGAGCCAGATCATGCATGCATGCAGAGTGTTGAGGCTAGCTCTTTGCGTTGAAACTTAACCAGAGAAAAGTTACTTTCACTCTACTCCTTGGTCTAGTCTCCTAACCTCTGCAAAAGTGAAGTGTATGATATAGAAATGGACAGCTTGGACCC
Source organism: Asterella californica (assembly GCA_036924285.1). Taxonomy (NCBI): domain Eukaryota; kingdom Viridiplantae; phylum Streptophyta; class Marchantiopsida; order Marchantiales; family Aytoniaceae; genus Asterella; species Asterella californica. The sequence goes on from JAYKYS010000021.1 coordinate 2,155,104, forward strand.
ACGCAATGAAAGAGAATGATATTGTTAGCAGAAAGGGAAGCAAGGTCAAGGTTGTTGCAACCATCGTGAACCAGTAAATAGAGAAAGAAAAAGACGAAAGAGAATGTGAGATATTTAGGTTGTTTACATTCACATCAACTTTCAATAAAAGAGCCAAGTGCTACAAAACTTGAAATCAGTTTAGTATCAGTTTAGTAAACTTATCAGGATTCATGCTACGCACATTGAACAATGAACATGACATTAGTTTATCTTTTCTATAAATTCAAAGATAACATAAACATGACAAAGAAATATATATTTGTGAGTATAAGAAATGTGGCTTGTTTTTATACATTTACATAGTAAATCATCGTTCGTGTTCATTCAATAATATACTCCATTTGTGCTAATGATATATATTCATATCCAATGTTCACGACTATTTCGAAGATGATAATAATTGTAGAACATAAATGATCATGCTGAGAACGTAATGTAAGAATGTGTAACATAGTACTTTAGACTATGTGGTATATCTCGAATGTTCACGTTTTTTCGGTAATAAAATCTTGAGTCTGGATCAAATGCAAAGTAATTTTCAAACTCTTCCTAAATATTAACATCGGTTAATATCAAATCAGTCAGTCAGACTTCATTTAACTAGCGTAACCTTTGCGAGAAAGCAAAACCATGTCTTTACCTTTGCCCGCAGAACTGCTGAAACTGCATATACTGGAGCAGTTCAAAGATCTTCCAGTTCGTTTAAACTTTGAAACCTGTAAACCATATATGACTGACAAAAGTGTATATGTATATATATACCATGGAGTAGAGAAATATGGCAGAAGCTCCAGATCACTGAAAAACATCCAATAAAATATTTATGCTTTGTAAACCAAACAAAAGTAAACGCCAAAAGTAAACAGTCAAAGCTCAGAACGTAATGTAAGAATGTGCAACATAAAACTCTTGAACACTTATCTTCATTCATTTAGGGAAACAAAAATTAACGTTATACATAAGAACATTATGGTGATTAAGTGTTCATCTCAGTTTGGAATATGTGAAATGAAGAATCTAATTCAAACGATTCATTAGTTTTACATTATTACAATTATGATTCATCTCAACTACTTACTACCAACAAAGAAATGTTAAGACGGAGATTTTTGAGTATCTTGGAGCAGAACAGAATCTTATTCTATTCCGAGGGAAAAAAGAATATTTCCTTCCATACACTTATACTAATAGTTGAGAGATAAAGAAAAGAACTTCCAATGCTTGTTTTGAACTATTTATAGAGTATTTTGGGATAAAGGTAACCATATAAAACTGAGAGAAACCAAAACATATATATTAAGTATGATTAATAAGAACATATTATGTTTGTATTAGTTCTGAAAACATACATATAAGAACTTTATGTAAGTTCGAAATCATTGTTTGATGAGAAACCAAATAAATAAATTAGTAGTCTGATTGATATTTAAATACTATCTTGTATTCATTTGTGAACAATTAAGTACTGTGATTGTTGGAAAAAAATTTGAAATTTGAAAGTAGTTAAAAACAAAAGCTAACAAGTATAAACTTAACATACAAAATAGATAACATATGTAAGAAATTTGAATGAAGAATTTTGTTCCCAGTCAACATTGAGGATAGTACTCATTGAGGATATTGAAACCGAGAGAGAGATAAAACATATAATAGAGTTTGTTTTGTGAGTTTTATATAATGTGTTTTTTAGTCAACACATAATAAGATGTTAATCATTATTTATGGATTTTGTACACATACATCTGCATGTTACACATAAAATAAACAGATCAATTTACAGTTGATAATTTTATATACACACAAATAAAAAAATGTTTAAGCAGGTATATTACATATCAGCTTTTCGGATTCACTTTATTTCAAAGTGAAAGTACAAGTAGAAAGTTATAGACTGATGACTATATAGTTGATCAAGATATTTAGCAAACCAATGTTTATTATAACTGTAAGCTTGGTTATGATTAACTAACATATTAACATTTCATCAAGTTAAATGATGATAACTAAATTCAACTAGCATTGTATCGAATGTATGTTCTGAAGAAGGTTTGGGTCTTTAAGTCGTGTTAATTGACTTCTAATGTGTATAAATCTCATGAGAATCAATGTAATCGAGAGAGAATATATATTTACCATGATGTAACTTTTTAATATATTATCAGATGATTAAATTTACAACTAATACAATGTGATAAGTATGAAGAACTAAATACAACAACTACATAAAGTACAATAATTTATTTAGTATTATTTATACCAAACGTGTTATAACTTAAAGATAAAAAAAGTCCACATCTATTCCAATATTTTCATGATAAAGCGATGACACTATGTCCAATAGATCTTATGGAATGAGTGTCATCGCTTCGCAAATGAACTCTGGGTTGTTCCAGATATATTTGACAAGATTTATTATACGTGAGTTGAATAGCTTGAACTTTTGAAGATGAAGTTGATAATCATTACACTGTCTTGAACTTTTGAAGATGAAGTTGATAATCATTACACCGGCTAGAGCAAAAGTTTCAAAGATTGACCGTCTAGAGCAAAAATTTCCCGTGCTCTTGATGCCATCCTGAATATACTACAAGCCCCCGATGTAGACAGAAGCCTTTACACATATGGACCTGCCCCACAGGGCTTACAGCCCCCCCATATGGGCACCAGGTATCTCTCATAGTATATTCACGGTGGCATGCGGAGGCTTAGGCCAGGAAGCCCACGATTAAGGGAGATACCGGTTTCCCGCCCCTAGATATGCAGGACGTGGCTGCATACCCAACATAGACTCCAATTCGGTATCTCTCATAGTATATTCACGATGGCATGCGGAGGCTTAGGTCAGGAAGCCCACGATTAAGAGAGATACTGGTCTCCCGCCCCTAGATATGCAGGACGTGGCTGCATACCCACATAGACTCCCATCCGAGAGACCAACATGCTGGAATAAGAATCTCATCCGGTATCTCTCATAGTATATTCACGGTGGCATGCGGAGGCTTAGGCCAGGAAGCCCACGATTAAGAGAGATACTGGTCTCCCATCTCTACGTGGCTGCATACCCAACATAAACTCCCATCCAAGAGACCAACATGTCGGAATAGGAACCAGAGATCAGAGGGATTCGATCTTTAGACCTCCTCCTCCCTAGGCAGACACCCTATCACTGGGATGGCCTTTGGTTCCGTTTAAAAGTGTTAAACTTCTTGTCCATATGCTTTTTGGAGCTCCTTCTTCTGCTGTAAATGTGACTCGAATTCACCACGAAGTTATCTCCTGACTACATACCATGAATGGGTAATGCGGCAGCAAAGGGACCTGAAATGGAATGGAACGGAACGGAAGGAAAAAGTCTTGCACTGTAGAGGGGGAGAAAAACGTTCTGCGCAGCAAAATGGTTGCTGTTGATAGACAGAGTGATCTTCTTTTGTGGTATGGTCTGTCCGATGCCGACTAAAGTTCACAACGTAAGTTACGACTAGATAGGAAGGATGGGAAGAGACTTTATATAGAACAAGGGACAAATGGATGGTTCTTTCTGTCGGTGTCTGAAAGAAAGTGACGGAACTACAGCACGAGGATTAGGGATATTAGCCATACATCAGAGCTCCTCACAGCCTGTAATTAGAACGCTGTCAAATATTTTACACTGTTATGCATGAGAGGTAAGTAAGAAAGACAACAGTCTTGAAACCGTATGTAGTAGTTAATTAGTCCTGATAACAACCATTCCCTTCACGTTCAGTGATATGACACATATATATAAAACCTATGCGTGATTCTGTAATGAGAGGAGAAAGGGATTTCGAATATTCAGCAAAGTTTTTCAAGATGTGCAACTACTGTGACAGCCGTGAACATCCTAGTTCCTCTGAAGTGTTATCCAGCCAGGTGCACTAGTGACTAGGTTGCAAAGCCGAGGGTTTTCTTGTACTTTTGTCAAATGTCATTGTCGACTATTGAAATCGAAGGAAAGCTTCTCAGGTTCGGGGTGTGTCGGAATTAACTATTGCTAACTATTGCTTAAACGTAGAAACTTTATTTAACTAGAGTAACCCTTGCGAGAAAGCAAAACCATGTCTCTACCTTTGCCCGTAGAACTGCTGAAACTGCATATACTGTAGCAGGTTGAAGATCTTCCATGTCGAAGATCTTCCGGTTCGTTTTAACATTGAACCTTCCTTTGAATCCGTGTAGGTCAACCATGTGTAAGTCATCGGGTTCACAAGTTTGTCAAAAAGAACCAAGTCGTGAGGGCAGTTTTGGTGTGTGACGTGGTTGTCCTAGGACATGATACAGTAGTTTGCATCGAGCTCTACCACATTGCTGGATCAAGCTCGTCAGCGTCAAGTGTGCCATGGATATCTTCTCGTAGGACGGGAAAAGGACCTTTCGCTAAACATTCAGGTCACCTTCCTGCATCGTTTCGATGAAAAGCTTGTTACTAGTCCACGAGGCCCTCAATGACAATACCTTGCAAGTTCTATCGTTGAAATTGAACGAAGTACAGAAGCTCAGAGCCGCGAGGGTTGAGAGTGAAGAGCGCTAAGAGGTTACGGTGGGTATTGCAGCATGGCGAAGGAGAGCCAGAGTCCTTCCAGAGCAGGAAAGGGTTTGGAATGACGAAGGAGAGCCAAAGTCCTTCTTGAGCAGGAAAGGATTTGGAGTTTACGTGGTGATCGTGGCTACACTTCCTCTACTACTGAAATTCACTTGTCCGAAAAGCATGAACTAGCATTACAAAGCACGTTCAACTTGGTTATCTTGGCCATATGCAAGATATCAGAACGATAGCACATGTCCATTTAAGTTTGAGCGTTAGACATGAACATGAAATATCATATGCAAATAGCGTAGGGTTTAAACTCATGTAATTCTGAGGAATCTTTAAGATACATGTTAATCTTTAATACTTGAAAAGACAGAGAAGGATGTCAATAATCCATAGTGAAAAATTGAGTGATTTAATTGAAAAGCATAGATGAGTTTCATGAATTAAATAGTACTTTGGCAAAAGTATGAGTAAATGTTGTAAGATCTTGTTAATAGAGCCTCATTGTATGAAGAAATCCTAATAAATGCATAAATGATATAAAGTTTAAGTTTTAATTCACAGAAAAATTTAGTGCTATGTTTTATTTGTTACTAACGTGGATTGGACTATCATGATATGTTGATATTACGAAAGAATGATATTCTTATTCAAGCTTTTCTTCCACATGATTGGTTAAAGATATCTTAACAATATTAAGATTCACATTGACACAATCATTAGTCAGAGATAGAAATATGAAAAGTTGTCCAAACCGTCAACTAGATGCATTGATCCAAACATTTTGCGTTTCACTCATAGAATGTTATGAAAATCGTATCACTTTCACAACAAGCCATACATGAAATTTTGATTAACATTTCCAAAAGAGAGATGATTGTAGAATTATAAAGAATGACTACACTTCCTCGACTAGTGACATTCACTTGTCCGAAAAGCATGAACTAGCATTACAAACATGTTCTGTATTGCCTAATATGTCAAGCTCGATTCTTGTGAAGTGTGACTGCAAATACGCTTGCAGTCGGAAATCGTCAAGCTATGACCTAGTTAGTATTTGGACGAGACGACGACATGCCAAATGTGACAGAGAAGGTATGCTTATGTCAAGAGCGGAGCTCAGCAGAATGATAGCACGTGATACAACAAACGAACAAATTGGCGAGCATGCGCAGGTGAGTTACCTGCTTTCTACCTGTAGAGGTACGCAGACTCTTGTAACCTACTGTACTCTAGTCATCCAGTAGCTTTCTGTCGTTGCCGTTTACTCCTCTATGTAGTTTCACGACTATAAAAAGAACACCAGAAGGAGAAAAAGACACAATTGGAAAAAATCATAATGTCTAAGAAGAAAGAGTGTTGAACATGTTCGGAAGCAAAGTCTCTGAATATACAGGAGACTGAGGGGAAGAGCGCTTCTCTGGATAGAGGCATGAGCTTGTGCGCGGGCCGACGTTCGGTTGAGATCTTTCCAACCTTAGGGAGGGTGCCTACCATGGGACCAAACAAAATATACTAGTCACGACCTTCATTTAATGGACATGAGACGCAAAGGTTAATATTGGAGCATGAGGTTACTAGCGAAATGCCAATCACGTTGCTTGAAGATAAATTAGGACTGAGAAGTAATTTTACTGATATGGTCGTTTGCGGAATGTAGAATCGATAACAAGCTAAAGGAGTATAGTTGAATGAAATTGCTTTGAAGGATCTTCCAGTTTTCAGATACGGTATGAAAGAGGACCATTTTGCGCTTTCACAAGCGGAGAGCTCTCAAGAGCACTAACTAAACACATGTTTCTGTCCTTCTCCATTTAGGATTTTCTTGTCCAACATTCATTCCATACATTTCAGCTTTGCTAGTGCCACAGTCTCGGATCTTCAACTTCGCAATGCTGATCCAGTCAACTATCATACTCTTCCATCTCACCTCGACAAGCTGTTGAAAAGCCAAAACAGCTGAACGCTCGTGTGCTCCTCGACGGCTGCATATTACTCTTGATTGAACTGATTAAACTCTGTGTATCCCAGTGGAGGTTGGAGCCATCACGCAAATGTCACGCTTGCAATCAGCGTAGCTCCGACCAAAGCTGACATGACACATGTGACCGGACTAAACTTCAGACTTTTTAATTTATAGTTGTGTTGTCCTTGGTTGCAGGTAGAGCAAAGAGACAAGATCTCAAGATCAACAACCTATCGAAATATGATTGCATATAGCAGCAGAGTAAATCTTCAAGTGCACGGAGACATCGGATATATTGAAGCAGAACACATAGAAGCAGAACCATGTGCCGTTGAAATAGAGCACTCTGTTCAAGCTATAGAGCACTCTGTTCAAGCTGACGAACATAGTGTGGATATCATATCTAGTGTTCATCCACAGATAAGTCATACATCCAGTTTATCTCCTATTCATGAATATATCTATAGACAGGCATGTAAATTGCAGACCTGCTTAGACAAAGGAAAAGTTTCGATTGATACACAGAATGATGTATTTGAAGCTTTATTTTCTACATCAACTTTGAGTGGAGAACGAAGAGATGTTTTGGATATATCAGATGTCAGACTCGGAGTTCTTCTTCGACAGGCAGGTTTTGATTGAGACGGTGGACCATTGGGTCATTCTAGTTTGTCATCGTTCAGAGGTTATATCAAGACATACAAAAGTCTTGGTATGCCAGAGCCTGAAACGTGGAGATTATGTTCTGGAAAGAAGGGAAAGTTACATGATGTGCGGGTGTATGATCCAAGTAGAACTTATGACATATGTGATAACAGAGATTGTGATAGTACTCTCGATAATATGTTGAGTTTTGAATATGTGTCACTCAGTAAAATGTTGACACATATATGTTCGAGTAGAACATATTGTCATGTTTTGTTAGAAATGTGGCGAAACAAAAATGATTGGTTCAGAAATGAACACACTTTTGTTCCAGCGGTTATCACTTATTGGTGGCATGGGAAGAAAGCACAAGAGTTCAGTTGGTTTTGGGATCCTGAATATACATTTGAGATCCCAGTGTTATGTCGGACATGTTGGTACAGTTATCCGACTGTCCCAATTAGGTGCAGAGAACTTGAAGATCCTTGCAATTTTGATTCAACAACTCAAGAATACTCATTCCATTGCGTTCAGTGCGGTCATTTCATTCGAGTTAAACGAGCATTTGATCGGATGAGTGCATCATCCATCTTCTTCATCCATCTTATGTTTTCTTCATCCATCTTATGTTTATGTATCGGAAAGAGTCGATGTCTATAATTCAAAGAGAGAAACATATCAAAATTTTCACTTCTATCTTATGCTTTGTGAGTATTATTAATATATACTTTCTTGAAATGCAGGGTGATCCACGTAATCTTGCGCTTATGGGACATTGAGATGGGTTTCAGGGACAAGCACGAGTTACAGAACAACATGGACAGTTGAAGTGAAGATTCTCAATGCTGGAACTCGTTCGAGATTGCCTGACATGATAACACTATTCATTCCTGTTTTGAAGTTGAATGCTGAGATGAAGACTGTTCGTCTTGATTCTTTTTTAGAACCTTTCATTCAGGAATTACAAGTGCTTCTTGTAGATGGATTGCAAATCAATTATGACTATCCTTCTACAGAGTTAGATAGTTCGATACCTCTATCTCAGAGAACCACTATCAGAGCCATCATGATGCTGTTTACTGGTGATCATCCAGCACAGTGCAAAGTTGGTGGATTTAGCAATGGAGGCAAAGCAGGTTGTCGAAGATGTGTTACAAGTACTAGGTGGAGGCAAATACCAGGACAAGGTGCAGTTGGTGGTCGGGTTGAGTATTTCAACAACAGATTTCAAGGAAGATACCCTCCGGTGAAAAGATCAAGAACAACGACAGCTGAAGGTGTACAAAAACTATTACTAGCAGAAACAAGTATACAGAGAACACAGATTTCCATGGAATATGGAATTACAACCGAGAGTAAGCTTTGGCATTTGTATAAGTTATATAGTTTTGATCTACCTAAAGATCTAGTGTATGACAGCATGCATTGTCTTGCTTTATGTATGTTCAAGAACTATGTAGAGAGGTTAAAGAGTTTCGTAGAAACACAACCAAACATGAAAACTAGTTTGTTACAGGCTATGGATGATATAGTCTGCACAAGGCCTTCTGGTTTAAGTGGTCGATGGCCTAAGGATATATTCACTCGTTTAGGATTCTTTAAAGCTGAAGAGTATACACGATTTATCATATATGTTCTACCACACATTCTGTACAAAACAGGTTTAGATCAGAGGACAAACCTAGGTAGTATTGAGATTCTACTTATTGAGATTGGTCGACTCTTTTACTTAAGATCTCGAGTTGAAGGATGGACTTCAAAAACTCTTCAGTTGGCAAGAACATTGTTCACTTCATGGAGGATTCGCTGTGAAGCGACTTGGGGTTGTTCGAGTTTCATATTACAACATGTTACAGATAAATACTATGACAATGAATTTGGTTGAAAGGTTTGGGAATGATTGTTTTTGATATTCAACAAGATTCTGATTAATTGTCATCTCTTGTGTAGGGAACGGAGAGCTCATAGACGACATTGTCAGGCACGGGCCTCATTATGTGTTTTGGTGTTATTCGTTTGAGCGTCTCGTGTCTGGTTATAATCGGACAAAGATCAACAAGAAGGAGATGGAGGAGACTTTTACCTTGCATTACGTTAGACTCTTCTTCAATACTGTCCGAGAGCAAATATGGTTAGATGAAGATAATATGTCTCCTGTCGATAGAGCAATAAGATTAGTACATAAACATTTGTGGGTCTCCAGCAGTAGAGAAGAAGAGAGAACACAGCTACCTCAGTCTTCTTGTTGTTCTTCATGGCATAAAAGTTCTGTGATAATCAATGCATCACAGAACCTAGCGAACAGCATGTGGAGAAACAGCTTTTTGTTATACTCTGATAACGTATGTGTGGAAACTTTGTTGTCCAAAGGAATAGGTGTAGGGGGGGAGTGCTTGAAGAAAAAGCAGATGCAGAGAGGTCTACATATATATTTGAAGCGGTTCTGGCAAGAGAAGGGTGTATTAACAGAGTTCAACGCGTCATTGTTCGATGAAGAGATCTTCATATTGAAGACAGTGTTGGTGAATGATGAAGTTTATCGCAAAGATGATCATGTTTTCATCTTGGAGGATGCTGCGAAGTCACAGAAGACACAATGGAACTGGAAAGGTCGGATTCAAATGATTTTCCTTCATACTTTACATGATCATGCAGAGATATTTGTGGAGTTCAGATGGCTTTACAACAATACTGTCAACGAGAGCATGTCCATTGATTACATATCATGCATGCAGCTTTTGAGTTCGATCGAAAGAAGTCATACATCTGATAATTTTCGACCTGTGCACAACTAGGTGGTAAATTTTTTTCTGTGAGGAGAGACTCTGCTAATGGAAGAACTCAAGATATCTTGGCATTGGAGGTTACGGATGGTAGAGAAAGACGCTCTTTATTAGACCTTGGTGCAATTGGACATCCTCCACCCTACCCTGAAGAGAACGACGTCATGATAGTCAGAAGGTCATCTCAGTTGCAGAGCAGAAGTTCAGAGATGTTTGCTCTTTGTGTAGTTCGAGAAGTCTGTTTTGCACGAAGATCTGGCGATGGACCAGATCAGAGAATTGAGGAGGTCCTTGAAGATGAGACAGATGACATGGAGGAGGCAGAATCTACAGCAACGAACTCATCATCATGTGGTGTAGTCCATGTTTCATGGTTGAGAAAATTTAGATCAAGAGTGTTGATAGCAAGTTCCACTGCTGATGTAACTGTTGCTATTGAACGATTGTTACAACTAGTCAATAGTCTAGAACCATGTGAATGTTCTGAAGGTGGAAGGATCATTCGATGGAAAGTATCAGCACAGTTAGAACAGTTTGCTTACAATTGAAAATGTTCTCTTTGCCGTTTCTCTCTGCGCTCCGAAAGATGGTTATATTGTTTAGTGGAATAAATGGATTCCTTGTCTTCTTTCACTAAATGCTAACTGCGTATCACTGCAGTTGTTCTTGTGACAAAGATTTTGAATTGCAGTACTGTCTCAAAGCTAGACAAGACTAGACTGTTACATTCTTTGCTGGTACTGTTTCTGAGTTTTGAAACTGTATTTCAGTTGTCTCTAGAGAGTTTCACTATTTCGAAACTCTGTTTTGCGGTTGAATCAAGTTCTTAATAAACTTTCTAATTTTTGCCAAAACTCATATTTGCATATCGCTCTTATGCTGGGTATTTTCTCTGGCTGATAATATTTCAGAACTTTGTAATTTTCGATATGGATGTAACTGGGTTCGGGTTTTTACCATGGTGTATATTACATGTTTCAGTGTATGAGTGAAATATTTTTCTCAAATATGGCAATAATGCTCTGTCTGAACTGGGCTAATACTTCACTACAAATGTTGTGAAGTTCACTACTGTGCACATTGAAATTACGTGCGATCATCTCAGGTAAACACTCGATCACAACATATGAGCATTTTACACCGTTATAGACTCAAAATATCATATTCCTGTGTCAGATCCCAAGGTTGGCCGCTTTTCCTACTTCTTCGTAAACTTACAGTTGAAAGTAGGACTTTTCCCATCCTGAGTTCGTCATGATTTCTCCTTGTGATAGTCCGAGCTGTACTCTGACATGGCACAGTTACTTGCTTTACGTGCTATTGGTTGGGGTCCGATCAAGAAGAGAATTATAAGAGAAGTACGATCAAGTCCACGATTCATTCTGGGGTCCAATCAAGTAAATTGCTGGCCCGGGCGCCGTGGGGTCGAGTCCCAACTGGCGGGGGACTCATGCTGTGCAAAGCAACAGCATACGGCCGCGGAAAGCCCCAAAAATCAAACAAAAGAAAAAGTCCCCGATTGCCTTGGGGTTAACCATGCGGTCAACTCCCATGAATCTGCCGTGGTTTCGTTTCCCGAGTATGCGCCGATGGCCTTGGGGTTGACCATGCGGTCAACTCCCATGAATCTGCCGTGGTGTCGTTTCCCGAGTATGCGCGTTCCGAGTGTCTGAGGCGTCTGGGTTTTCTTCGGAATGTTCCTCTGTGGTTCATTTACTTAACCGTTTTTTAGGAGAATCGGGTTGTAGTATAATTTTCGAGGAGGCAACGAAACATTTCTCGGGTGGGGCCGGTTCACTGGAACACGGTCCTCACTCTGCAGTACACGAGTGGATCGGCGTAACATGGCTGTGGGCCCGCTAGCTGCAACGGATCTTGTTTTTCTTCGCACACCATGGAAATGTGGAACGATTATGGTATATGTGGGCTCGACTAGGTCCTGGAAGAGCTGGACCCGTGGACCCCGACTTTTTGGATGCAGAGTTTCAGTTTTACGACGGAAATACGGACCTGGTAAGAGTGAAGGTAAGGGACGTTCTGAACCATCGAGCTATGGGATACGACTATGAGCAAACGAAGGACACTTCTTGGAAATATGGTTTGGAAACATCAAAAGCCGACGACTCCTCGCATTCAGAGCTATTGGGGAGTCTGTTCAGTTCCAAATCCGAAGCAGTTCAAAACTGAAACCATGTCACTGCTGGAAGATCTCAATCTCCAGGCTTGGACTGCTTCGCAGATGTAAATCATCAGCAGCTAGTTTAGTTAGTTTCTCCGGGTTGTTTTCTTCGGTACCACACACTCATGTGTGTACCGAACGTGCGGGGTTTAGGTCCATCTCGCACCCACATTTTTGTCCGGACGGAATTGGTTCAGTAGTATGTGAGCCTCGGCACTAGTAAGTTTTGCAGATACTGAAACTGAGAACGGGAGTTATATTCATACGCCGAGGATGGCAGATATGCTCAAGGACCACTCTCTAGTATAGCGGTAACACCCAATTAGCCCGGCCAAGTAAATAGTAATTAGGGGCCGAATGTGCGCTAACAACGTGAGAACGGGAGTTAGCTAAAAGGTTCACTCCAAGTTTTGTTCATTCTCACTTGGTTACAAGTGGGAATTCAATGTCGGGTGGTGAACCGCGACTAAGTGCGAATTCATTAGGTAACTGGAGCCAAATAAAATTACTTCTGGCCATTACTTATTAGTTTTACAAATCGTGTTGGTTGCGGTTTTTAGCACTCCTTGTGGTGAAACGATCATAATCCAACTTGTTCATGCGGGACATGAGTAATTGCACACCTCACGTTTTCTTGAAACCGGTCGCAATTGTAGCAAGCAACGAATCGCTTCTTCAACCCATTTTCTCTGGCAGTGCCTATTTGCGAAAGGACTCATCTTTGTCCAAACGTACGTACATGTACAGTTCTCGGACAGTAATTCTTTTGCATCGTCATTTTCTTCGAGCATTTGGTATTTAGACAGCAATGATAATCAGTTGTCAACTTAGTCTAGAACTCTTCGAATGTTAGAACGTAGATCACCAGCTTCACCAGCAGCTTCTAGAACGTGGATCCCAGCTTCACCTTCGGTAATGTCTTTGTACCTACTTGTAAGCGATATAGCTCGGAGTCTCCTGAACTAAACATCAACTTTCGCATCAAGTTCTGCAGGAATAGTACTGAAATTGCAGCCCTCGTCACAGTAAATCCTTACTAAAGTTTCGAATTGTGAAAATTCACATGCGATCTTGTATTCTTGATCGACCATCTCTTTTCGTGTTTTGTGATACAAACTGGTGTCTCATATCGCTCCAAGTTTCTCATTGTTGTGTTTTTAGACGAGTGCCACTGTGCGTAACGATTTCTTTATCGAGATATCTAATTTTATAGTTTTTCACTCACTTTTGTGATGCTCACGTTCAGTCTATGTTATTTAAACAAACATAATCATAGAACTGAAGCACTCCCAGAAGCACTGCTTCTGGGAGTGCGATAGGATCCGTGAAAGACGAGAATCGTACGAATGGTTGATGAGGGGTGAGGACCGAACCTAAGGGGATTGACGCACCATGCTACAGGCGATTGACAACGCAATTCAGACTAGCTCTGACAATCCAGCGGCGATTCTTCTGCTTGAATACGTCACCAGAGAGGCTTGGTTGGAAAGAAACAAGATACAATTCAAAAGCAGAAGGGAAATTACCTCCATTCATGGGAAACTGGCGAAAGTTAGATGGGAAATTCAAGTGAAAATTGATAGAACGAGTGGCAGGACCAGGGAAACCTGGAGTAATGTGCTTAGTCGGGGTTGAAGGGTGGTACACTAGCGTCGGATCGTCCCGCCTTTCGTTCGTGGCAGAGCCGCAGAAGATTTCAGAGGCAAACGAGAGAGCTGGCGATGCTGAACCTGAACGACGATACGGCCACGCGACAGAGGGAAGAGACAAGAAGTCTCACAAAACAGAAGTGATTTGATTAGTAACGTCAACAACACTGATAACCTTAGCTCGAGTATGCAAAGGTTGAGAACCCAGTATAAAACCACGTACCAGGAGGAGGACCAAACGGGCCATAAGAGAAATCACAACGAAGATCAATGTACGAGATGAAATTCGTAGGACTGCTAGGAGACATTCGTGATGATACTAGGTCATCTCTTACTCAAAGTCAGAGGGAGACCTCTGGGAACGAGAGTAACAGCAGGCAGAGATTGCAATGCGCTAGAGAGAGTACCATTAGAAACGAAAATAGTGAAGATGAGCGCGACATGTCGAGATGAGCGCGACATGCCGAGCATCGCTCTTGAGGACGAAGCGCCGTGATCGATGTTCATAGTTCGAATCCGAATATTCCCAACGTTAGAGCGGCCAATCACGGGGACTATTCCAATAGCGGTAGAGTGGTTACCGAGATTACCAACTTGGTGAGATGGGGTCTTTCCATGGTGGAAATGGTGGCTTGATGGGGTCTTTCCGTCAGTTGGCTAGTCATTGCGGGGCGTGTTCACTTGGTGAGATGGGGCACGTGGATTACGGTCTGAATTACCACCGATTCCCATCCGAGTCGGCCGCCGGACTATATGTAACTTTTTATTTTGCTTTCTACTATTCAGTGTCGCGGGCTTCTCGCTCGAGAAAAAGAAAATTTAAACAAACATAATTAATCTTTACTCCGTGAAACTTATATAAGAAGAGTCGCAGTTTGTACAGTTGGAAATAGTAATAGCTGATACGCGTAGTTGACTAAATATACTACCAAAGCGCACATCCGGCCCGGGGCCGGAAGACGCCAAGCGTGAAGGAAGGAGATAAATACAGGAACAGGATTCGTGAATCCTTGTATTATAAAACTAAAAAGTGAATTGTAAATTTAATAACGTATGTTTTATGGATCTGGTTAAATTATCACGGCAGTTAAAGTACTGTTTTGAAAACAAACAAGATGAGATGCGCAGCAAGTGACAATAAAAGATATAAATAGAAGACGTCTAAATAAAACTGGAGGCACGCGTCAACTATCACATGTACTTTATTACATGAGCTATTTACGTTTTGTCAAGAGCCAAGCAGCCTTAGAACCTTCCACATGTACACCGTAAAACACATAAACCATAAGTCAACTATATGAAAAGAACCACATCTTGCTATAGATTAAACCGCATGGGACATAAAGTATTATTTAATTTAAGTATACTTTTAATTTATGACCAAGCCTTTCTTTTTGGAAGGGTTTGGTCATAAATTAAAAGATATCTAAATTACCCCTCTTCCGAACTTGGAAGAGGGTGAATATGCATGCTTCAGCTTAGCATATTTCTGATCATGGAATCCAAAGCTTTTGCTTTGATTTCTGACGTTTATGAAACGTTTGACTGTAGATGACTGCGAGTCTCGTCAGCTTCCCGTGCGCACATCAATTCAATATCCTTCCCCACGGCCATGTACATGTTAGAGGAAAAAGACAAAAACTATAAAAAAAAAAAAAGACAAGGACGCATAATTTGGACGTTACAACGTAACGTAAAATCGTTTATTTTGAAATATTTTGATTCGAAAGGGATACAGAACGGGGGACGTTTTCTTTTCTGGGTCGGAGAGACGTTGCCGCGGAGGCGTCTATAGCTCCAGCAAAATATACAGTCTTAATATACAGTCGTGGTGGTGACTGAAGTCAAGTGCAAGTCAAACGACAAATTTACATCTAAATTTAAAATTTTTAGTGTGAATTACTAAATTTAAAATAGGTGAACGAGACACATGACATCTGGAAACCAGAAAAACCATAAGCGTTATCGCTATAACTGAACCTTTTCAACTATAAAAAAGATGTTTGACAGACGGAGCATAAAGTTTGAGACATTAATTTAGAATCAACCCTTCCTAAAAGAAAGATTAATTCATAAATTACGCCTCATGTACACTTCTAAGTGTACATGAGGTGAATATACATTTTCATAAGCTCCAACGCGGAACTGATACCTCTTTACTTTTCGTCCGGAACGAGACAATGCAATGCTCTCCTAATAGATTAAGGAAAAACTGTATGTCACTACATAAAAACAGTATGAGTGTAAGAGTGAGAGAGCTCTTGAGAGATAGAGTGTAGGCTGAACCAAGCAAATGAATTACTTACAATGACCTTGGGTTTGAATAATATTGTCTGGGTCTTGACTTTGGTGATCTTTCGAAAGATCACCACTTAATATCCTGAACTTGTTGCTGAATATATGTTTTTATACTGTATGTATTCTAACACTCTCACTAGTAACAGTTCAAATAGAATACTGTCCGTTAAGAAACATTCCTAGCTTCGATAGCAGATGTTCTAACTTTGGAGTTGATAAACTCTTTGTCAAAATATCTGCGACCATGTCCTCATGAGGACAATAAAAAACTTCTTTAACTTTTTCAGTGACGTAGTCTTTAATAAAATGATATCTGATGTCAATCTACTTCATACGGTCGTGGAACTTGCTAGTGTCGACAAGACCCATCGTGCTTTGGTTGTCACAATATATCACGATGGACTCCTTTTCTGCAATCCGAAACAATCAAGAATTGACGTAATCAGATTGTTTCTGAACAGCTCGTACTAAGAGCTACGTATTCTGTCTAAGATAATCCGGAAGCTTTTTGCTTGATCAGTCTCTCAGTACGAAAGTCAACCTTGATTAGACTTTTCTTATTAACCTAGTTTGATAAGACCATTGACTAACAATAGCCGGTTCTGCCAATCATCTTGTCACATCAATTCTTGTTTTCGAGTTTATATTTTTGATGTATATCAATGATTGGTGGTATCAATTACATATGTTTCTTTCCTAGAATTCACTACTAACTTCACGTATTCATTTAATAATAAACCTTAACATGAGATGATGACTAGCAAGTATAACTGATGTTACTCATTCGTCCTACTGAAGATTTTGAGGTTCAAGATTGTTTGTGGGTTGCAAGACGTTGAGCAAGGTTAATCGTGAAGCTGATTCTGCACATTTCGACCAAGTCCTTGTGGAATGGTGGAGCCCAAAATATCATTCTCCAAATGCTACTAACTTACAAAGATATGTTGGTGCACGAGAACAAATGGTGATTGGGAACGTGATCCTATTTATTCTGAAATTCAACAGGATAATTGAGTTGAGGCAAACACTTGTGTGTTTTCATGAGAATCTAGAGAAAAATCTTCAGAGATGAAGATTTCGAATAGTGTTGAAAGGTAGTTTTACAAGTTTTGGCACGGAGATTAGAAACATGAGAATAGAGCTACTAGATAGATCCTATTGTAGTCTTTGACAAATTTTGAAGAATACTTTTGTAGTACTATGATAATGTTTTTTCAATTTTAGTGGTTAGTTATTTTATGATATTGTTTGTGTTTCTTTAGACGATGAGAACATTTAGCAGTTCTTATAACATAAATTCATGTCTTGTTTGGAAGGAAACATTCTGAATCATATGTTTCTTCTCAAGTTACATCTTTAGATATTGTAGGTTCTCTCTAAAAATATTTGGATTTATACATGAAATATGAATTTTGGTTTTAAAAACAATTTAATCAATATAGTGATATGCAAAGTCATGTTTATATAAGTATATAATTATGATGATGATTATGATGATAACTATGATTTAATTAATACCATATAGTTATAAATTTATCAAATGGTTCCAATATTAATATTGTAAAATGTTGTATTTATAATCAAGTATAATTCAAATTTTGAATATTAGAAGATACATATTCAAACCTAACAATGCCATATATAGTCCCATGAAATATGAATTTTGTGTTGTCAAATTAATATAATGATATACAAAGTCATGTTTACATTATTATGATAATCATCAAATATCACTATATCTACTAAATAAATATATGTTTATAAATATGTTATAAATATAGTATGGTACTTAAGTAACTTCTATCATATTGAGTATAATGTACTTAAGAAACTTTGTGAGGATTGAGATTACTTGTCCTCAAGTAGACGTCTAAATTCATGAGAAAGTTAACGATTATCATATGAATTTCAGGTCAAATGGGGACGGTTTAATCAGCCGAATATAATTTCAACTGATAATTATTAGACAGAAAATCCTGGCAAAATATAAAACGATGGGTTAAGAATGATATTAGATCACAAAAAAATCTATTAATTTTATACTTCGAACCATAATTATTTTCGGGGCGAGAGAACTTATAAATTTGTTTATCTGCATTTATATTCTCCATGATTTTATCAATAATCTACATATGTGCTAAAATGTACAGTAAAGATCAGAACCATTCATTTATTCATTGGTATAAGTTTAAATATTAGATGATACATATTCACGAACTATAAATTATTTAAATATTATAATACACATACCTATTCTGATCCAAAATCTAAAATCTAAATCTAAAAGTCTAAAGTAAAATGACAAAAGCCAAATATCACTATGTCTATTTAATCAATATATTATAAGATATCTTAATATTTATGATTATATGATTATAATTGATGTATTTGTAATAAATTAAGCTTGAAGTCTAAATATTGGATGATATATATCACAGACTATAAAGTATTCAAAATATTAATACACAGAAAATATATTTGTGATCCAAAAGTCTAAAATCTAAAATCTAAAAGTCTAATGTTAAATGTCAAAAGTCCAGATTTGCCACACGAAATTTCCACAGTAAAATCCAAAAGTCCAGTTATTACTCGAAAAAGTTTAATTCTCTATTTCTAAAAGTTTAAAACTTTTTTTTCATATTCCACCCAAAATTGTTTATTTTTTTGAAAGTCTAAACTCTCAAAACTTGAAATAAGATTTCCAAACTTTGTGTAGTAGTCTAGTTTTAGTGAATATAGTGATTTTAACCGCAGTTACTCACAAGTTATAGTAGAATTTCTCTAGAGTTAGAAGTATATACTATATAAGAAGCTTCAGAAAGAATATTTTAGTATGGTACTTAAGTAACTTCTATCATATTGAGTATAATGTACTTAAGAAACTTTGTGAGGATTGAGATTACTTGTCCTCAAGTAGACGTCTAAATTCATGAGAAAGTTAACGATTATCATATGATAGAAGTAGACGGTTAGCTTCAAGAAGAAGTCTTGTATACTACAGACTATAAATACCAAGGCTTGTGGCCAGCTCTAGCATCCGGAGTTTTCTCTCTATTCTCAATTGTTCTCTATTTCAAGGATCTCTCGTAGAGTAAAGTCAATCTCTACACTGAGCACTCTCTCTTCTAACACTTCCTTCAAATCTGTAGCTGCTTCAATATCAGAATGTAGCTTGTAGGTAGAAAACTTAACTTTCTTACTCATTTTTTATCTCTCTGGAGTAGATGACAAGACTTTCTCCATAGTCCCTTCTCTTACCGGTGTAGTATCTTGTCGAGACTTCTCTCCTCGTAAATATCTTTTAGGAGTACCTCTCTCCTCACTGGGATCAGCATCATCTCTCTCCTCTTGAGAACCTCATGTGGGCTCTTGGTCAAGTAAGCATGTATCGACATTGTGTCGATTGGATCACTCTATCCAATAACATATCTGATTGTTGTGGCCACCTTGAGTAATTAGTCCTCTGTCGTTTTCTCTTTCTCAATCGTGGTCACAATATCGCTCCATATTTCACTCGTCTCTACTTTCTTCTCAAAAGTACTATCTCTATCTTTTACCACATTAACTTCATAGGTAATAGGCTCTTTTGATGCCTCAACATGTTATGAAAGATAATCCTCTAAAACTTATCTCATTCCTCCTTTTCCAAAGTTAGTTTTGAGAATCTCACATGTGTCTTTCAAGGTAATCTTTCACTCCTTTCAGTAAATCACTCCTTGCCGTAGGATATCAGCAAAGTCTCCACACTCATTTTGATGATATTCAATGCTATCACAGTAAATACATCTCTGCACATACCCTTGCCTTGGAGCGGTTTTGTTTTCAGGTGCTCTTCCCTTCTCCTCTAGCCTTCATAGCTTAATTGATAAGTCTCTCATCACTTTTATCAACTCCTCTATTGCATCTTTTTGTGGTGCAACTGTAGGGACAAGAATAGTAAGAAATGAAACATGAGACACTTGTACAGTAGGTGCTTGTAGATTAGGTACTGTTGGTTGCATACGAGATAGTATGATCGATTATGATCTCACTTTTTATCTTACCATCACTTTGCCAAACTGATATTCTAGCTTGGCAAACACACCCACTGCTTCAGAAATCTTTCTCCAGTCAGTTATAAGTCCATTATCTTCCATCATATCTTCTAGAAGCAACTCCAACTCCCTCTATAGCGCATTGTTACTTGCTTGCAAAAACAACTCCACCTTATCGTTCTCCAATGTGAACTTCTCCACTTGAGATAGTTGAAGGAAGTGTCTCTCAAACTCTCGAAATAACTCCGTGGCAACAAGTCTTTTATTGGATTTGTTTATCCACTCCATGAAGAACTTCTTAGTCACTCGATCTACATCTTCTAAAGATTATTCTTTCTTTAGCTAAAGAGTAAATTCTTCTCATGTAGCACCATGAGATCCTATGACCTCCTTCACATGCTCCTGTAGCTCCGGTACGACAGCAAGCTCAAATGTATTCACCATCTCTCTTTCCGACACCTTATTCAACTCTATCTCTCGAGAATAATATTTCATGTACTTGGAGATGTTCTTCTCGTCAAACTAATCCAGCAAACCCACAACATATTGCAAGGTTTTGACAACCATTGCCTCTTTCCGTTCACGGTTTGTTGTTGTTGCATTATCAATGCAAATATCTCAAGTAATCGCATATCAGACCATGAAAGCTTGGTCATCTTTGAAGCCTCACTAGACATAGAAGCCTCATCTATGAACTAGAACACACTTTCAGCGTCCATGGTTGCAAAACCAGATACATATTTCTCAACCGTAGACGTTTCACGTCTAGTTCACCAACCGTCGTAGAGCGTGTAATGTGGTCTAGGAATACACGGGGTATTTGACTGTAGAGAGATACGATAAGATCTTGGACAAACTCGATGAAATCTTAGTTTCATCACTATCTAGTCTATCAAGCTTTGTCTTGGTTTCTACTTACCTAACATGCCTTAAGTGTAACACATGTGCACCACACAACACAACTAGGCGTTTAAGTTTTTTCTATGTATATGAAGGATCTATACATGATAAACATATACTTTAGTTCACAAGAGTACTTTCATGAACCACCTTGAAACGCCATAAATCATCTTCCTCTCCAGATTGTAGCCCCGCTTGAGAGCTTTCGAACAAGATCTCACACTCCATGAATGATCCTCAAGAAGATTTTCAAAATCTCAAAAATGTTCTTGTAACTTGGTTGAACTTGATCGGTCGAAAATAGATCAATGAGGAAGAAGATGAGAGATCCATTTCTCTCCTACTTGGCACTATAGATCGAGTTGTAACCCTAAAAAGCTCTCACGCTTTCAAAGCTTGAACCAAAATACTTCGGATCTCAAACTTAACATAGGATAATCATCCTCACCGAGCGATGGAGATAATAATGAGACAAAAATACACAAGATTCAATACAAAGTCAAGATTATAACCTTAAATCGATCTATGATAGAAAGTACGACAAAAAGAAATGAGGAAGCCATCACTTGATTACAGTATTACTCACCAAAGTTCCTCGTGATCCATGCATGATGGTTGATCTTCTGCCGGCAATGACATCAATTATCAACCCAGACATTAAAAAAGACGTTGACTGAAAAATTCAAGTCCATTCACTTATCAAAGTAAGATGTACACAGTCAAGCCCTAATTCTCTCCATACATGATGATCGACAAGGTCACTAGAGTAAACAAGTCCATCACCCTCCCCATGAACTCTTCACCAAAGTAGACAACGAACGAATATCGAAAGTAATCATGATAGATGTATTAGAAGCTTAATATGGAATGCATTCAAGAATGAAAAATCTAGAACTCGAATCAATCTTGCATCCATGAATATAACTCTCGTAACTCCTCACTCTCCATGTAAGACACTATGAAACACTCAAGCAAGGAAAAATGTCTCACGGATCCTCGACCTTCTATCTTATACCTAAATTTGACGACAAGAGCCACTCTCGTGAATGCCCACGGATTATTGAGGTAGCACGTCTCATTATCATACTATCTCACATCTCAGATAATCGTGAACATGAAAACTAATATACCATCAGACGAGTTACACAAAAAGTTTATCAAATACATAAATCAGTACAATATAAATTCTATGTTAAATTCACATGTGAGTCACGTCATAACAGAATAACGTCAACTTGGATTTAATCATCTCCTTATCCACAATTGCTCATGGTCATATTGCGGTCGTGGTATGTATGGATAAGCTTAATAAGCAATTCCATCTAGCACCCATTGGACACAGTGGATGCTCCAACACTTGCATGCATCTATTTTGATATGATCTTTTGACATCATGAGATGCATTGGATACTCATTCCTAATCGTGATCGTCGTTTCATCGACAAGTTTTGACGAGATCTTTTTTAGATACTTGACACCAAAATTTCTTTATCCACTGTCTATCATCCACAAAGTGATGGACAAACAAAACGTGTTGATCGTACTTTGGAAGACATGCTTCGGATCTTCATCAACGTTGATCAAACAAAATGAGACACCTATTACCAGCTGCCGAGTTTACTTTTTCAACTAGCAAAAAAGTACAAGTTTTTCTCCCTTCTTTCTCAACTATGGTCAATACCCTCTAGTCTTGATAAACTCCATGCTCCTCATGTTTCTCATGTTCCTAGTATCACTGTATTCTTTTCTATGTTATATTGTCTTTCCAAGAAGCAAAAGATCATTTAACTATCTCAAAATCGTCAAAAATAATTATGCAGACTAGCACCGTCGAGATCTTATCCTCACTATAGTGAGAAAGTCATCATTTCCACCCAGAACATCCTTTTTCTCTCATATTCACATCCATAAACTCTCACCCAATTGGATAGGACCATTTTCTATAGTAAAAGTTGTCTCTCTTGTTGCTTACAAACTTGATCTTCCTCTTCATATTCGGATCCGTCTCGTTTTTCATATTTCTAAGTTAAAACCTTTTATGTCTAACCTTTTTTCTTTCCTAATAGTGTCTAACTTCCACCTCCACCTCTTTTCATGGATGACCATGAAGAGTTTGAAGTTGACCAAATTTTAGCTAAATGTGAAGTCCAATGAGACCAACATCGTCATGTGGAATAAAAGATTTTATGGAAGGCCTATCTTCATGATGTTACATGAGAACCAATTATCAACATTCGTACCTCTCTCAAGCTCATCCAAGAGTCCGAACGTTTGTCAAGTAATGAAGACGACACCAACCAGCAAAAAGATAATATGTAGTAGTACGTATTTGCGTAAGTAGAAACTTTTGCAAAAGTTACTCATAAGTTATAGTATAATTTCTCTAGAGTTAGAAGTATGTACTATCTAAGAAGCTCCATAAAGAATATTATAGTAAGGTACTTATGAAGCTTCTATCATATTGAGTGAATAGTACTTAGGAAACTTCATGAGGACTGAGGTGGCTTCCCAAAAAAGTAGACGACTAACTTCATGAGAAAGTTAATTGTTATCAAATGATAGAAATAGACCGCTAGCTTTAAGAAGAAGCCTTGTATACTATAGACTATAAATACAAAAGCTTGTGGCTAGCTTTAGCATCTAGAGTTTTTCCTCTATTCTCATTTTTCCCTCTTCGCTCCAATTCCTATTCTCCTCGGTTCTTTGTCTTTTACACTTGTCAAAAGTGATAAAAAATAAAAAATTTTATTTTTTATTGTTATTTTAATATATTCATATCATTGAAACTTACAGCATTCTAAATACTCGTATTTTAATTCATATATAAGAATTCCACATGTCATTTAAATACATATCATTATATCTTTCAGTCCTTTAATTAGATATCACTAATCATTTTATCATTTATATACATCAACTTAAATCATTAAATTTTAGCTCATTTTGTCTTTCAGTCCGAGAGTTATGATGTCAAAATTTACATGGAACTGTAAAAGTTTTAAAGTTCAAAATCACACTCTGAAATAAATATCAAAACTTATGTTTATTAAAGAGAAAAAAGTGCATAGATATCAATGTATTCACTAGAAGTAGATTATTCTCACAACTTGAGACTTTTTAAATCAAAATCTGGAAAGTTAAGGTTTTAACAGTTCACATGCACTATTCGTTACTTGATTCTAGACTTGTTGAAGCTAACATTTAGAACATTAACTTTGTAAACTTAGACAACTATGATATTAACTTTAGACTTGTAGTCCTCTACTTTTAGACATCTGAGTATAAAATAATATGATGCTCATACTTTTATATATATTTAACTTACTACTAAATGTAGTATAATCATATAAAATTCATACAGCTGAATTATGTTTAAAATAAAAAAGTAAATGTCATTAAACTTGTTATTTATATAATCAATATCAGATTCTAATTATATAAATTACATAAACATGCATGATTAAAATTAGCTATATAAGCTTAATATATATCATTCAATAATGATATAATTAGAGGTTACTAATCTAAAGGCTATTAACTAGGACCAATGATATATAGAAGTAATTAAAGTCTTAAATATAACATTAGATCTTTAAATAAGGTCACATTATCTTTATATTAATATTACTCATTTAAAATGTTAATATATAATAAATATTATAACACCATATAGACTACTACAACATGATACCTATTAGTGTAATAATCTCCATGTACAACATGTTAAAAAGGACATGACTTGTCGCTTTAATATAATTATATCATAGATTATCTGTTAAAAAATCTATTATGTTGAACTTCTTTATAAATCTCAATCTCTATCAAGTGAACTAAGTTGCAAATCATGCAAAGATTTTAATAAGCAATTTAAAACTTAGTCTCAAACTTACAGTTAAATTAACACATTGTCAATGTGACATCAAATAAAATATTTAATCTACTGACGTCATTTAATTGTTGTCACATTAGTCACCAATCATTTGTAACATTTATACATGATTTTACACTCATATCTCCAACTTTGGGCCGGAAGTGATCCATCTTTCAAAATGTTTTCAATGCGATCTAATGGAAATAATCTATTTTCATAATTTGTGAATTTAAACAACGTAACAAGTGAGTTTAGTGCCTGAAATGATGATCATCCAGTTGTCAATGAATGACAAAAGAGAGGAAAGTAGTAAATCTAATATGATTTTAAGAGTGATATGGTCTTTGTCATCAGAGTATAACTTTACGATGATGGTTGTTGGATAGATCAGTTCTACTTAAAAAATCAAAAATAATCATTGAAATTTTAAATATTTGATTTGTTTATTTAATAAATATGATATTCACAAAGTTTGATTTGATGAGTTAAGAAATATGATACCATAATGATGGAGATTGGACCGCAAGGAGACATTTTTTTCAATTTTTTTCATTTATGACATAGCTATAGTGTTAAATGCACAATAATATAATGTTCTTCGTGATTCCTGGATTAAACCCATCATTTTTTGTGTAATCATTAGAGAGTCCTGATCATATCTAAAGAAAAAATGATGCATAGATTTGCTTGTTATGTTGTGAATCAATGAGGAGTGATCTACATGGGATCAATTTACATCAGTTTTTATATTGTACTATTAAATTTATCATCGTTCAAAAAATATTTTATCTTCTTGTTCTACGTGTCATGGGGAACAAGGAAATCAGATGTGTAAGAGAAAACAGATATGAGAGCAAGTGGGAAGATGTATTTATATCTTGTGTTCATTTGATCACGAATAACATCTTAAATGAGTTTTGATTACACATCACAAGTCTATTTGAAGGTACAGCTATAAAATCTTTTCTTTTCTGAATTTGAACGTTACAGTAAACTAAAGCACAAACGTGGTATTACGTTTTATTTCCATTTTATATCCACTGGTTTCCTGCTTATATGGTTGCAGAAACTACTTGATAAACTGTTTGTGCTTTTCATTCTATGTGTCCTTCCAGTGACATAGAATTGGGAGTACCACTGCCAGCAAGACCTCCTTCATCTCTTTAGCTTCAAAGATAATTTAATATTTCCAGGAGATTTATGGTAAAAAATAATTTTCCTTTTGTCAATTATAAACAAAGTTCATAATGAATTTAGCAATTTTTTGTCTCGGATCATACATATCGTATGCATGATGTGGCAGAGGATGCTATTTGATACTTCCATGATAATTGGATGTCTCCTCCCCTGAATATCTTGAGATGTGTATTGCATCAAATTTATAGCCATAGATCTTGATAGCTTACAGAGATAAATTCATAAAAACAGTTAGATGCTTTTTGACTCATCACACCTCATTGTTAACGTTACAGCAGTTCACCTCCTCCACCTTCTGGATGGAGTTGGCAAATATGAAGCATTAGGGTTTACTTTATTAAGTGTGATGTGTTTCTAAATATCCCCTCAGATATATATCTGTATTAGTTTTGGAAACGTTTCTTTGCACGCTGCTTTTATGGGTTATGGGTTTATAAGAGCCTTTATACCGTACGTGTGGTTTAAACCCATCTGTTGAATACTCATGCGCCGCGTGTTTCCCTGTTTAGACAGGAGTGGAATCACGTTCTTCTGTATTGTCTTATATAGTGTCACCGAAGGGGTGGAACCGGTCATGCAGAAGACTTTTTCTGGACTTTTCTTCGGATGCAAACATCACATTTTGTCTTATAAAGCTTTTTCTCGGCTACCGGAGCTTAAATTTATTTTATTATAGTGAAGTTCGTTTAGGGTATATATTTTCACAGGAGCATTATTGTCCTGTTGGTACCAGAGGTTACATTTGGACCTTCTTGGGTCTCCAGGTCCTGTTATCACTCACGACAACGTTTAGGGATATTTAACTCTTCTGATCAGGTTCGTACGGAATTTTCTCATAGTATTTATTTGATTATAATTCAATTATATATTCACCTTCTCTATCTTTTGAGAAAATATGCAAAATTTAATTTAGGCGCTAACCTTTTCTTTGAGAAGAGTTAGCTAATAAGTTATAATGTAAAAAGAATTAATGTGATTTGTTTAGCATCATCCCTCTTATATATAACACCAGAGAGGCTTGGTTGTTTCTTACCAGAGAGGCTTGGTTGGAAAGAAACAAGATACAATTCAAAAACAGAAGGGAAATGAACTCCATCCATGGGATCCTGGCGAAAGTTAGATGGGAAATTCAAGTGAGTAGTGATGTTTAACTCCATGCAGTAAATAAATAATTATTCAACTTTGCGCGAGAAAAAAAACTATTTAAGATTTGTGCAGTTTAGCCTGGAAAACTAATTTTGCGGTGCTTGACGCGTACAGAAAACTAAATATATATATGTTTATCACAACCGAACTAGAGTTAGCAAACCAATGCTAACAGAAATTTAATTTTAGTGATGTGCGCAGCTACTGTAATTATAGAAAATAGACACACGCGATTACTAAATCTTAATGAACATCCTGTGCGCAGTCAGTAAATATAAATCGAAATTAATACTCTGCGCAACACCTACACGAGTTCAATATCACTACAGTATTTTCACACACTCACCGGACCAGACAACTAGTCTGGTCTATATGTGTTATGGTTTATATGTCGAATGTGTTAATCAGATAATGTAACTTTATATTAGTTAAAAAATAAATGATCAAAAACATGTTTTTTAAACAATCTTCTCGTCAAAATGACACAGTTACAAAACTGCAATGATAAAAAAGTATAGATACTAAATATGTACAAATGACAATATTGCTGTCGGTAATATTTTTCGTTCCTTTTAATCAAGAAGGTCTAGATCTATTTTATAAGGAAATTGTTTAATTAGTTCATTTCTCGATCAACCTGGTCACCAGGTTAATATTCTTTCTATGCCAAAACCAGGTTAGAGACGCTGATGCTGCTCTTGCTGGGTTACATTTATAAAAAAGTTCACTTTATTATGTTTTATCTTTAACGGCCTTGAATCCCGTCTAGTGTCCTTGTTTGACACATGGGAGCGCTCTTGGACCGCTCCTACAAAGGATTGTGGGGCTCTGCGTTGATGGTTTATCCGGATTTCAACTCGTTTCGCTTGGTTTCACGGCGACTCTCTCCGTCCATCCCTCTTCTTATTCGTCTGCTAATACGACAATACACGACGACAACTCAATTCTCACAATCCGACATACAATACCGCGAAATAAATATGGTATCGTTAAAGCCCAGTACCCTTATAAACATGCCTTGTACCAGGATGACTCATTCTGCGAGTGGGCTGTTTGCGTACAGAGAAATTTAACCGTTATACTCAAAACACACTTGCTGACAGAATTTGCGTGCGAGAGAAGAATCCGGTAAGGACGGACTCAATCACCGGTGGGTTGTCGTTGAGATACTCTCCGCTGGCTAGCTAGTACTAACAAGGTGAGCAATAAAATAATGCAGAGAAGCTCCCAGAAGTTCGGGTGCTCGAGCTGGAGAGCGCTAGCAGACTTTGAACCGGGGCTCATCGGCCCCAGAATAGTCAAACTCCCGGTAGTGCTCCGGCTGTACCAGCACTTGTAGTCACTGGTTCGAGGCTGAAATTGTGCTTCTAAACAGTCTCGAATTTCAGGATGCTGTAAAAGCTACCTGCCAGTCCAGTGTCCCATTAATCATAAGCAGTCCGCCAACAGCGACAATCTCTGGTCAGATGTAAATACATAGCTGGAAGATATCAGTATCGGAAGTCCGCCGGTGTCAGGAACTTGAGTGGATGCGTGTGGCAAGTTTCCGCAGATGCAACGTGCTGTTCTAGCTCCACACTTATGCGAAGCAACTGCTCATCACATCCTCTTCTTCCAATGACCTATTCGACCAGTGAAACGTTGAGAAATTAGCTCAGACACTACTGACGACAAACCATGGTCGAAACAGCCAAATTTAGCGGAGAATAAGTCCATTGGAGTTTAAGGAAAGATGTTTGCTCAAAAAGATAATAACTCCTGCCAAGGAAATGAATATATGGAGCTCCACGTTTAACAGCAGTTAGACACTAGTACCTGTACACCGCACGGTCTTCCATCAATAAGGCACAGGGGCATTGTGACAATTGGATTCCCAGATACCTTAACTGGTTCCACATAGCAGCACATTCCAACGAAATATGGCACCTTGACATCATTCACGATAACCGGGTTGTGCTTGGGATTGTGTTCAGGTGGAAGTACTGCACAGGCTGGCACCAGAATCAGGAGTAACTAGCATGCCATATTCTGGGGTTTATAGGTACTCACTAAACACTTGAAGCTCAAGGAGCCGCTATTTATGTCATGCTCAAACTCCTTAGGAAAACTCAATTGCTGAATGGTTGACTTTTGTTCGATATCTTGGAACTTCTTCTCCAGCGGTGAGTACTGGCGAAGAAGTTCCAAGATATCGAACAAAAGTCAGGTGACAAAGCGACCGGAGGGTGGGAGCAAAACCATGAACGACATAAACTGAAACTGTTTATCAATCATCTGTAAATATATAAGAAGTAATCTAACCAGGCATGATAAGTGCCGAGAAGCCTGTAGATTCGAAGAAAGCTTCGACCGCAGCCGAACTAATTGCCTGGATACATCTGGCCTCTTCCAGTTTGGTGAAGTCGTATCTTCTAGTTGCAACAGAGTCGCTGAGAATCTGCACATGATATAATCAACCGCTTATTTCTCTCATGATGACTTTACTCAGCAGGTACTGCAAGACTTCCCAAAGGAGTATTGACAGCATAATACCCTTATTGCTTTGTGGGTTGTCTTGCCATCTAGAACAAAGTTCTCGACCATTTTCGCGATCAACTTCGTTTTCCCTCTTTTCTGTGATGCTTCCTCTAACCACGATGGGATTTTCTTCATCGCTTCTTCAATCCGATGGTCCAACAACATTCCTGAGTAGGAAGTTACCACTCCAAGAGATATTTCCTGACCTTGTTCCGGCAGTTTATCCACGGAAGTGTCCTTTGCTTCACTGATTGATCCTTGCAGCAGAGGGCGCATGCAAAACTGGAGGTCCGAAACAGTTGTCTGCGCACAACAATCCCAGAAATTAGTCTCTATCACATAAAACCCACTTTTACGAGATACAATTGCCTTAACTTCAAACTGTACACATATCGAACAAAAACTCCTAGATATTCATATCCAAGCTCACATGAAGCATGCTTAACAACAGAGTATCCCTAACCGTGAACAGTCCTTCGGTAAGGACAAAACCAAGCACGTCGGTAGCTACAGGGGGATCCCAAGGAGGAAAGATATCTTGTTGATGTACTGCCATCCGTCCTCTTGTCGCATGAAAGCTACAAACGCCACAAAAAGATGCCTGTACGGTCCAACCATCAACTTGCCTCAAAACTGGATACCACGTCCCAGAGATCTTTATGCAGGTGCAGAACGAGAGATAAGGCTATGAACTTTTACGTCAGGCTTCCGGTATGAGAGACCTAAGTAAAGTCACAGAGACCAGCACACATTAAAAAGAAGTTCTCGATTTTCTAAATTTCCAGTACACCTTCAACTATTACAACTAGAGAAGATTCATGCGGAGTACACTGCCCAGCGCAAGTTGGCGACTTACTGGTAGTCGAAGACTTCCATTCAGATCGCTCCCAACTGTGCTGCCCAGAGTTGAAATGATCAGGGGTGCCGGCTCAGATTTACGGAATTGACATAAAACTGGACCTTCTCAGCTCTGACTCAACAACTTCCTTACCAGCAAAGGGAGCCATTCCCATGGCAACAGCCGCGGCAGATCCTGCAACATCAGACCAAGCTTAGTTCCTACTGGCACTGCCCC
The DNA here is from genome assembly GCA_036924285.1 of Asterella californica. NCBI lineage: Eukaryota > Viridiplantae > Streptophyta > Marchantiopsida > Marchantiales > Aytoniaceae > Asterella > Asterella californica. The sequence continues at coordinate 2,185,958 of JAYKYS010000021.1, forward strand.
GTGATCTCTGCTACCATGGTCATTAACGTGGATAACTTCGTTATCCACGTTCGGCAACCCGCGCAGATGTAATGTTCCAGAATTATACGTCGGTATACATACATACACTTAACCAGTGACTGCTGAACCCAGAGAAGATGTAAGTCACAGAGAATTACATGGCAAGAAGAATGAACACGAGGTAATGGAGAGGTGCGCTGAGAGCATAAGCATACAGCGAGGGAAAGGAAACATGGACAGCCTGTTCATAAGCCACCTAAAATAACACAAACAGGCAAGGACCGTACAATGCGGATCGATGAATGCGGAGCCTGAACCAGATAGGGAAATAATGTGACAGGAGTTACGATAAGTGAGTGCGGATGTAGAACCTCAATCATGACAAAGTAAAGAAGAGCGGATGTGTAATCTTAGTTAAACAGAGCAAACAACAAGCAAAGGTCTGTCTCTGTTAAAGAAGCTAGTTGAACGACCTTCGGCTCAAGATTCACTGAACCGCAGTAGGTTATGAGGAGGTTTGCATCAGTACTTAATGACCACGTACACATGCATGTATACACACTTCCCTGGCATGCACCTCTACCTTGTCTCTTACTTGACGATCCAAAGGAACGGCACAATATGACGCCCCCATGCAAAGACGCAATCAGCATATGTATCACTAGTATATGCTAGTAAAGAAATTAGCAACGCAGTGCACAATAACCGCACATACTTAAGTTAACTAACTAAACGAAATAACCCATCTGGCATAGGCTATCTGATAATGTACGTAGATACTGAGACTTCTGGGTTCATATATTTGTCATGAGATACTGAGAGTTCATTTGATCCGTATATCTGACTTTTAACATTTTTCTAACCTTTTCGCTTGAGAAAAATATATCGGGAATGGCTATTTCATCTGATGCTCCATCATGTCAAGATTAAACTGAAGACAATAACTTAAATCTGAAAGGTGAAAGGAAGAAACACTACATACGAAACTCCAAGCAACAGCAACAAGCTTCTTCCGGATTTTTACCTGAACTAAGGTTGTGGTGTACAGTTCTGATTATGCATGCAGCTTTCAACGGGAAGAAAACCAGGGAGCAGACTCAAGCAGCAAAACACGTCCAGAAAGTCGAGCTAGCAATCAGAAAGCAGAAAACATCATCATGTAAGACAAAACAGTTCAGCACACAAATATGAAGCCCAGGTAGCAGTCAGGAGAGCAAAAATCATCGTCATCTAAAAGAAACAAGTTGAGCACAAACACTGTGAAGCCCAGCTAGCAGTCAGAGAAAGCTTAACCTAACATCAACTAAGATAAACAAACTAAGCAAACCTCCAGAGCTGCCCCCGACTGTGAGTTGAAGATTGTAAGGATTGTTTGTCGTCCCATACACGTCATTGAAGGTTTGAACATCCATACCGAACTGTTTCAAAGACAGAGAAAACATATAATTAGTAAGTGAAGTGACGAATAACTCTCAGTCCATCCGTAATTAAGGTAAAAAGTGTAAATCCCACAATCAACCGGCAATAGGATCGCAACATATTAAACCCTACACATACCAACTGCCATACATCCAAAATTTTCAAATTTTCAAATTTGCTATGCAAATTTTCAAGCGCATAGTGTCTTACAGCAGGAACATTTGTCTTGCCGACTGGAATGGCACCCAGCTCCCGGAGTGTTGCCACAAATTTGCTGTCTTTAACTGCAACTGGATCGCTTGCGAAAAGAGAACTCCCACATACTGTGTGAAATCCTTCCACATCCAAATTATCTGAAAGATAGCAAATTCATCATCCGCTAAGAAAGCCAGTACTGGTTTCACACTTGTTTATGGAGGTTGTGCCAGCGATGGCGCCCAGACGCTTGCGTTGTCGGCGAAGCTTTCTGATGACTTATTGATGGCCGGAACCTAGATGACTGTGCGTAATTGCTTTGGAAACCAACTCAATACAGCAAGCGCTCAAACGTCAAATTTCGAGACAAAGACCATAGAGTACACGGATCTTCAGCTCAAAGACTGCGTGAGCGTTGAGAGCGTGGAATGGAGCTACCTTAACTTCTCGGCAATTCTACACCACTATTGACAGTGTCATGAAATGTACCTTTAACCAGAACAGGAAGTCCTTCGAAGGGTCGCAATTCATAGGGATTTCCACCCAAAACACTCGGTGCACAAGACTCCACCACTGCATTTATTTCTCCGTCGTTGTCGTAAATTCGTTTCAGGAAAAACTCCATAACGTCCTTCCCATGACCCGCCTAATGAAAAGGAATTTCTCATCAGATGAACTTGTAATACACATTCACAAACGGCAGACTTCTAGCATTTACAGCAATCCAACCACCAGTGAGCTTCAGAACCAACTCTTTCTACAAACTGAATTCAATAATATGCGTACCTTCACAGCCGCTGCCAGATGCGGCAGCAGCGGTTGAATCACAGGCCATCGCTCCAACCCCATCACTCAAGTTGGTCTTAGCGCTTCTTCATCGGAAGCCGAATAAAGTAATGAGATTACCACGGAACCCTCACAAGTGCCTGCTTTCCAAGTTTCTCCTGTCGCCTTCGGTGTAGAATGTACGCTAGACGTCACTCTCTAAGGAGAGTGAATCAAACTGAAAATTACATTTCTTGGGAAGGCAAAATGGTTATCCTCCGTCACTGCAGGACGCACCTACAGACGGATAGATGCATGTGTCTTGCGTCTTGCTTCCGGCAGGCGTGTGGCTCTTGATTGCATCATTGTTGTTCGAATAAGGGTAGAAATACACACAGTCTCTTGTCTCTCTACTTGGCGACCGCTATTCTGTCACATCTCAGAGTTCTGTTCGCTCAGCTTACATTAAATTCGACGTGGCTTTGCTCACCCAGGCCCAGCTACACCAGCATCTTGTTCCTCTTTGGCGCAACTCCGTAGACTCCTATGACTCGCCGTCCGCTACATCCAGGTACGTCTCTGCTTGGCGTCCGCTACGCTCAGCTCTCAAGGCAATGGAATCAGCGCTTGGGGCTAACCGGCATTCTTTGTATTTCCAACCGGTTGGAATTCTGAAAAGTCGAGTTGAAATGATGTACAACCGGATATTTTGCAGGTTGAAATTTTACAAGTTATCTATTAAGAAATCCGGCAAGATTAATAAATGACTGAAAAAACGGTTCTGTTAATTATCTTCAGATAATTTTCGGTTCCTGAAACTTTTTACCTCGACCGCTGAATGAAATATGAGGTGCTCAGTCAGTTGTCACTCTTGGAAGCTAAACGGAAGCATCCTCCACACTTAAGCTCAAGTCACTCCAGTCTTCTCAGCAATATCGCCACTTCTTGCGGCTGGCTGTCTGGCGATTAGAGGCTATCCAGACGCACAAGGTACATCCGTGGTCACGCGACCGTTATCTTTTACATGAACATGGATCTTCAAGGAGCCATGGAGAGAGGCTACAAGATGCAGACAAGTGGAAAAGACTTGTGTTGTGTGGTACAAAAATGAGTGAAAGGATGTTTATGTTCATGGATGTTTGTTGTCTAGATTATCAAGTTTTGATTTGTACATCGCGAACATTGACTAATTGTAATGCTCTCCTCCAATCCATGGAAAATAAGAAGTATGTCTCTCTAGATCACCTCCTCAAGTCAAGTAATTTCTTACTTTTTACTTTATTTATACATCGAGTACACTTGATTACTTCTATTTTAATTTATTCTTATTTCTACTTCAAATCTATTAGTCGCACATCTGATTCTTATTCATTCCGTTGTCGTGTCGTGGACCGGTTCCTATTTGAAAATCTAAATTATATTTTTCGTGTTATTGCTCCAATGACGTTCATAGGACTAGAAATAGATTTTTATGCATCGTTTGGATCTTCACTTTCATTGCACCAAGTGATAGAGCTCGTTGTTAACTTCCCACGGACATTTACTTTAAATTGACGTTTAGTGGTAAAGCTATGATGTTCCAAAGATAAGAAAATCAAGCTAAGCCTTAGCTTATCGATGTTGACTATGTATTTGCGATTGTTGGTGCTATACTAATGGTGCAAGGGGGTTGCTTGATCATTATCTAGAAAAATCTACGCATTGTGTACTGATATAAAGGAGCGGCTTAACATGTTAGCTTGTATCTGTGACTTGTCGATGGACGTTTCATAAGATTGGAAGGTCCAATGCATGCGCACAAAGTGTCATTGAGTTCATATCTATGCAAGCTACGCGTTGGTTAAGACCGTTCGTGAAGAAGCAGACCTTTGGACCGAAAGACGCTTCTAGAAATGGCTGACCAAAAGCTTATAGGAAATAAAACGCGAGGGTGTGTTCGAGAAAAAATTGGGACGTAAGAAAGAAGATTTGGAGTGCTTTAGTGATTAGGGAAGGAGAGTTGGACTGTTCGAGTCGTTCTAGAGTCTAAACTTGCAATCATTGGCTCCATCGATATTAGAACGTCGAGTTCTTCAGGAAATTGAACACGATATAAAGTTTCATCGAGCGAGTTGAGAGATGTGAGGAAAATTGACTCACAAGGAGACGCTTACGTTAGATTTTTGTTCGCTTACGACTTGAAGTTGGATTGTTCTTCATGATCAGTGAGTCAAGCTCTTCGTTCTTGGTGCTTATACGATCAAAGAATCCTTATCTATGCAGAAGAGAATATCATACTTAGATTAGATCGTTGTGTTGAACGTGATGAGTGAAGTTGAGCCGTAAGAGAACAATTTATGTCTATTTTTTGCTTCTTTCGATCAAATTTCTTGCATGGTTCTGCGAAGGGAACTCCAAACGACTTGTTTGGAGTCTCGTTAGGTTCAAGTAGTCAAATCTATCTATCATAAAAGACAGATCTCAAATCTATTTATCGTTTTGTGATGTACGTGATTTTAAGTCGTAATGAGGAGGTTTGGTCACTTGTGACAAAACATCAGAGATATCTCCGTAGTCGAGAGTCAGATCTGAGAGTTCTTGTAGCCAATGGAGTCAAGATGGAAGGCCTTAAAGATATATGAAGCCCGTTTGGCGAAAAAAAAAGTTCTCAAATAAGTCTTCTTTGGTTTTTTCACTACAGTTTTCAACTTTTTTTGGATTCGTTAGAGTTCTAGTTTGTTATGTACGGCTTGTGATAGCTAGTTTTAGCTAAGGGTTTGTACATGAATGTTGTTTGGATGTGAGTTTTAATCGTGTGATACTAGTGCAAAGCTTTTTGTTAGCAAAGAGATGTTTCATTTACTTTGAGCTACGCTTAGATGATTTTGGGTCTAGGTTGAGATTAGGAGAATTGTTTTAAGAGGTTTGGTGCAGATTACATACCACTCAGGTCTATTTCTCAATTTTGTATTTTTGAGAAAAAATGGTAGTGTATATAAAGTGAGAGTTGGTATATCGTATGAAACTTGTTCTCGTGGTTGGATTTCTTTTTTTTGCCTTTGTTTAGCACACGATATCTCTATAGCCATGAACCTCATGTTTTCCTAGACAACCTTCATGCAAAGTCTGATATGATACGATAGTGAACTCGATTTGAAAGTTCAAGGTGGAGATTTTTTTCTATGTTTGGATTTTGAAGAGAAGATTGATAGTCATGAGTGGGGACGAGAACGTTGACAAAAATGGAGCTAGTGGTTCGATACCAAAGGTGCAGTTGGATTTGACAATTGCATCGATGTTTTAATCGTTCACATTATTCTTACGACAACAACAGTTTGGTGAGCGAAAAGAAGCTTTGACGACAAAGGTGCTTCAAGCAGTGGTCAGCAAGATTGACCAATTTGATGAGAGAAATATCTCAAGGTATCTGGGACATTATGTGAAGGAGATGAAGCTGAACTGGATATAAGAAGATGAAATGATTGAGGAGTTTGAGTCGGCAACAGCTCCAGAGATTAGAGATCATGATAAAATGCTAACGAAGCATTTTGACAAAAGAAGATTATGATAGAGTCACCAAGAGGACATTTCTTGATTAGATGTAGTGTCAGCATGAACGTACCATGGGATTGAATGAGTTGATCTGTGAGTTTGGTAAGAGGTACTGCAGCTTTCTGGTATAGAAATGTTGACGTTGGATGCTAGAAAGATAAAGTTGTTTTTTAGGACTATGGATGAATTTACAGTAGATAGACTTTGTTTTACGTTAGTTGATCGTGAAGTAGAGGGGGAGTTACATCTAATTGGAGAAGATTGGAAGAAGCAGTATCTACTCTTGCAAGAGAACGTCGTGGTAGGATGAGAGTAGCTGGACAACTAGATATAACAACTTTGTCAAAACATCGAGTGGTTCTCCAAGTCCTAGTAGTTCCTCCTATAGTTCCTCAAGTACATGTTGTGATTGCACCTGTAGTGTTTGTTTCAGCATAGAGAGGTTCTAGACAGCGACATGTTGAGAATCAAATCAACATAACCTGATTTAAGAGTTAACTCAATACTTTAGAGATTTAAAAGTTGAGATGGCGATCTGAAGAGAGATCATCGATCAACAGCACTAGGTGCTCGACCTTTAGAAGAAACCTTTACTAGGAGATGTATTTGGTGCGATAGTCTAGATCATCTCAGAGGGGATTGTCAAGACTTAGCGGTTGCTTTGCGAGAGAGCGTGGTCAACTATCAAAAAAAATAAGTTGCATCTATCCACCACTATGTAACCTCTGAACATGTATTTTGGAAGAGGAAGGATGAAGAGTTTTCTTTTAGCACTTACCGGTGTGAACAGTACTGTAAACCCTCCATGATCTCATCGATCAACTACCCCCCCCCCGATCTCTCAACCTCCACGATCGCCACCGATGAATCTGCAAATGTCGGGTCTGTCTCTCACTCAGGGGTCACCTCTGATGGCTTTGATGGAAGCACACCATGAATCTTGAAGGGAAAAATGCTAAGTTCACTCATTCATACACCCACAAACTTATCAACTAAAAATCTCCTTAAACACATCAACTAAAATCCTCCATTCTAACGACGTCTCTCAAGTTCTCACATGCTAAAAATATTCCACACTCTCTATATTACTCAAGTTGTCATTACGACAATGTGAAAACAAGGATGAGGAGCTCTTCTCTACTCCTCTATTTATACATTCTAGGTTTTTACTTTGGTACCTCCCGGTAACTCAGCCGTAACTACTTTTACCGGGTTTTACTAAGATATTACTTAGGTAAAAGCATTAATCACATGAGCTTCTTACCTTTTCACATGGGCTTATTCCTTCAAAGTCAACAACTTCTAGAAGGATTCTGAAATATTCTCAAGGAATCTCGAATTTCCACCCCCCTCTACACTAGGACCCACTAAAAAAGAAACATGTGGAATCTCTTCTTGTTTTTAATGCCCACAAAGTCCACAACTTTAATCCAACCACTAATATCAAGTCAAAAAGGAGATAAGGGATACTTTCCACCTCCTTTCTACCTTTTAGACAAGAGGACAAGACAGTAGTGCTCACTCTTTAGCAAATATCTGAATTCTGCCAAAAGTACAGTGGAAGATCTACATATTTGGACGAGTCAAACATACGCTGCAATAGCACTCGCTCATCCTGTGTAGAAACTACACTAGTTCTACTATGTTGTGTTACGTGGACTCCATCGTTAACAACAGCTCTCTGTGCAACTGATTTTGATATGATATCAGTGACTTCTCTAGATCCTCCACTCAACGTACTACTCTAAGGTATTACAATGGACTGACTCTTTAGTTCTACAATAGGTACAAGGATGGCTATGACAGATGCAGGAGAAAACCAAGATTGTAGCTCATCAAAAACAACATCTCTACTGATATAGAAATGCTTGGACAAAGGACTGTAACATCTATATCTTTTGTATCAGAAGCATATCCAAGAAAAATACATCTATCTGCTTCTGGATCTAGTTTCTTACGTCTTCATCAAGTATGTGCACATAACAAATACATCTGAAAACTTTAAGGAAAGACAAATCAGGCTTACTGTTTGTGAAGACCTCCATCGGTGTTTGACTGTGGACTGTCGCTGTAGAGGTCCAATTCATCAGATATACCACAAATGAAACAGCTACCCAGTAAAGTCTAGGCATGGTCTTCTCATTCAACAGCGCATGAGTAGCTTCTGCTATATGTCAATTCTTGCGCTCCGCAACCTCATTCTGCTGCGGACTGTAACTACATGTCTTCTGATGTCGGATGCCATGCTCACGCAAATATGCATCGAACTCTCTAGACAGAAACTCATCTCCTACATCAGTCCTCAAACAGAGGATAGATTCTCCAAACTGTTTCTCCATCAACTTGAGGAAAGTCTAGAAAGCTGACAATACTTTAGCAGATGACTTGTTTCTCAACAAATAGATCCAAGTATAACGCAAATGATCATCAATAAACAAAACAAAGTACTAGAACTGGTCATACTTGGCTGAGAAGCATTTCATACATCAGTGTGAACAAGCTCCAGAAGCTTATTCATTCTGCTACGTGATCCCTTAAAGGGCTGTCTAGCTTGCTTGCCGAATTGACATGCTGCACAGACTCCAATGAGCTCACTGGATTCAAATTTGGACAAATATGTAACCAGATCAAAACTCATGAGGCTTTTCAGCCTCTGGAAGTTCATGTGTCCAATTTGTTTGTGCTAGATGTCAATATCAGACACCATTGAATCACTCTGTCCATACATGACAACCTATAACTTGAGCGTAGAGACATCTAGTTTAAACATCATACCACTCTTGCTATCTCAAGCTATGATAATACTTTTCGAATCTTCAATAAAGCATCAATCTTTACTGAAACGCACTTGCAGAGTATGCTCTATCAACTGTCCTACATATAGCAAGTTTCTAGTCAATGTGAATACATGCATGACATTCTGTATACCAGCTTTTTAAATAACTGGTATACAGAATGTCAAGCGGAATGTTACCTTTGTGTTGGATCTGATGCTTTGTGTCATCGCCTTTCATCATAAATTGTGTCTCCGCAGGCTTGAGTGAACTGAACCACTCTCGATAGAGTGTCATGTGACTGGTGACGCCGGAGTCAATCACTCAATCAATATGTGGCTCGAAATCCGTATAACTCTAATGTGTTGTAATCAGCAACTACTCTGAATAGACTTGCTCAGTTACTGTATAGCCTTACTGGTTGTTGTTACCTTGCTGGGAGTTGTTGTCGTATTGTCTTTGATTGTTCTGTTGCTTGTAGCACTGATTTGCATTGTGGCCTTGCTTCTTGCAGTAGTCGCAAGAACTAAGCGCACGTCTCTGATTTTTGGAAGAACTAGAATGTTGTTGGTTCTGCTATTGCTGTTGTTGCGACTGCTGTTGCTGTTCGTGATCGTGTCCATGTCATGCAATTTTTCCACGATCTTTGTCTCTAAAATCCTCAAAAACCTGCAAAGTAGACAGATTCTTGCTGATTCGTTGAAATAGTAATCCCTAGTAGGCGCACTTTCTCTCCTAACATCATAAGAACAAGCTCATCAAATCGCATAAGGAGTTCTCCGATCAAAATTGAGGTAATAAACTGCTTGTACTCAATAGGCAGTCCTTGCAATGTGGCACCGATCAAGACAATGAGATCAATCTCGACTCTGATAGAAGATAACTGCAAGCTGCTTGACATGGTTCACATAGCCGTCGATGTACATCGACCCCTTCTTCACTGTATTGAACTGCTGCAGCAATTGCAACTTCCGCACCTCTGTTTCGGATTGAAATAGACGTGCGAGTGCATCCCAAGCTTTTTTGGGGTATCACAATCCTGAATGTGACCAATCATTGATGTCGAAACTATCAGCGCGATGTAGTGAATTGTCTAGTACGAACTCAAGAGTATTACATGTAATGATCTCTGTAATCGGACCAATGACATGTACAAGTTAGTTCTCTGAGTGAAATTTCTATGGCTTGAATGTGTAACTGATTTGCTCAAACTCTACTTAGTGATAACAAACTATTGTAATCTCAAGTAATTGGTTATTTCTGAAGCCTGGAGCTTTCTTTTGACCGTCTACGTTTCTTCTTCATTCTACAAATAGACAATAGAAGTTGCTCATTTTTGTTTTCTTGAGGGATAGACAATGCATTGTTTATAAGAACAACTGGTTCAACTTTTGGGAAAATTCAATCTTCAACAACAAGTTGAATGTGAGGAGCTTGTTGAGAATCAAGAATCATATAATCTATAATCTCATTCAAATCGATCAATAAAGAGTATTGCAGATATAATATGCATCCCAAATGCATTTGGGTGAGTCTAGAAGCAAGATAACTGGAACAAAATTAACAAACTAGAGTGGTTGTTGCTATGGGGTTATATTGACTAAAAACAATAATGCAAAAGGTCTCCATTACCTTTGAAACAATTGAAAGAATACATGTGAGAGAAGAGGATATGCACTGAGGAATTTTCTATATTTATTTTACTAAATTTAAATAGTTAAAATTAAAATCTATAACTAAATCTGATTAACCTGGTTATACATGGCCGCTACAAGCTAAACCTATAAGCATGGTATGTAAATAATCTACTTCTTAGTAAAATTTCTCGAATAAATAGAAATATTTGTATTTCAGAGAGATATATATATACATATATCTAGATAAATATATCTAAAACTTGATGTAAGCTGTTTAAGGTGTCTCAAGCATATATTATCACCTCCTGCATTTCAAATAGAGAGGTTTTAATGCATGTTTCATTTATGACCAAACCTTTAATGAATCACTTAAGATGATTATGCATACTTCATACACACTGAACCGCTTGGATCACTTTTTGCTTGACATGAAAGTCAATCCAACTTATGTAGATCCCTTCTGGGAAATTCACAAGGAGTTTCTTCTCCATTTTTGTCACTGTCGTCATTTCATAGTAGCTTATTTGACCGCTCGGTATTTGCTTTTCATAGTAATAAACTCATTTTAAATCTCCTTGCTAGCTATTCCACTTCCGTTCACTCCATACCACAACTTGAATGACCACTCTCTTGAAATGATTTTCCATTTCTCTAGACCAAAGCGTATTTTTCTCTCAACAGAATCTCTACATGACACCAACTCCTTTTCGTTGTGTTTAGCTCTGGAGAGTGCAAAATCGTCCAGTCTGTGGATTTGCTTGGTTCAATCTTTGCATCATTGCTGATATCTAATCTTTTGCATTACTTCATCCGATCATGTGAAGCACTCCACAGTAAAAGAAAAGTACTTCATGTATTGAAAGAAACTTCCTCTACTATCAAATGTAGTGTTCAAATATCACGAGTGATACAAAACCATTAGAATGTTTCTGGTACTATACGTTTATAAAGATCCAATATAGGCATTTTGATACTTCTTCATTAATACACACAAGACATAACGCTTTACTTACATAAGCGTGTAATATATTATACAAGTTGTATCAAAAGATTTTGATCTGTTTGTAATGATTGATCTTGGATTATAGTATATTTTGTGTTGATGGTTACTTGATCGCATAATAATAATAATAAGGTCGTAAGCATGGAAAAAAACTCTTAGTTTTTTAAAGGTTCTCTTTGTTATCTTCTTCGTAGGGATTTTAGAAATTAGAGAAAAAGAATTAACTGCCGAATGCTTCTCGGGTAATGATAACAAGAATTTAAAGCTAACACGCTTAAAGCTAAACATTACGGGGGTTTTACTCTGGAAGAAGAATATGGGAGAGAGGATTTTCTTTTATTTGGTTTTATTTTTAGAGTTCTTTAGAGTTCTTTTTTATGTGAAGCTTTTTGCAGCCGTTTCCTCTAGAAGAAGAATGTGGGAAAGAGAATTTTCTTTTGTTTAGTTTTATCTTTAGGTCTCTTTTTGCTGCCGTTTACTGCTGCCCTTACAACAAGGGTCCCCTCACCAGGAGGACTCGACCGGTGAGGGGTTTCGACCCCACGCCGCCCGGACTACAGGCGGAGGGGGTTGCCAACAAGCTACAGGGGTACAGTATATATCAGAGAGAGGTAGAACTGGCATCTCACGACCGCTATAATAGCGTCGGGTGACTTCACGGAATGATATTTATATTCTGATAGCGAAATGTCAGGTTTTCTCTTTCACGTACGCTGTAAAACACTTATTTATTTATCACGAACTGTGAATTAAATTGATAAACCACAATGCAGAAGTAAAGTTTTCTAGGGATTTCACACTGTTGGTAGTATTTGACGTGCTGCAATGAACTTCAAATTTTCTCTCATATTATATTTGTACTGAGCTCTTTAGCTGGTGTGGAAAACACAATCTCAGATATTACAAAAAGAGTCTATGATCAGGAAAAGATCAGAGCAGAATGATATTTTGAAAGTATGGACCAGATATTCTAAAGAGAAGATGCTAATAGGCTCAAACATTATTTGTTCTCATGAATTATACACTTGAATAGAGTCCAAATGTAATCCAACCTGGTTTATTTAACTTCCTAAGCAAATCTCATGGAAGGAGAGTATGCTTTTCAAAATATATATCAGATCAGTTCTGTTGTTTTTGTTGTTTCTCTTTAAACGTAGTTCAGAATCCTTTAGACAGTTTAAAATATCAACTTTAAAGCAATCTCGCACTTTTGTGTAATTGTTAATGACCAGTTGAAGTTTATCCGCTTATTCATGTTCAATCTCGATAAAGTAGTCATGACGCAGTGGTTTGTAGTTCAACTTTCACCCATCAAAAGACTTTTATATATAATAATTATTAAATTTTCTAAAAGTAAAATTATATTGTAGATTCTATATAAAATTCAGATTCTAATACGCACAGATCTAAAAGAAAACAACTTTATTTGTGCCAAGTGAAACAAAGAGCTATTGCTTGCAATCTAATTGCGAGGCTGTGAGTTAATGATTAATCCAGATGTATTCTTCTCCTTTCTCTTCCATGTATCTGTCCATTCTTGCTACTTCTTTTCTTTTTTTTTTAATTTTCATTACAACTCCATCCGGCTGTTCGGTATCTGACAAAAAATTCCTCTTTCCGTTCCGATTTTCACAACTGAAGTAACTAGGCTAATGCATAGAAAAAAGTGCCATGATACACATATGTTGCACTGTGTCATTTCAGACAAGGTAAATTGTGCGGCCGAACAAGCTCGAGAGGGTTCTCCGGTTTACTAAGGGTGTCATTTGTACAAAATCTTCACAAAATATCTTTTGTCCGGGTCACCAAGTCAAGTAGTTCGAGTTGATCCATCGATCCGAGAGACACAAAGTAAATTAAATCTATGACCATCATCCAGCATTTATTTTTAATTCTAGTTTTATTACCGATCTATAATCTACTAGAATAACAAAGATTTATCCTGGACGGATCACATAGATAGTCCGGATTGGATTAGAGACGACTGTAAGACTTATTTTATGAAAATAGTCCAAGAAGAATGAGCGAGCATGACCTGATCGATGATGCGGATAATTGATGTATCACCCACGAGAAAGATATTTTGGGACTAATAGAAGATGTCATCTCTCTACTTCGGCTCTGACAATCATGTTCCGCTGTGTTAAATTTCGAATCTCTTTCATTTTCTTCATGGGTGATGTCTAACGCTCTACTAAGGATATCAAAGTTAAGAAAACAGATTCTCTAACAGACAAAAGAATAATATCCATAACTCTTTAAACCTAATCTATAATGCGAATGAAAGGATAACTTTGTTCAAGGTCCGTAATTCATGTCCACGAGATTTAGAGGGGGTTTTTAAGTTACCCGTTTGAATTCAAATTTGAAGATGAACAAGATGAGAACAATCAATGCTTACTCTTCTCGTGTAAGATTTCTATGTCAACACATTAGGTTTCAACCTAAAGCTAGATCGAAACAAAACCTCACATCCAAAAGTCTAAAAAAATCAATAAATTTTGAACGCTTACAACATCACGAGTATAGTTCCAAATCTCATGATTTAAATTGCCCTGGAAAGCTCTTCTTGCGATGTTTCCGACAAGACCAAAAACGTCACAAATTGAGCCGCCTGCAGGAAGTTACATCGAATGAAAATACTCATAAAAATCTAATTTGAAATAACATTTGACTCTTAGGTTGAAACGAATTGTTTCAACCTAGATTGTTTTGATCTAGAAATTAAATCAAAACTATATGAAATACATTATTATTAATAACATTATTATATTATTATGTTATCATATACATCATTATCATTATCACTACATTACTATTTTTATCATAAGTATATTATCATTGATAGTATCTTATGGAAGAATTTCTCACTAACATCACGGAAATGCTCGCGGAAAAAGAACAATAGCCACGGGTGCTAAATTTGACACCCTTACTATCTTCCAGTGGCTATTTCTCACGGCTAAATTCTTGAAACGTGCGCCCGGTCTGTTTAGACGGAATGAATTTTAGTCGAGATTTAGTTCAAATAAAAATTTAAAACTTTTCCGTACAACACCCTTCAGACCGAACCCAGATTTTTAACCCACGGGCATCGCACTACGTTGTCCATGGGTGATGCTTGCAGTTTACCTCTATCCGCTCAAATAGCTTTCCTGGATGAAATGACACCCTTAATTCTCTTGGTTTAGGGTCCGTCCGCACCACCCTCTTCAGGGTATTCAGAGCGCACGGTATTTTAGGGTCACGTAGGTTCGGCACATTGTGACTTCCTCGTATTCACTCACTGCACTCCCTTCGGGTATTTGGGGTTCTAAGTTTAGTGAGAAAACGTCTCTTTGCGAGATGTGTGGCATGAGTCCGAGTTTAGTATGTATTTCACTGTTTACTGTCAGACTTACGCGCGATAACAGATTTCTCGAGCGGGAACTTCAGACAACATTCTAGTTTTTCACACGCGAGTGGCATTCACAAGTATATTCATGCGAACTCACCTAGTGATTTCACGAAGACGTAAAACGGAACACTACATTCATTCCATTGCTAACAGTCCATGCTTGAAAAATTATAGTGCGGGGATACTATATCACTTTTTAGTATTTTCGCAAAATTGTGCATTGTGTCAGTGCGGCTGGGACTAGACGAACAAGTAGGCGCTTTTCACGGCAACAGGGTGGTGCGGACGGACCCTTAGAACAGGAGCTCGAGAGGTCTTGCCGGATTACCCATATACACTGTCTGTCAGCTAGTGTCAGGTTTCCCGTCTAGTCTGTCCTTCGGCTTTCGTCACTTGGTTCGGGCGGCTTCCTTCAAAACCGTTGGTTCTCGCAAGCACCGACTCATACCTCTGCCGTAAAACTATCCCGTCTTTCACGTAAGGGATTCCCTGAAGTTTTCGCTGTAAACCTTACGTAGAATTCAGCAACTCTACGATTGAAATTTCAGGTCAGCTTTGACATCCGGTCTCATGTCGGACTCTCGGAGACGGAATGATCATATCGGGAATATCACACTGGGGTCAATCCTTTGACGACGGCAGTAAGAGAGGAATGTCGAGCGCTATGATATAATTAGGAAATCCCGACAGATTTTAAGAGACGTCAGAATCTTAAAGATTTAGAGAAAGACATCTAAAGTCACCGTACCAAGTGACAGACCAGCAGCTATGACCGAGGAACAACGACAACTACGTGTACCGTACTGTATTTGGGTGGCAGTCAGGTCTGATCGATCGCCTTGAGTTTCTAACAGTGGGTACCGTTACCGTGTTCGAACACGGCGCAGAAGGGCTACACGAGGGAACAGGAGTTACCGGTTCTGGTTTCCCGTCGAGGCAACGATACGCTAATCATAAACGAGTGAGTCGGTAGTCATCATAGCATGCTTGGAGGCAATCAACCTAATCAGTGCTCAGCAACAACCAGAAACAAGTACGAACCCCGTAACAATCACGAGTATTCAACCCGTCCTACTGCTTATGATGCAGCTTATCATGCCGCGAACAAATTTAGAAGAAAGGGAACTACGGTGGAGCTGTACTGCCATTGAGGTGGCACGTTTCGAACCTGCGCGCTCTGCCGACACACAGAGAGAAAGAGGAGAAAGAATATCGTCCTCGAGGACAAATGACGAGACTCAGGAGTCAGGACTTGAGCATTTCCTTGTCCGGGAGGTGAGCCAGCCCAAGTTAGAAAGAGCACTGGGGCCGTACTTGATCTGAAAGGTGCGAAGAAGCAAAAGGGGAAAGATAGGACAGGAGGCCACAAGCAGTCAGTCCGTGTTCAGTCGGTCCATGTCGGAGGTCTCGAGAGACGAGATTGCTGGTTCTTGGTTGTGAAAGACCGGACGGGTGAGAAGCGTGTGAAGGGGCGAGCTCCCACTATACCCAGGGGTCCAGTTACCACTGAAAGGAGCTGGGGTGAGGCCGCTCGGCTGGTCTTGGCCTGGGCTTAGATTACAAGGAAGAAGTGGACCCACGGAAGTGGGAGGGCGCTCCCACACTCGCTTTTTTTTGCACTCTTTCTGTAGTCTTTCGTGGGTGGGTCGGATCTTCTGCACTATGCACTGAGGCCCGCGCCGTCGAGTGAACTTTTCGTTGAGATGGACTAGACTTCTCGCGTCTCAGAAGAGTAGAAAGCAGAAATCTTAATTGCGGGGGTTTTGCATGAAATATCGGTAAGGTACGCAGGAGCGCATTCTGCTACTACTTCTGCTCTCATGCGGGTAGGTCATTTTCTGGCTTCCTGAATAAAGAAATCGCCAATCCTCTACATTGGCAAATTGTATTTTACGTGTTTCTCTTCAAGATTTTCGAGTGGCAGGAAGAATAAGCAGCTGCTGGGAGTCTGTTGCTGGCCAAGAGGGTAGTCGAGCTTCTCAAACATGCAAGAAAGAAGCTAAACGAGATTGCGGCTGCATAGCTCACATTTCGCGGATGCTCATGCAGATGACAAACTGACGGGAGCGAGAAGCTGAAGTTCTTGTTGGAGCAGCTGAAAGAGGATACTCATGGCTGGATCAGTGCACAGGATTGCGATCGGGGTCGCTCTCTGCATTGCTCTCTGCATCGCTGCACAACTCGTCATAGCCGAAGACGTGGTGTATGGAAAGACTATAAAAGTGGGGGACGAGGCCGGTTGGACGTACATCAATGCCAGTAGCGGGCAGCCCGCTGACTACGATACTTGGGCCAAAAAATACTCGTACTTCGTCAATGACATTCTAGGTACCTTTCGCCTTCGATGTCTGCTCAGTCACTCCTCTGAATTCTGGCGTACGTTTCGTGCGGGTCATCTCGTGGTTTCTCTCTTGCTCAGGAAAGATTTCTGGAGATTCAAATGAGTCGTCAGCCGCTAACTCGTTCTTTGCTCTGTTTGTTGTGCTGTCGTAAAAGTCGAGGATTTAAGCGTGAGACTCTGAACTGTGGTTTTAAATTTGAACGCTAAAAACCGGATACCGGACGGGAGCTACTGTTGCAAGGTGTGTAGCTGGAAAAGTTAGGTCAGTCGACTGGATTATTTCTTGCTCACCTTGCTCTTTTTCTTTATGAAAAACTGGACGCAGAGTTCAACTACGAGCCGACGAAGCAGAACCTCTACTCTTTCGACAGTTACGAAGGATGGACGTCTTGCAACTTCAGCGCTGCTCAGATGCTTGACAACGGAACCAGTGGGTTCTCGCAAGTATGTAGCTAGTCTGCGTTTTTACGTTTTCTCACTCTTTTGGACCTGCATTGTCAGCGAAGGATGGAAAAAGTGTTGTTCCTTGCGGTTAAGTCCTCGTCCCTCTACTGGTTATGCCTACGTCGACATACGGTTTTGGTTCTCATGAATCCAGCATTTGATGTCTAGTGGTACCTGCCATACGAAGGATTCTACGACTTTGCAAGCGGTATCTACTGCGGCAAAGGCCAGAAGTTCAGAATCTATGCCGTGAACGCGTCCGCCGTTCCATTCGGTGAGGCTTCTGTTTTCACATCCGATTATGCATTGCTTTATCATCGGCATTTGCGACAAGAGTTTCTCATGTACGAGATGCATCTAACACAATCTTTAAGTTATCAAGTTCTCCAAGAATTCTGCCCCCGCAGGTTAGCTGTGGTGTCTGTGTTATATGGGTCCCCACCCATATAAACAAGAATCGTACAACTGCAGCCTTTTGAACCAACTTCTTGAGTTTAACTCCGGCAGCACGCTGGGAAATGCTATGGAGCAATGAGATATACTGAACACTTGGGTTGTTAAAATCGGATGTCAAGATTCTTGTTAGTAGTAGTGTTTGATGAATTCAGGTCAAGTTCAGCTGAAATTTAGTTTGACACGTCGAATTTGATCACCCTCCATGATTCTCTTTTACTCATCTTGAAATTCAGGAACTCGTTTTGCAGCAGGATATGTTCCGATAGTCGATGAAGGGCGTTATTCTCCAATGCGGGCAACTATCTTTTCATAAACTAAATCTTTGTTCTTGTTTCTGCATGCAGTGTCACCTTCCGTACCACCAAGCGCGCCAGCACCAGGTATCGCGCCATCCGCAGACATGGCCCCTGCACCGTCCTCCGGTGGGGATCTTCCCCCGAGCATTCAGTTTCCACCGACCGTGCCACCGCCCGCCGGGGCACGTGTGCCAAACCCTGCACCTCCATCTGCTTCTGCGCCGGCAACCTGGACGCAAACATCATGTGTGCTCTTAGCGGGTGTCGCAGCGTCCTTGGGCGCACTGATTGTGCCGTAAACGCTGGCTTCTTCGTACTGTTTCGAGGAATGTAGTTTATATGCTCTTAAAACCAGGCTTCAAATTCACGAGGGTGAGCCAACATTCCCAGTTGGAGATGGTCGATCTCAGTGTGATAATTGATCGGCTCGGAACTCATTTCCGGACGTGGGTACAGCCTTGGAGCGAGGGGCGAATGGATGAGCCCCTCACAAACACACGCACGCCGGGAATCGGTCGCAACGGATCATCACCAAGCAAATAGTTTAAAGGTTACCGAAGAAAGAGGTGCTGGTGCACATTCACCAACCAAAGGCGGCGTGTGAGTGCCTATCAGTCGGAGCGCAATTTCATATAGAGAAATACCTCGATTTCGGAGTGGATCAAGCGCTCTAGACTCACAGAAAGAAGACGCCACTTATTAAAGTAGTCCAAGACGAGATATAGAAACTACTTAGGGAAAGTGGTTGGGTGAGTCTGTTCCCCATGTAGCTTACACAATGATTCTTGCATGTAATCTAGAAGCAAATCTCCGCTTCTCATGTCCGTACCTGCAAGGCTAATGTGGACATTTCTGAAGTCTGTTTCCCTCTCTTTCTCGTGTGGTGATCGTTCATGATCTTACTTCTGCGTGGTTGGAATGGAAAGCTAACGGCTTCTGAGTTTGCGCTATTGTTCCTACGGTGTATTCAGAGCTGCTCATTAGCGGCATTTCCAACGCGATCTTGGTTTCCCGGTTTCAGACGAGAGTGTGCTGAAATAACAGCTTGGACGAGCGATGGTATAACCGTTCTAAAGCGAAGTTAATGTCGGCACCCGTCGGATCAGTAATGAAGGGGAAGTCCAATAAAAAACTGAGCCCGAAAAACTGCGAAGTTTGCTACTTCGAAGAGAAGATGTGGTATCTGGTGAAAAGCCTGAAGTTTATTTCACCTCCAAGGAATGTTGTGAGATCTAGGACACATAATCCTTTTCCTGAGAAGTGTGTTGAAATAGGCTGCTGACAACAAAACTACAGAGGATCGGTGTCCCTCCCTCTTTTCTTGATTGGCCCGCTTGCCTGCTACGGTCGAGCGCCCGGAGGATTAGTATGACCGCGAGTCTCACACGGTCTCCCGATAGAATGTTTGTTCTGTTTCTAGTTTGTAACCGTTAGTCTTGCATCGATGCAGTATCTTCAACGGACTGGACCTCAGTTCTTCGAGCCCAGGCGCTTCCGGCCCAACGCATGAAGGCTCATGACGGGGTGCTAACGCGTTATGGCATCCAATGAGCAGAAGTCCAAAAGAAAGGAAAAGAGAGAAACGATTTCTTCTGAACAGCGATAAATTCACACTCTAGTGATTCTGGTCTCTACTGTACATTTCATCAGTTGCTGCCCAGTGTACACTGTACACACCAAGTCTGCAACTCTGACAACTTGTTCGATGCCTTATCCTAATACCCTCCCTTCCTGGCGTCCTTCCATGAGTCCCCCCGGCGGGGGGACTCATGCTGTGCAAGGGCAGCAGCATACGGCTGCAGAAAGCCCCACAGCGAAAAGAGGCCTAAAAAAAAAAGAAAACAAAAAATACCCTCCCTTCCTTGTCTCTCTGGCTCAGAATGACAGTGACAAGAGGCTATATTCTCTCCGGTCCCCTCCATCCCGACGAATTTTGAACTTCCGGCTCATTTCGGTAAAGTAGGTTTCAGAGAATACGCTGTGGCAGGGAGATGCCGTGGCTGATCGATCGCTCATCCATCGAGGGGAGATGCGGTTGCAAGCCTTCATACGTGGTCCCCAGAGATCAGACAGACTGAACTCCAATTATGATACATACGAGAACATCCAGTGTACTCATAACCATCAGGTGACGAGCGGCTCGGAAGACCGTTTACTCCGAACTTTGGAAGGAAGCTATCTTCTCAAAGGCGCCGCTTTGAGGATCCCAAAAATCGAAATCCAGATTCGAAACAAATTGTAAGAGAATTTGGGATCAAGATGTGCGGAAACAAGCGGCTCAAGGTAGTGTTCGTCTGTCCGCTGTTCTCAAAAGCGCACCGAGTCCTCCTCGCTGTAAATTCTGCTGCGTCTGTTGAAAAAGCCAGAACACTACGGAAAGCGCGCTCTTGAGAGCCATATGACGGGCCTTGCCTATGTCTGCCTGCCTGCACTTCTGCTCAATCTCCGCATCTGTCAAGATCAGAACCCATACTACTGTTCTTTCAGGTGAGTTAGGACATTCCTAGCTTAATGTCCAAGCCGCGTGAAGTGCAGGGGCGTGATGATTAGAACACGTTGATGCAATTTTGTATCTATTGTACGTGCATCAGTCTTGGTGCGCATATTCTCTCCATCTTTCATCGAAGAAGAAGGGGAATATGTATAGTTTTATTTATTATCAATCCTTTTCTCTCCTACAGGTTAAGTAATAAGTTAAAGATTAAAGATTTAAAAATGGTTAACATTTTACTGTGATTATATACCAGACTTGTGTTTTTTCTGTATATATCTTTCATGACTTAAATTTTCAACCTTTTTCAAACTATCAAGTTCTTCTGGTCCATACTATCATCAAGACTCTATGCAAAAACAGTCTAGTGGTGTTACATTTTGACAACTCTGACACGCTTGTGTGGAAGCATATTCCTTACAGTTTTTTCACATGAACTATTTCTAAACTAGAAGGGAGATTATTTTATTTTTTCTAAGGGAATACATGCTGTACACTATGTTGCCGGTAACTTTCTCACGGAAAACCGTCTATGCAAAAATCGTCTAGTGGTGTTACATTTTGAAAACTCTGACACGCTTGTGTGAAAACACGCTGCCCACTATTTTCTAAACTAGAGGGGAAGTAACTTTTTTTTTTAAGGGAACACATGCTGCCCACTACGTTTTGGGTGTGAGAAAGTTGTGGATAACTTTCTCACGTGTAACATGCTGTCCACTATTTTCTGAACTAAGGAGGAGACACTTCTTTTCCAAGGTAAGACATGCTGATCACTATTTCCTAAACTAGAGGAGAAGCACTTTTGTTCTTAGGCATTAGAGGCACCAAGCACCCTAAGCCAATGGCCCACAGCTGCTGCAGTCAAAATGATCTCAAGAAAAACAAACCCTAGACCTCTCGCTCTCAATTTCACCTTCTCACCACTACGCTATCACTAGCTGATGACATATTACTTTCACATACATTAATAAATAGATCCTATTCTATCTCCAGATTTTTTGTCCGATTCTTCTTTCCGTCTGCACGGATACCATTAAGTTAACACGTGAGTAGATCACATTCTTGACTTTCCTTATGCAACGTAATCTTTATTTTGTTTAGCATCAAAATCCGACTATGGCCAGCATTGCGTTCACTTGGTCATCAACCCTATAAGCATCCCAAATCAACTTTCGTACAAACTGTACGAAAGAAGACAAGCGTTGTATCCGGGGTTAATTCTCCTCAATGATTGGATCGGGAAGTTCATCTGAACTAAGATACCCAAAAATTGGATTGTAAACCCAAAAATTAGATACCCAAAAATTTGTCCTCGTGAGTTTAATACGTTCTATTGCTTTCTGTTTAAAACTTTACTTTTTTTACACATTAACACTGTACTACGAGCTCACAAGCCTTTTGCTTTTGCTTTTTGGCTTTTTCTGTTTTATACACCAGTAGTACACAGAGTAGTGGAGCTCTGTACTTTCTGTTTTTAACTTTACTTAACACTGCACTACGAGCCTACGAGCCTTTTGTTTCAGCTTTCTGTTTTTTTCTTATTTATACACCAGTACTACACAAATAGTCGAGCCTTCGTATGTAAACTTCCACTTCATGGTATCTACCTATATATTGTCTATCATCTTGGCAAAATAGTCCATCTGGAGATCTAGCCACGGAAGTTCGAATCTGACACTTCAGTCAACTGACGGATGCTTCTGTAATATAATGATAAACTAGTTAAAGGGGTACCTTGATTATCAAAATCTTGATAGAGTAACAGTTCATTGGTTCCGAAAAAAATTGATTGTCTCTGAAAAAATAATGGAACCCGATACTGAACAAAGAAGAGAAGAGTGCCCAGGAGAAAATGTTGCCGGAGCCGAGAAAAAAAAACGTGAAAAAACAGGACAGCGGTGATATCCTTTATTGTAGGGGAAGTAACGTGGCCAAAAAATGAGGCGTCTGAGCATACGATATGGAAGGGGTTAAAAAAACCGAAAAACCGAGGAGGGCGCCTAACCATAGTGGGAAGGGAAATACAAGCCGAGCCGGCCGTCGAGCGGCACACAGTTGAGCGAAGAGGTGAATAAATAAGCAACCATGAACCATATACATACCCTACATGTATCATCAACCCTACATGTACCCACAAAGATATCTTGAATCAATCACAATTATTTCTTGGAATTCAATCTCTCTTCTGAATTCATGTCATCCTGAAAACATCAATTTTGTCCCAAATCCAATTGTTTTGTTTTCCTCACTAAACGACCATAGGTTGTTAGGGATGCATATTTTGATGTGTATTTGTGTTTTAATCTAACTTGCTTGCATTTTCATCTCTCCCATCTGCGGAGAGGAGATAATGCATTACTTTATTAGAGAATAATGCACTGGTTTATTACCTAACCTTTCTACCAGGAAGGGGTAGGTAATTAACTAATAATAGAATAAATCATGATATTTATACTAAATTATATATTGGTAATTTTAAAAGCATGTGTGGGTGGACTTGTCGTAAAGGTTATTTTTATATCTCTCAGAAACTTCCGGTCTATATAATATATAATAATTCAAAAAATTTTATTTTAATATATTATTTTTTATTAACATAAAACAAACGTTCTTTAAACTGATCGTGCATACATATTTCATATTTTCATGATATCGCCCTACCGTGGTCCGTGCCAATAGCACCCCCGACATTTGCTTTCCGTGTTGTGCCTTGTCCTCTTTCTTCCGAAAAGTTGGATGCAATTATATATATATTGAATGAACTTTTAAACGTGCTTTTTTCCTTTGGAAGAATCACGTGCGCGTCTACCTTCGCAGGTCTACCCATGGACCCAAAGCCAAGAAACATTCAATCCTTTACTGTAAGCCATTCTCGAGATGTCTGGAGCATGCTTATCACCTTCTCCATCTACAGCGGGAGAAAGCAGTATGCTCATGATCATTAATTTACTATTATCCTTTTTGCAAGAAGGGTTAGGTAAATAAATTAATATATATATATATTATATTATTATCTATTCGGTACCAATTTCTCGGTCTTGTAATTTTTGAAAGCGCATGTTTAAGTGCTATGGTTATACGATGTAATGATTTTCCTATAACTGTTGGTTCATCTATCGTTCATTATTTATAAGAAATTTATATTTAACATTATTAGTATAAAATTATTACATGTTCTTCCCGCAGTGTGCTTGGGATATATATTCATAATTTTTTATATAAATTTTGTTATATATATCGTGCATATCATCTAGGAAGTAAAACCAATTCATAACAACCAGATACTCGCTAAAAAAGAATCCAAGCTAAAAGAAAACCAGAGACCTCTTTCTGGAAAATGTGAGAATTCAGAACATAAATTTGTTATGTTTTCAGTTATCATTCATAATTCTCAATCTAAATAAGATAATATTTTATCATAAAATAATACAGAATCAAAATTATAAACCTTTCTATTAAAGTTGAGAAAACTATAATCCTGATCGTAATAAATCGGAGTTTGAAAGTCAAAACTTTCAGTAATTAATCAAATTAATATATTTGAGTTTTTATTCTAAATTTGAAAATAAATTTAGACCAAACAAAAGAATATTAGTAATCATGTCGCTAGTTGTTAATCATGTAGAGGACTTTACAAGTTAGCACGTCTTGTACACGTTCTTCCATGTCTTGTACATGTTCTTCGCGCCATGCATATTAGTAATTTTTGAAAAACCCTTTAGGAAATCTTACATATCACTTCGTGAGTAACATCCATTCATAATAACCGAGTACTCGCTAAAATAGAATCCAAGCTAAGAGAAACCCCGAGACCGAATTTTAAAAAAATGCAAGACTTGAGAACATAAATTTCGGTAAACATGACAATATTTTATCCTAAAAAGACGTAAAATCAAAATTATAAATATTTCTATGAAAGTCGAGAAGGTTATAAATCTAGTCGCAATAATTTGAGTTTGGAAGACAAAATCTCAATAGATTATAAAACTAATATATATAGGAGTTTTGTTAATTAAAAATGAAATTTAATGAAATTTAAACCAAACAAAGAAATCTTAGTAAGTAGTCATGTCGAGTGGTTGTCAACCTTTAAAGAACTTTTGCCACTGCACATGTTTTGAACCTTGTAACAATAATAAATAACAAATAATAAAATGTTAATATAAGAGAGAAGATTCCCTAACATCCATAAGAAAAAGAGTCGTAGTTTATTGTAGATAGTTTTTATAGAGCAGTGAATTAATTTTAATCGTATATATGAATTGATTATAACTAGTTAAAATTTAAATATTATTTTAAAAACTTAGAATAAATTTCTTGAGTATAAAATTATCTCATAGCCAAAACTTACAGTCGAATATGAAAAGTAAGCAGAAATTTGCTTGATCATACCCCCTCTAAGCGATGTACTGCTGGATCATACCCTGACGATTAGCGACAGTAGAACTAGTCACTTCTTATCTTCTAGTTCATCATTTCAGTAATTTCAACCTTAACTAAATATCACTGTAATTCAAATATTTAACATTAAAGATACGTTAGACTATACATACTCTAAAATTTAATGTGTGCAGTCTCACATGTAACTTACATCGCAAAATGATTTGTTTTACAGCAATGTCCAGTCAGGGGTGTAATCCAATCATACATCGTTAAGAGAGGTGTGATCAAGCTAAAGAAACCTACTGGGGTGTGATCAAGCAATTTCAAGAAAAGTAAGCAATAAAAAACGCCCCAATAAAACGTCCACGGACTTTGGCCGAAGTACGAAGTAGTAACACTCTCCCGTGATAGAAAAATATTTACAAAAGATTCTAGCTTGACACCCACTATTATACCGTATGGTTTTCTGGAGAGAATCTTCAGCAATAGGACCAACCAGCGGCTGCCACAGCACAGGCCACCTCACTTGCTTTAGGCACAGCCGATTCTGAAAGGCGCTGGATTTCTGTGGAGTATATATGTCCGAGGAAAATATACACACACTAAACATAGACATTCATTCCCCGTCGAGAAACTCATCTGTTTGAAAACCGAGGCCACCGCTCTCTGAGTTTTCTTGTAGAAGAAGTGGACACTGAAGCCGACCTGCCACAACCGGGCCACGCTCGACGATCATAGATCTCCTCGGAGGATATATGGTCAAATAAGGCTAGTTTCAGGTCCCACTTCTGACTTCCAACTTCAAATAGCGGTTGCCGTGGCCGGTGCGAATTGGATTGTACATTTCTCGTTCGAGCCTGGTCGTGGCTAGCGATACTAGTCATACTCCGTCCGAAGCTGATGCTTTCCAACGTGGAGTGTTCACCTCCAAAATTGTGTGTTTCCACAAGACGAGAACCACCAAGTCTGTGTTTTTTTTCATCTTCTGTGATGACAGGGCCGGGAAATCATTTGGAGTTTATTTAGAACTGAATATCACAAGGCGTTGCAGAATTCGTTCTGTTTACGAGGACGCATGACCGAACTGTTTGCATAGCTTCATCTGAATGGTCGAACAAGAGCGAGGTTCTACTCGAAGAACTTCACCTGAGTTGCTCCGTCTGGAATTGTACACTTCGGAGGACCGTCGCAAGCTTTATCCGTGTGTCCCCGGTATGTAAAATGATTGAGAAGGGGATGCGGTGTTCTTTCTGTCTTCCCCGGGCCAGGGGTATTTGCCAACTTCGCCACCGATCACAGCAATGTTTGGCAGACTTCATGATCATAATGACTGGTCAGAACTCAGTTGTTCAACTTAAATGCTCGAAGTGAAACTTGTGGCTATGGTGGGAGTGACAGCAGCTTTCACTGAGAAGGCACTGGTTATCGTTTGGTTGTCTGCGGACCACTGGTTTGGTACACAGGACAGAATGGTTGTAGCTTCCAGCAAAAAAACAGTTTAATAGCTCCAGTATCTATACATGTTTGAAATGGTGTCTTCAAACCACTTTCGGATTTCACTGTGACGATTGAAACTCTCGGCTCCTTATTTAGGCTCCTAAACTTATCGTGTGACTGCGCTATTCAGATCTAGCGCTCCTCAACCCTTCGACATTGACAAACGTTTAAAATCGACAACAGTCTATGGAGCAAAGCACAAGCGGGAGCAATGAGACAAGTTTTGAGCTGGTAAAACAGAGTTGTGCATGTCTGTCGCTGGGTTTGGCGGTCCTGCTGACCGTTATGGGATCCTCCTTGCTATGTTTCTTCGGCACTGAAGGAAGTCCTCCGAACCTATATCCATCTTTAGGAGACCAAAGTGGGTAAGAAAATCAATACTGCTACAGAATCCATCCCCAGGCAACGATCCCCTTGGGCCACATCTCTTTCCATCGAAGTCACCAGCAGCGTGACAAAGTTGAACATGGGTGCTGTTCGTCAAGTTTCTCGATAAATACTTCTGTTCCATCGAAGTCACCAGGAGCGTGACAAAGTTGAACATGGGTGCTGTTCCTCAAGTTTCCGATAAGTACTTCTGTTCATTAAGCCATGATCTGATAACAAGTTTGCCCGAGCAATAAAAGTTGCAGGGGTTCATACACGAGTACTCAGAATTGAACTGTTTTCACCGGTCCAGAATTGATCAAGGAAAAGTAATCCTTTACAGAGTGTCAGATCAGTTAAATACAAGTATATGAGTTGTACAGGCTAAAAGAAGGGGTGCATGATGGAGACCGTGGCACAGGCCACAACCATCATCAAGACTTGAGTGACGATCATGGGCGCGGAGGCCGATGGAGGCGGTGCCTTCAGCGGAGGTGCTTGGGTCGGTGTGGTCACGTTGCTGCTGACGGGAGCGATTCCTGGTGCATGGGCCGGTGGTGGAACGTTCTCATCGCCTGTTGCGCATACCCACCAGACAGACATCCATTCGCTTAAGTACGAAGTTCAGAATCAGGAATAATCAACAGACGAAACCGTAAGAAGAAACCAGAACAAGGTGTGGAGTTTTATCTCATTGCCTGAGTCTAAATCTGATCAGCAGACCGTAAATTTCGATTGCGATGTCAGTGTATTACAGGATTGCTGCTGTTTACCAGAGGTCTGCAAGCTAGGAACCAAAGCGGGGCAGAGGGCTGCAAAGCACAAGAATCTTGTCCTCTGTTTCTGTCTTGATGTGGCTTCCTATTGATCAGTGGATGGTGACAGCACGATAAATGCTAAGTCCTTTTCTGGATATTTATCACATGCATTCCATCACGAAATTCACAGTTCTAATCCCACGTCCTAATATAACGACGCGAGCTTCAGTTAATTTTTCTACAACAAAATGAAGGAGCGCTGGGGCAAAGTCTGACTGAGGAGTCTATGACCAGTAAACTGGGAGGTCTAGACCAATGAAAGGACATAGTCGAGGTAACATATGAGGATCTATTTGTGACCGATCTATATCTTTGAACAACAAACCGCACTCATCAGTGGAAACCAATATTTCGGCCTCCTGGAAGGTCGAGTGGTATTTTGAGTAACAGCTCAAACTTGCTCAAAACTCAATTATCGTACCGAAAAGTCAATGCGAAAGAGGAACTCAAATACTTCATTACTTCAAGCACAGTAACGAATTCGAAGTATTTGAGTATCTCTTTGTCATCCGATTAATTCAAGAATGAGTTTTCTTGCTGATACCGCTTCATATGAAAAGCAGGAATTGAATATTCTCGAACTGGACAGAACTTCTGTAATGATCCTTTTACTATGAGGAGTAGTCCATTACTGAGTCAGGAACTTACTTGTAAGCTGAGTGATGAGAAGCTCTGGGTCCACTGCATATAGGCTAAACTTCTGTTTTTGATGGCAGAACATTGCACTGGCGAACTCGTAGTGACCCTCTGCTGTCAGGATCCACTGTATACCAAGAAGAAGAATTTACAGTAAGTGTTCAAGTTTTGGTGCAATGTAGGACTCATGCATAGTATTATTCACAGATCACAACAACGATCCCTTCAACAATACTATCGCTCATACTTACTTCAGACATTCCAGCAGTGCCATTATCGAGCATGAATCCACGCGAGAAGTTGCAAGCCATCCAAGCCTCGAACGTATCGAAAATGTAGAGATTCTGTTCGCCCACCGTGTAGTTGAAAACTGCAATGCGCATTCGAGTTAGCCAAAAACTTTGAGCACAGAACTCCTCTCAGACTAACTCTTTCACTTCTCAACAGTCTAGATCAGAGCATGTTGGTCTTAATACCACAAATAAAACTCAAGGCCCCTAAGCTCCATATGCATGCGCAGGGGAGTTCAGGATGGAAGGATCTCCGCAGAGCACACGAGAGATGCAGCACGTACGTAAGACATCATTTGTCATGAACGTGATTCCGTCAGCCCAAGCCTGAAAGTCTACTGGTGAACCGCTGGAGTCATTAGTGAATGTCCATCCAATTTCATCACCAACGAGGTAAGTTTTCGCTTGAGCTGTCTGAGCGGCGAGACAAAGAATGAGGCCGAGAGCGAACCATCGCGTGGCCTTCGCCATGACTCGTGAGCTGTTGTATTCCAGTGAAAGGATAAAGACAACCTCGGCTTGGTGGTCTACGAGTCAGAGCTATAGGAAGACGAGAACATCGAAACGCGTATTGTTCTCTGTGTTGCAGAAGTGATCGAGAGCATAATTATGTTGGAGCTCGAGAGGGCTGATCAGAGCGTTCAGTTTGCAGGATCTAGAAACTTGTGAATCAGTGTGATACGTTTCAGTAGGAAACAATCCTCCATTAATACTCAAAGATCTGGATGCATTATTCTCATCTGCGGAATGCGTCTAGCCGGCTCTCGTGGCGGCCGAGCATGTCTTGTAATGCACGAAGTTTGAGCAGCTGCTCCCGCTTGTGCTTGTTCGGGTGGGTCCCTTCCCTTTCGCACGTCGAACGTGCCATATCTTACCCTGACATTCCGCCTTACCTACGAAACACAAGCAGCCGCATATTGCGAACCACAAAACGAAATCCCGCATAATGATCCAGACAGTAAATCTGCAAAATATTCCTATAGCTACAGGACTTAGTTTCACATGAGCTTCATCAACCACCATCGAATGTCTGGGCTACGGTGAATCCGCTGCATTCACGCGAAATTTGTATCGGCGAACTGAGGAACTGTACACAGAAACTTGTGCGCAAACTGCGCACAGACTTGCACAACAAAAACACACACGCAAACAATGGCATGCTTCAGAGATTCCTGCTACCTCTCTAACCCCTCGGTACAGTGCAGGTGTGTGCTCCTTTCCGGGTTCTTCTTTGAAGTACAGACGATGCATTCTTTATGGAAGTTGTTTGTGTTAGAATATGAAAACGTACATTCAGTAACAGGTTAAAGGATATTAGGTGGTTACCAAGCCCAAGACCCAGACTATATTATTCAGGCCCAAGGCCATTGTTCATTAAGTAATTCATTTGCTTCTAAGCTCTCGCAAGAATCTATTTCTCTCACACTCATACTTTCCTTATGTCGTGACATACAGTTTTGTCTTAGTCTATTCTAGCACTAGTTCATTTCCAACATGGTATCATAACTTTGCTTTGTTGATGCACTAGCACAATAGCATAGACACTATATTATTCATGCCCAAGGTCATTGTACATTAAGTAATTCATTTGCTTGGTTCAGCCTACATTCTCTCTCAAAGAGCTCTCTCTCTCACACTCATACTGTCTTTATGTCGTGACATACAGTTTTGTCTTAGTCTATTCTAGCACTAGTTCATTTCTAATATGATATCAGAGCTTTGCTTTGTTGATGCACTAACACAATAGCATAAGCACTAGGTAGGTCTTCGGTCCTAAGGTGTCAGTAGTTGGAGGACGCTTCAACTGTTACGAGGAGGATTTTTCACGTACTGTGATTCTTTATCTTTGCTACCAGAACTTACAGTTCCAGCGATCAACCCAATACAGAATGTCTGTCCTCTTTGACACCAAAGACTGGATGAAATTCGACGGCACTTACTTCATGCTATGGAAGCACAAGACGACCTTGCGGCTCAAGGCTCATGGTGTGCTCGACATTGTGGACGAGAATGCATGAAGATCGTGCTCCATGACACCAGTGGGTACTGCGATATCCGTCCCTCTTCTTGCTATTGGATCCGACAGTATCATGGACTAGGATCAGCGTGACGTAAATGAACTCGAGGTAATCAATGAATGCTACGAGAATAGTGTGACAAGACATATAATGTCTTGCACCACGTCGATCGAAGCATGGACCACCTTGATCATACACTTCGCTGGTCAGGACATGATGATCAAGATGCATCTAAAAGAGAAGTTGCGGGTTCTAAAGATGAGATCTAATGAGACCGTTACTCAACACGTCAACAACTTCAAGTCCGTCCTCCAGCAGATGACTTCTGCTGGACTAGTAGTGGACAACGAGGAGCAAGTCCTCGCGTTGATGGGCAGCATGCCCAACAACTACTAACTCTTTCTGCAGACGATGAGAACAAGTCCAAATCTCTCACTGCAGGACTTTATCACTTTTCTCATCTAGGAGGAAATGATAGGGCGAAAGCTATCGGTTGAGTCTTCTACTGTTTTGTTTGCAAGACGTCGACAAGGACGACGCAACAACAATAACCGGTGCAACTATGACAACAACCGACAAGGTGATAATCAGCCACCGAAAAGACCACCAAATACTAACGAGAACTGTTTGTAACAACACCGGACACCGCATCGTCGAGTGTCCGGACAGAGCCAACATTAGCATCGACAATTTGAATGCTGACAATCCACACCAACCGCAATGAAACAAGATCAACCGAAACAAAAATCAACGTTCGCAGAATAACAATAACAACACTCGTCGAATCTTGGTGGCACAATGCTCGTCTGCAATAGTGCTCTTTACTAGTATGTGGACACGGGTGCCACACACCACACTACACACAATCGACGATAATTCACCGAGTACTCACTCGTATCAATTGAGAACACCGAGAACGATGCTATTCTATTTGGTGACAACACAACTATCCACGTCGTTGATTTCCAGCATGGTGGAGATACGCCGGTTCAACAATGACATGTGTACATGAGCGACGTCTTTCACGTGCATGCCCTGCAGAAAAATCTATTTTCAGCTCAGCAATTCGATGCAAAGAACGACTGGTGTCTAATTGGTAACGGTCTTTGTCATCTCGAGGACAAATTCGGACGAGTGTTAGCTCCCTGCCCGACCGTTGATGACTTATACATGCTCGGAGAATCAGTCTTGGTCGCTGATCAAACCGCACTTGTAGCCACAATTGGAAAGACTTCAATAGTCCTTACTTTACCTCCCCATCTTGAGGAAGACCGACCCACACAGTATCGTATCAAATTGTATGTGAAGGTTGTCTAGGAAAATGTGAGGTTCTTGGCTATGAAAATATCGTATGCTGAACAAAGACAAGAAAGAGAGAAACAACCACGAGAACAAGCTTCACAAGATATACCAACCCTCATTTTATATACACTCATGTTTCTTTTTCTCCATGAACACAAAACTGAGAAATAGACTTGAGTGGTATGTAATTTGCACCCAACCTCGTAAAACAAGTCTTTGAATCCCAAATTGATTCAAAACTATCGAATAGTAGTTCAGAACAAAGAAAACACCCCTTTCCTAACAAAAATCTTTGCACCAGTATCACACGATCCAAACCTTGATCTAAACAACATCTATGTACAAGCCCTTAGCTAAAACTAACTACCACAAACCACACATAACAAACTAAAACTCTAACGAGTCCAAAAAGACTAAAATCATAGCGAAGGAACCGAAGAAGACCTATCTAGAAACTTTTTTCTTTCGCATAACAGTTCTCAGTTGTTGATAGGGTCTTTCCTTCCTTCCTTCCAATAGTCAAGATATCTCTGATTTTTGATAGTAAGTGATGGAACCTCTAAAACCTCCTCCCTATGACTTAAAACCACATACACACGCAAACGGATCGTCTGGTCTGATATCCGTCTTCTTTGATTGATAGATATGGCTAACTTGATCCCAACTTGATCTAAACTCTCTCTGTCAGGAGTTAGTTTCTCTGAGTGAAGTTAGCTCAATATTACTTCTAGTCCTTTATGCATATGTTTGACACCCTTGCAAATGGAGTTAACACTATTATGTTATATATTTTGAGTCCTAGTAAGTTGATAATTTGTTATTTATCTTGTTCAAACATTCATACGCTTGTGCAAGTGATTTCATACTTATCTATGTTGTTCAAAGTACATAACTTAGGTTTACCATGTTGATAGAGTTTAAGCTCGTACATGTCGCCCATGTATGCTTTCTAGCTGATTTAAGTTATCTTTCAGGGCTACGTGTCGTTTTACATGTCGTATGTAGTTTAAAGTTTACGCTGGCACTTTAGAGGCTTAACGTGGTAACATATGCATGAAATTAAGTTACCACGTGGATTTGGACACAAAAGGACAGGGAAATGAAGCTATGAACTCCCATTGGTCCATTTTTATCTTTTGTGAAACTCTAATTTGGAAGCATGGATCTTAAGGAGAGTTCAAGCTTTTGGTAGAGACATTGAGAAATATGAGAACATAGGGTGAGAGAGCTTGTTGTGCCAATGACTGTCAGTGAAAATTTTGATTGATTTGGAGCAATAAAGAAGGAGTTATGTCAAACTGAAGTTCAGATTAGGTCAGAATTGCAACTTACAACACAATCTGTGATTTTGAGGTTTTTGATGTCAATTGCAGCAGAATTGAGATATTTGCTTCAAACCTTCGTGGTTGCGTTCACTGTCAGCAGGGCTACGACTATCCGAAAATAATGACCTCCGTTGATCGGAGCCCTTGATTAACAAGGGCTCTAACGCGGTCCCTCAGAGATCCACGCCGGCATCCCTTCGTGCAATCTCTCTGAGATCCGCGCTAGATCCAATTTTTGTGATCTTTTTGGAGACCACGCCGACCAACTCATGCGGACGGCCGACCCAGTCCACTCACGCTCTCGACCTACGATCTGATCTTCTCGGTCCGACTTACACCTCTAGTCTATTTTTTGACCTGCCCGGCCCTTCCTCGCAGCTGCCCGCCAGGCACTTTGACCTCCTCACGGTTCCTGCCCTCCTCGGTATGTTTCAGCAGTTATCCGAGCATACCAAAGATGTTTTTGCTCACTTGTATAGCTCTCGGAACTCATTTCCCAGTCTCTCTAACAATGATGTGGATGAGGATGGTACGTCCTCAACTCTTCCTAGTTTCTTGGACGGCCTCCAAGGCTTTACATCAGGCAACCAGACTCTTCTTCTGACGCCTCCTTGATCCTTCGCTCGCGTTATTACAACAGACGATCTCTCCACCTTGTAGCACCAACAGCTCGATCACATCAACCACCATTGGGTCCACGAGCCGAGTAACGGTAGGTCCATTATTGACTCTCTTCTTTCTCACTCTCTGAGGATATCTGTCTCGCTTGTGCACACTGCAAACATGCGCGTACCAAATCTCACATGTCAGCTCAAATCGCTCAAATCGCTCAACTCGTCCTTTGACACTGATCCATTCTGACATTAGTGGACGCATCTCTCTTTGCACTTTTTCTGGTTATGAGTATTTCACTCCTTCATTGATGATTACTCTTGCTATACTGTCACTCGTCTCTTTTACTACAAGAGTGATTGTTTTGCTGCTTTTCGGGACTATCTTGTCTTTGTTGAGCGCACCATTGATCAATCTCTTGTCATCTTGTGGCCTGACAATGACGAGGAATATCATTCAGCTCCTTTCGATGTTTTTTGCCGTGAATACGACATTCAGTGTTAGTTCACAGTCTCTTATTCGTCTCAGCAAAATGACGTAGTTGAGAGTAAGAACCGCAACTTGCTTGATGTTGTACGCTCCATGCTTTTTACCGCCAACCTCATCAAGCCCTTTTGGGACGAAGCAATCACATGCGTCACCTTCCTCCAGAACCGGTGTTCGTCTAAGACCATCCCTCCCTCTATGACCACATCTTATGAACTCTGCACTCTTACGATTCTACTACTCCTCGACGATTCGATCTCCTTTTTTTGCGTGTCTTCGGCTGTCGTGCTTTTTTTTAGATCACCAAGGTTGAGCACACAAAACTCGATGATCGCTCTCACAAGTGTTTCTTCCTCGACTATAGTGACCAGAGTAAAGGCTACCGTCTCCAAAAGAAATTTGATAGTCATATCTTCACCTCTCGTGATGTAATTTTTGATGAGTCTCTCTCGACTCTCTCTCCTACATCCGCCTCCTCTGCTACTCCTCCACTCACTCAAGAGCCTCCTGAGACCGACGTTCACTTTTATCACACTGCGCCTGCTCCTTCTGCTGGCCCATCTTACATTCCGCCGTCTCTCCCGACTTCTCTTTAGTGGGAGCTCCTCTACTCCCTGCCGGTCCAACTCCAACCCCATCCGTTGGTCTTGGATCTAGAGGAGGAGTTACCATACACCCAACTAGCAATTCACAATCTAGTGGGAGTAGTCGTCCTCCACCTACTCACTCCTCTAGCCATACACACAATCATTCTCCTCCTGTGGAGCACATGAGCCCGTGCCATCCTTATCTTTGGTGCACATCACGTGTTTCCAACCCTACCCACAGCGAGTCCTCCCTTCCTCCATTGGATTTTCCAGCATCGTCTCCACTGAAACGATCAGCTCGGCAGTCGATTCTCTCACAACGGAATCCTGACGAAGGCTACGACCCTTCATCGTTGATCCTGAAGCCTCGCAAGAATACTAAACGGACGTTGATGGTAGTCCTTGGACCCGTGCCAATGGGACGTGCTTCTTACGCAGAAGTAGTATCTTCTCTTGATGCTGATCAATGGAGAAGAGCAATAGAGGAAGAGTTGGATTCCCACAAATCAAACGGTACCTGAAAACTCACCGACTTATCACAAGGACGTCGACCGATAACATGTAAGTGGACTTTTAAATTAAAACTCAATATCGATGGGTCCATTGCTCGTTACAAGACGAGACTCGTGGCTCGTGGTTTCACCCAAATCTACGAGCTGGACTATACAGGAACTTTTTCTCCTTTAGTCCGTATATAATCAATACGGCTTATCCTTGCCATCTCAGCGAAGTATAATCTACTTGTACATCAAATGGATGTCAAAACTATGTTTATGAATGAAACACTTAATGAGAAAATATACATGTCCTGGAAGGAGTGACTGCAGCAAGGCGCAACCAAGTATGCAGATTGCTTAAGACTCTCTACGGCCTTAAGCAATCATTAAGAGAATGGTATTTGATTATCGATAAATTCTTGCTTTCTCCTGGATTTACTAAGTCCGATGAAGACGAAAACATTTATTACCTGCATCAGAAACAACACTTCGTCATCCTTGCCCACTACGTGGACTACACTGTGATTGCCAGTAGCAATGAGGCTCTATTATCTCATCTAAAGAGAAATTGAGCTCACGGTTCAAAATGACTGACATCGGTCTAGTTCATCATTGCATGAGCATTGAAATTAACCGTGACCCATCTTCTGGCAGTATCAGACTTAGTCAAACTTTGTACTTGACACAGAAGCTATTCCAGTTTGGTTTACAGGACTGCAAACTTGTAAGCACTCCTCTAGTTACAGATGAGAAATTTTCTTAAGACGACTCTCTCGTCATTGAGGAGGAGAAGAAACTATGTAATAGTTATCCTTACCAAAGTGTAGCTGGCTCTATTAATTGGGCCGTAGTATGCTCTCGCCCTGACTTATCCTACCCCATTAGTGTACTCTCCCAGTTCTTGAGAAGTCCTGGACCTAGACACATTGCCGCTATGAAGCGGATTTTTCGTTACATCAAATGAACTTTGAATTTATACCTTGAGTATGCTCAATCATCCCAGCTCTACTCTCTGTTCGATTACTTTGATGCTGACTAGGGAGGACATGCAAAGATAAGATATTCTACATCAGGCCACTGTTTTATTTATTTCGGAGGAGCTGTTAGCTGGTCCTCTAAGAGACAGAAGTCAGTAGCTCTGTCAAGCACAGAGGCAGAATATGTAGCTCTTAGTACGAGCTGTACAGAAACAATCTGGTTACGTCAGCTCTTGACTGACATGGGATTGCATGACAAGGAGCCGACCGTGACATATTGTGACAACCAAAGTGCAATGGCTCTTGTCGACCTACTGAAGACATGATCGCAGATATTTTGACAAAGAGCTTATCAGCTCCAAAGTTGGATTATCTACTACCGAAGCTATGAATATTTTCTAGCTGATAATGTTTTATCTGAACTGTTACTGAGTGTGAGTGTTAGAATACGTACAGTATGAAAACATATATTCAGTAACAGGTTCAGGATATTAGGTGATGATCTTTCATAAGATCACCAAGGTCAAGACCCATACTATATTAACAGGTCCAAGGTCATTGTACATTAAGTATTTCATTTGCTTGGTTCAGCTTACACTCTCTCTCAAGGAGCTCTCTCTCTCTCACACTCATACTGTCTTTATTTCTTGACATACAGTTTTGTCTTAGTCTATCCTAGCACTAGTTCATTTCTAACAGCTTGCTTTTAAAGGAAGGACATGCCTTTCCCATTTGAAGCTCCTCAGAGCTCCTTGCCTCACTTTGTGAGGGACTTCTAAGACATGCCCATGAAACAAGCTTAAGTCTACACCGGAAGAGATATGCAGTTGAAACCTTCTACTGAAACGGCCAGTTCTCCTCAAGGATTTCGTCTAGATTTCGTCTGCTACTGTACATTTAATCGGCTGCATGATTACCGGCAGCGGCCTTTACAGTATGATCCAGTACAAGAAGGACATTCGTAGAGGAAGAATTGATAATAATTCGTGCATAAATGATGTGAAGGTGACAAGACTTTATGGTGGGGCCACCTCGGTGTTTAGAACGAATGGGCTCAGCATGTTAGATTTGTCCAACATATGTCGGCAACCCCCGGTGGTATATATATTCACGCTTTTTGAACATGTACACTCAGTCAGCTAAGACCTCGAACAAGCTTAAGGGCTAATGTAACCGTTCAAGGCGATCGATACTGCAGTGCTATTGCAGGTCGCTTCAGGCTCGACTCAGTTGTCCCTTTCTGATCCCGGTACTCATGGTCGGATTTCTACATGCTCGAATAAGAGGTTAGAGAAGAATAAAGTTCCGTTTGTGGGTCGAATGACAACGAGAGATTTCGAAAGGCCTCGGACGAATTTCACTCTCGTGACGAACTTACCATCCCGGTATAAAACTGATAATCCTCTTAAGCCGATCGATGGTCGGGCCGTCTTGATCAACTCTTCACGTTTTGAAGCTCAAGTGATATTGTAGGCGTCGAGTCAAGTTTGATTGTCATTTCGAGAACTTCCCTGTCATAGTTATGAAGAATAGCTGTGACCTCTGGCCTTCAGCTCACTAGCTAACTATATATCCTGATTCAAGGCTACTTCTCGGATAAAAACTACCTTTACGAATCCTGTCATGTTCTTCCATCTTGCATAGAGTTCAGTTTCAATATTTTTCCCCTTCTCCTTGTTAAATATCATTAGAGGGTCCCATCTAAACTTTATTCAAAGAAAAAACAAGAAAAAACAAAAAAAAGAGAAAAGAAGAAGGAAGAGGTGACTTGTGAATGACTTTGAATGAAATTCATTGTAACAACAATTAGGTAAGTCATTTTGAGGTGACAATAATTATGTATCAATAATATATTAACTCATATTTTTTTAGAGTAGTAAGAGTTGAGGTCTTTTCTTTCTGTACCAGTTCTGAAATCTAAGTAAAGTTGTGCAGATTTCATCTCAAGATAATTTTTGTTTAAATTCTTTTTTTATCGATTCTAACAGGCTGGTAGTACTCTAGTAGGAGATAAAGTTCCATTATCTGAGAGACTTGGAGTATAGTTCTCAGTTTTGTAACATGATCAGAGCTCAAGTTGCTCAAGCTAAGGGTTTAAGATTCTGATAATCTGATATTTAGTTTTTGGAAAATTTTGGATTCATTTTTTCAGCAAGATAGCAACTATAGTTGCTACTTTCAGTGAATGAGAGCACTAGAATTTCAGGTCCTAACAATTACAATTCATGGAAACTGATCATGAAAGTCATGTTGAGTGAGAAGAATTTATGGGGTGTGGTTTATGGAAAAGAGAAGCTGTCTCCATTTTATGATGAAAGTTCTCTTGAAACTCTAAGATTCATTAAGAAGCAAACTAGAACATTATCCAATATTCTACTTGTTATGAAGAAGAGTATTAGACTTACTATTGAGGCTTGTGATACAAAAAGAAAAGATTGGAAAAAACTAGTTATAAGATATGATAATGTGAGCAAAAACAGAATGATAAAGTTGAAAAACTATTTATACTCTATCAAGATGGATGAGAGTGCAGATATTCATGAGCACCTTGAGAAGATAGATGGTATCTATGTGCAGCTAACCAGGGCAGGAGGGACATATGATGATGAAGAGTTGGTTTCTATAACTTTGAATATCTTAGTACTCCATATTTTCATTTTGTTTCTGATATCAAGAGAAGGGAGAGTATGCCAACTTATGAGAGTTGTGCAATTTACTACATGAAGAAGAGCAACTTTTCAGAAAACTTTTTTCTTTCAAAAAATCAAAGATCTGCTTTTATGATGAAGATTACAAAAAAGAGGAGCAATAATCTAAGAAACATGAGTCTTCTTACTCAAGAAACCAAAACATAACTTTTTGCTCATTAAAAGATCACAAGATTGAAGAGTGCAAAAAGAAATTAAGAACTTCCTTTTTCTGTGTGAAACAAAGGTCACAAGATTGCAGATTACTATGCTAGAAAGGCAAATGGAGGTCAAAATTCTACATCAAGTAATATTGCTATTCCAAGAGATGAACAAGAAGAGAAAGATGTTAATAATATGTTTATTACCAGCTTGATGATATCTACAACAACAAAAGATAAGAATTTGTACATTGATTCTTGTGCTTCTAAGCACATGACAAGCCAAAGATCACTCTTGAAGACCTTTTCAACAACTGTAGATTCTAAGGTTATTAAAACTCATGGTACATGATGTGAAGTTCAAAGTACTAAAGTTGTGACAATAAAAACAAGTGAAGGAGGTTTGAGGAGTATACAAGAGGTACTCTTTATTCCAAAGCTCACCAAGAACTTACCTTCTGCTTGGAAAAATCACATTCATGGATTGAAAGTGATTTCTGATGATACAAAAGTGCAGATACTAGGTGCTTCACATAATCAAAGAGTTATTCTTTCAGGAAAGAAAGATCAGAAGTTAAAATTATATATCTTGAATACTGGACGCAAGAAGAAATCTTTTTGGTTGTTGAGTCTTATAATCAATCAAGCATTTGGCATTAGAGATTTACACACTTGAATTTTGGAAGTC
This sequence comes from Asterella californica, assembly GCA_036924285.1. Taxonomy (NCBI): domain Eukaryota; kingdom Viridiplantae; phylum Streptophyta; class Marchantiopsida; order Marchantiales; family Aytoniaceae; genus Asterella; species Asterella californica. The sequence continues at coordinate 2,226,037 of JAYKYS010000021.1, forward strand.
CGAAAAATATGATGGATAATCATATGGTGAAAGGCTATCAAGGATGAAGCTACCAAGGATGAAATTATCAACAACTGGAGATATATGCGAAGGATGTATATTTGGAAAACAAAGCAGAAAGAGTTTTTTAAAAGAAGGAGGTGCAAGAATAAAAGAGTTGTTGGCCTCGGTCTATTCAGACGTTTGTGGACCCATGCAAACAAGCTCTACTAGAAGCTGTAAGTACTTTTTGACATTTATTGATGATGTAAGCAGAAAGACATGGATATATTTGACATTTATTGATGATGTAAGCAGAAAGACATGGATATATTTCATGGAATAGAAATCTGAAGCATTTGAATACTTCAAGAAGTTCAAAGCTCCTTTTAGAAAATCAAAGTGGCAAGAAGACTAAAGTTCTTAGATCAGATAGAGGAGGAGAATATTGTTCTAACCTCGTTGCTCAATTTTGTGAAGAGCATGATATTCAAAGACAATTTTCTACAACAAAATGGTGTAGCTGAAAAGAAAAATAGGATGATTGTGGAAAGTGACAAATCCATGCTAAAAGACAAGAATCTTCTCAATTATTTCTGAGTTGAAGCTTGCAACACAACTTTTTACATTATGAACATAATATATACAACAACTGTGCAACACAAGACACTTGAAGAGACGTTTACATGAGTGAAACTAGAGTATCTCACTTCAAGATTTTTGGATGCAATTTATGGATTTTTACATGATGAAAAGAGATAGAAGTTAGATGACAAATCTGAGAAGTGTATATTTGTGAACTATGCTGAGCAACCAAGGGTTACAAAATGTTAATCAATGTATAAGAAAACTCGCATCAACAGAGATGTTAAATTCTCTGAGTTAGCTTCTTATCTGATGGAAGGTGAGAAAGAAGTGGACTTGGAGCTGTTAACACCTCTCACTAATCCTAGTGAAGAGCAAGTTGAATTACAATCAAATTCTGAATTGAGCTACCAAATATTCATGAAGTTAAAAGAGATGACTTACAACGTGCAGCAGATTTTCATAAGAAGAAAAAAGGGTTAGAAGACCACCAGCAAAGCTTGATGATTATTGTGGACTTGCTGAAAGCATTCAAGAGGATGATCCACTCACACATGAAGAAGATAACAAAGACTTTGGTTGGAGACAAGCTATGCAAAAAGAGTATAAAATGTTATTCAAAAATCATACCTAGGATTTGGATAAGCTACCAAGAGGAAAAAGAGCCATCCAACGCAAATGGATTTACAAAACCAAGCTATAATCAAATGGTTCATTTGTCAAACTGAAAGTAAGATTAATAGCAAGAGGAGTTCAACAACAAGAAAAGATTGATTATGGAGAAACTTTTGCTCCAGTTGCAAAATGAAATTCAATCAGACTTGTAATGGCTCTTGTTGGTCATTACCACTGGGAAATACATCAGAAGGATGTGAAGTCAGCTTTTCTTCATGGAGAGTTAGAGGAAGAAGTTTACATGATTCAACCACCAGGATTTGAAGTGAAAAAGAAGAAGGATCATGTGTACATTTTCAAAAAATCCTTATATGGATTAAAGCAAGCACCAAGAGTTTGATATTCTGAGATACATAAGTTTTTATACAACTCAGAAGATAAGAGCTGAATCCAAACCTCTAAATCTTGAAAGATAATTCAAAGAGGATCATACTCACCTTATATGTAGATGATATCTTAATTTCAAGAAGTGATAAGGAGTTGGTGTAACTACTCAAAAGAGAACTTAACAAGAGGTTTGAGATGTCTGATTTCGGTTTAGCAAGATTCTTCTTTGGTGTTGATATTTGACAAATGGAGGACTGTATTATGCTTTCTCAGCGAGCATACATAAATTTTATACTTGGAGAGTTTCAAATGGAAGATTGCAAAAAAGTGGTTTTGAGGAGACTACAGCTGAAAATACCATTGAAAAATATTTGTACAGAATATTAATTGATGGAGTCAGATATCTCATCCGCACCAAATCTGATATTTGTTATGCCGCTGGAAGACTAAGTCAATTTATGCATTGTCACAATTCATCTCATTGGGTTACTACAAAGAAAATTCTGAGATATTTGAAAGGTACTATCAATCTTGACCTAATATTTAAAGAGGAGAGAAATGAGCTTCATGATTTCAGTGATAGTGATTGGGCTGGAGATACTAGCAACAGAAAATCCACATCAGGTGCATGCTTCAACTTATGTTCAGGTGGAATTATCAGTTGGAGCAACAAGAAGCAGATACAGTAGCAAGGTCTTCAACAGAAGCTGAATACATTGTTCTTAGTGATGGTTGTATAACCTTGATATGGTTAAGGAATTTTATAGTTGAAGATAAGAGAAAAGATATCTGGACCTACAGTATTACATGTGGATGATCATAGTGTAAGGTTCTTGTTCTTGGATAATGTTCTTTCTTTGACAACAAGGTTATCAAGAAAGAACAAAAGTTTAGAGACAAGGTTACACATCACAAAGAAAATTGAAGCTAAGATAGTCAAGCTGGAATAATGTCCATCAAAAGATCAACTAGCTGATACTTTTACCAAAGCCTTACCAAAGCTAAGCTTTATACATATTAGAGATTTACTAGGTACGAAGGAAGTGATGCTCCAGTAAAAGAAGGTGTTAAATATCATTAGAGGGTGACATCTAAACTTTACGGAAGATAAAACGATAAGAAGAAAAAAGTTGTGAGTTGTGATATGACTTTGACTTGGAGAGATACTGTGACAACAGTTAGGTAAGTAGTTTTGAGATTACAGTAGTTATGTACCAGTAATATATTAACCCACATTATTTGTAGAGCCGTATGAGTTGAGGCACTTTTTGTCTCTACTAGTTCTAAAGTCTAAGTAAAGCTGTGCACATTTCATCTCATGATTTTCTGCTTAATTTCTTTTTCTTATCAGTTCTAACATACTAGTAGTATTCTGTTGTAGCAGATAAAGTTCCATATTCAGAGAAAAAGGATTACAGTTCTCATTTTTGTAACAATCCACAGATCGATAAACCCTTCATAGGTTTGTAACTGGAGACTAATAAAACATATGGTCCTTAAGATCTAGAGAGCCTGCCTCCGATCTAGAGGTCACTTAAATGGAATTAGTAGCGAACTTGGTAAGATCTTGGATTTGAAACTTAGTATGGGATGCTACTCTTGAAGCGATCTACCATTGGCGAGCCTTTAGGCGGACTCCGAGACGGTCCGAGTAAGAACTCCGCAAAGATGGATCACTGAAGTGTATGCAGACTCAGTAAGCATACTTTCGACAAAGACCATGACAGACTATGAAGTTCAACTTTGAAGAGTACGATCTCCATATCCATTTGATAAGCACTAAAAACACGCCTTCCATGTAAACGATAAAACATAAAAAAACAAATCAGGTGTCGACCTCGTCCGATCCAACCTACAAATCTATTGGCGAAGACGTTACTGGTAACAAATGGACTTTCCTTTTATTGTCATCGAATCCATAACATATTCTTCAAACGAAGCACCCAGGTAACCATCTGGGTGGAAACTTTCGGTCCAAATTATACACGTTTGCTTATGCGGTGTGTGTATGGAGCTTCTAAGGCAGAGGTCTATATAGCTAGACAGACAGATCCAACTCGTGCAGAGAGAGTGCTCGCTCTAACGGATCCCAGCTCGGACTGACTATCATATAGCGCTATTCGGCCACCCATAGGGGTGGTATGAGGCTTACTTTTGACAGAGATTCATTTAATTGTCTAAATATACTAGTACTCGTGATCAAGTCGACTAAATCTTCCTCCTCCTCCTCCCGGCCCTGGTCAACATCTCCAGGATCTCAACATGATGGTGGTTGTGCAAATCACAGCCTGGATCGATGTTAGAAGCAGGCTGGCAGATGGCCAGCTGTTCGCGAGATCAAACCACCCGGAATCTCTCCAACCTCGTTTCTTGGTTGGCATCGTCTGTTTCGAAGGCGATGAAGCTGCTGTTCTCTACAGGCCGTAACTGTTGGGAGTATTTCGAGAGAGGGGATGTTTCGTGCGGCCGAATCTATCGTATAATGCTCACCTCCCAGTGCACAGATGCAGAGAAATTGGAGTGAAAGTGAGTCTCAGAGAAACGGTAGCGAGCAGCAGGGATTCTCTGGCCTAGCCCGTTTACAGCTTCCAAAAGGTTGCTGCAGCAACACCTGCAGCGGCGAGGATCAAGGTTTGCGTCCAGGTCGCCGGGGCAGCGGCAGAATCTATATTGTCCTGAGCAGGCCCTGGGGCAGAAGCGGGGGTAAAGGCAGCAGCAGATAGTGGGGCGGGAGTGATGCTCAGTGAGCTGGCTGGGGCAACGAAAGGCTCACTCGCTGGGGCCGTGGATGGGGCCAGCAGATGGTTAGGAGTCGGTGCCGACTTCGGTGGGGAAGGTGCAGGAATGGGTGCCTCGACTGCATACACGAAACGAGTCATTCTTCAGAACTCAGTTATCCGCACAAGCACACACTCAAAACAGGAAACCACACTTACGTCCACATCGCCCAGCAAAGCAGCCTTCATGATTAAGTAGTAACTGTTTGAAATTCATGAGAAGATTCGGGGATTTGGGACCAGCTAATATTTGTGCAGTCGTGAACTCATGCAAATTAAAGCAAAGGCTAATAACCTTATGCGCTCTGAACCCGGTTAGCCACTCCCCTCCACAAGGAGGAAATTCCATGCATTCCCACGACAAAGTAAATCGAGTATGAATAAGATTGGAGAAGGGAAAAGTTGTACGCCTGCAATGAGAAAACGGAGCTTGACTTCTCTGCACATTTACAAACTACAGGGCCCTCACAAGCAAAGTACAATATGGTATGCATTTTACGAAGCAGTTCGTTTCGAATAGTGTATTCCTTGGTTATAGTAAAGACTTTTAATTGAAGCATTCCAACAACAAGAGTGGTCGGTCCTTACTTCCGCCAGTGCCAACGTTCTTGACGGCGAAGATCCTAAACTTCTGGCCCTTGTCGCAGTACATTCCACTGGCGAAGTTGTAGTATGCCTCAAGAGGCAAGTACCACTGGGGATTCAGCAAATAATACTGTTGTCAATACTAGGCCTAGAGATGCACGTCAATCATTAATCAAGGAATTCAACGATTTCGGACAGCTCTCAGCAGAAATCAGAGCTCAGAATGGTGAATTACTCACTTCCGAGAATCCAGAAGTACCATCGTCTAGCAACTTGCCATTCGCGAGGTCGCAGCTCTCCCAAGCTTCCTTCGTGGAGAAGAGGTAGATATTCTGCTTGGTGGCTTCGTAGCTAAATCCTGCACAATGTGATTATTTCAACACAGGAACTAGATCAGTCTCCGCCAGCTCGCAGTCGCTCGTGCATTCGGAGAACCCGGGAAACTACCCGAATCTTTCTCGGAAATCAGCTATGGAGGCTGGAATTCGTCAAAGCGTGGAAATAATTTGCAGGATTATCATGATATCCAAGAACTGAAATGCTTCTGTTTTACGTACGAAGGATATCGTTGACGAAAAACTGGTACTTGGCAGCCCATCCTGGGTAGTTCGCCGGTTGTCCGCTCGAGGCATTGATGTATGTCCACCCCGCGCCATCACCTACTTGGTAAGTTTTGGGTTCTTGAGCCAACGCCAGTTGTGAAGAAAGGCAAAGAACGAGGCATGCGCAGATCGCGACCCATGATGGAGCCATTGTTGTTGTGACAGTTGTTGTTGTAAGTGCTATAGTCGTTTGCAAGCTTTCTCCAAAATCCTTCTGAAACAGACAGAAACACACACCCCCACTCAAAATGTGAGCTCGATGACATCATGTTAGGTACGTGGGAATTCAGTGAACGTACTAGTTGATCCTAGTGAAGCAGAAGGTGCGAGTGACAAACCCTCCAGACATGGGAAAGTGGAATTTAGTATCAGGGAATCAGAATGTAAAACACCTACCTGCCAAGCAAGAGGAGCTGACACGCTCCTTCGTGCCAAGCAAAGTCCGTGGAGATCGAGCCTGCAGGCAGCTGCGCTGAGAGAAAGTTGTTTGTTCCGAGATCGCTTCTGTGGAGTTGCTATATAGTATGACAAGTTTCCAGGCTCATCCCGTTCATCTGGGGCAAGCCGGTACTTTCACAGATGCACGTGAAGGACGAGCGAGAATTTAGCAGCCACTCCCGCTTATGCAAGTCCCATCCGCACTTCTGCACATGTGCTTTTATCATGCTCTGCGTGGGGCCAGCGCGTACCTGGACCCAGGGGTTTCAAACATCCGCGTCCCTTTGCTTTTATGTCCAGCTGCATGCACATACACACAACCACAGCTCTGAGCGGTTTCTTCGTTCTGCTACAGATCTAGACGAGGAGGTCAATGACTCAATGAGCTTCGTCGAGAGTTTGTGGAGCTTTTATTTGTTTAGTTATTATTCCACGCGCGACTATGTTCACTATTTTAGGCCCCTTTCGCAGTGGGGCTTTCTGCAGCCGAACGGTGCTGCCCTTCCACAGACTTGAGCTCTCCCGGCAGGAGGACTCGGACCCCACGCCAGATTTTGTGGAGTTGTAGCAGTGCCCTATTGGCGATTTGAGTCGCGTCGTGGGTTCTATATGGTCTTATGACCAACTCCATTAATTTACGGGGTAAGATCTGGAAGCCCGCAACCACGCAGTTTAAGGTTGCCCGTTTAGTTTACTGCAAGGCGATCGAAGTCGGAACTGTAGCGCAGTCCGATCGGGTGTCAGTGCTGTACAGCACCCTCCCGGTTGTGATGGGCCCGTGGCGTATCAAACTGCAGGTCCCAGACCTCTTTTTGCAACAGTGAGTTGCTGCTCCGACTCCTCGATAGACCACTATCGGCACCCATTTCTCCCGGCTCACAGTAACTTCAAGGTGTATGTTTACTCGCTTTAGCAGCGAGGAGAAGCTATTCATTGCGTAGCGGACCATTGCTGCCTACTGCCTGCTGCTACTGTCACCTGGCTCGCTGCCTAGCTTTCGGTGCCTCCCTCAAAAGAGGGATACTGTAATTCCAGGGCTCTTTCACATGTTATATGACAGATGATGAGCGGATCGACGACCACATACGGGAATTGCGTTCGACTCAACCTTCCGAATCAAAGGATACCGAGTAGTGATAAATAGTGTATCTTTCCCCGAGGCCCGAAGATTGGATAGCGATATATTCTCGCATCTAGAGCTTCTTCTTGATTCTTTAACCTTAAAAAGTCGTCTCTGTGTTTGCACAAGCAATATGTTAAAGCACGTTTAGCGTAGCATTCGCACTGGCACATTGGGAACACTCTTGATTGACTCCAAGAAGTAAATATCCCGAATTCGGTTTCGGCGAAATTAGCTTTCTGTTGTTCCCCTGTATGTTGTTTTGGAAGTGTAATAGCAGCGCTGGTGTAGCTTTCCATTGTACCCCTGTTCTAAAGCTTAGGATATCGACGTATATATTAACTTGCCAGATCAGTACGCCGTGTTTCACTAACACCAGCAATGTGCCACTTTAAAATTCCTCGTGAAGTTCTGGAAATTTTGCCTGAGTCGTGCCCGATCCTTGTTGATTACACTGACAATCTCCACCAGCACTCTTTTACATTGATTTCTCATTGCGCGTTTAGAGACTATTCGAATTGACTTTCAACACTTTAACACACCGCTCATGTGTTCAGTGTTACTCGTCCACACACATCAGTTTTTCCCTTTACTATATTTGTTCATGTATGGCGGAAGTAACGTGTGTAAGATTTTCAAAGAGTATCCTTGTAAATCAGCAGGACGCAACGATATACGCAGCCTCATGATCAACACTTGTCGGCAACATCAAATACAGAGTCCTCTAACAAGGTATGTCCAGCTTGCCCAGCAATAGCATTGTTCACTGCAAAATTCTAGATTATGGAAGACTGCTGATTTTCCTTTCTAAACATTGGAGTAGTTCCTTGAATCGCATGCTAAAGCAGCTGAATACCGTATATCGGATTTATCCACCGAAGGGAGCCGAAGTTGGTGTTTCCGATGTACAGATTGTTTTCCTTCATGGTGTAACGCGGCTTGAAGAAAACCATTCATACATGCCTGATGGATCTGTGCTCTGGCCCGAAGTTTGCTACCGGAGCTGTTCAGTGGAGCAGTCATATACCTGGTCTCCTATGATTCCAGCGCTTCCTCGGACTCTAGGCATGGGAGGTCTGACCTCAATATCGCAGGAGAAACTCTAACTTGCATCTCGCAAAGATAGGGCAAACTCCCCGATGTCTTCTCATTCTCGTGGGTCACGACCTTGGAGGACTTTTGTTATCAAACAAATTTGCTGGCACGCACATCATCTTCAAACTACGCGAGGAAACCTGACACTAGGTAGGAGGCAGCGCGGTTCTGGACGCAACTGAATGGAACTTTTCTTTGCCCGTTGTGGAACCCAGGTTGATCTAGAAGGGGATGAAAGTGCTTGACGATGAGATTTCCAGGTTGAATGAGGAATTCCGGGCTTTGAAGGAGCTGTAGTTCTGGAAGACTTTCAGCATTCAAGCCTCTTATGGTCCCCAGCTGTAAGTAATACGTACAAAGAAATGAGGGATGAATTGGGATTACGGTTTGTACGAGAATATGTGTCAACTAAACAAATCAGCTACTCAAACCGAACGAGAGTTCAGTTTGCGTCAAGATTAGTGGCTGTATAAACCCCTGTAGGGCTCAATTCTAGGACAGACCTCCGATTCCAGTGCTTACTCTCACAGGCTTTTTCTTTCTTAGTGGATTGGTGTAGATCGCGCCCTTCCGTCTTCTTTCACACCTAATACGAGGTTTTCTTACTTTTTGTATCTTCTAAAGTTGTCAGTATTGGTGAAAGCACTATACTAATACTTTTAGGAAATAGTACCGCAGGATGAAGGTCATGGTGCCTTAGAAGAATCTCTCCCGGACCATTTACGTATTCCCCGTAGGTGTCTAAAAGTAATTCAGAAATTAACTACCATAGTGAGAGCTACCGGAAGCATTTTGGGCTCATGTCAGCTTAGGAGCAAAAGGTAAACCTAGCAAATTTACATTTCCTTCAAGGGTATAGTAGGTAGGGACCGCACCCGTATAAGTAGGAGGAACTCTTGAATTAACTTCACGGGGAACTACTGTAGTCACGCTCGAAGCATGTGATTTGGACGAACATCTGAAACCTTCAAACTCTCGGAATCGAGGCAAACCTTGAAACCAAGGAAACGCGACAGACAGGAGGCTGACATCGATTGCAACTGGGGGTGACGAATATGCGAAAATGACGTCCCACTTCTGTGCCTAGGTTAGACGTTCAGCCGTTCAAGCGGAGAGTGTAGCAAGTTGGGGGGATTTCTTTCTCCCAGCGGCGGCAGTACTAATTGTATATCCAGAGACCGAGCCGTTTCTTTACACCTGCTAACTGAGAAGTGGGATTAGAGAAGGGTTGGCCCTAGATTTCTCCGTAGACTTCATTATTTCCTCGCCGCGATGCAATCCTCCTCTTGGGAAATCAGACGTTCAAAGGAGTCTCCTTTTACGAGTGACCTTTTCAGCCGCATCTGTTGTGATCGATGACCAGTTCAGTTTCAATCGCTTTCGTATTGTTTAACGCGAAAGAAGTGAATACGTGAGGTATCTGGTTGTGAAAAGCACATAGAGTCAAAAACCACCTTCAATCACATGCGATCGCAAACTTCTATCCAAAACTTGATTTTTTTGCTATTGTACATTATCCACGGAATTTTCAAATAGATATCTCTTTGTGATCTTTACACAAATTCTTAAAACTTTGATCTAACACTACAGTTGTGAAAGTTTTCGAAAAATCCAATCCAACAGTACTCAGTATATTTCATACACATTTATGTGAAAGGAAATAAGTCACTTCTAAATTCACAAACTTCAATCCCTAAACTCCTCTAAACTATGAGCACAAACTCCTCAACAAATCGGAACTATGTGTGTAGTTTTTTGTTAATAGTTGAATCTCTAGCCGAACTTCCAAACCTATAGCATCCACACCACCGTTCTAAATGATATGTTCTTGATGTCGTTAGAAGACTTTCGATAAGCTCTTTCCAACTGCTTCACTCATACCTCCACTTGACTTGCTTAAAAACATTGACAGACAATCAAAGTTTTGAGCTAACTCGAGACTGAAAAGCTAGTATAGTGTTCGGTCCCTAGACTTCATGTCTCCCAAAATTGCAACAACTACGTGATGGCTCTCACAGTTTCACCAGAAATCCTAAAAGTTGCTGAAATCTTCAACCCGCCGTGAAATCCTCCTTTGTAACTCCAAATCTGGTGTTCTTGGCGTCACCACAAAGCTATTGAAAAGACTTTTCTACTCGTACCCACCATGCATGAGTTTGAGCAATGTAGAAATAACTATGCCTCTCCAAAGGTTGGTCTAACATTCCTCGAGATCTAAACTATGTGAAGATTCTCTCACTTTTGCAGCTCAGATCTCTCCAACACCTCGAAGTGATGAAATTGTGCGAAGGATCGTATAGGTTTGTCAAAGCCCTCAAAAATCAACCAAAAAATTCAAACATTTGTAACTTCTATCGTAAATTATATTGGTATTAATGGAATGGGCTTTAAAAATACTATCCAGCGGTATCAAAAGCTCTGATTCAGACATTTGTAACGATTTCTATGATCGCTAAAAGTTCGTTGTGACTTTCCAAAGCAGAAAATTGTACGAGAGCTCACGTAATTTTGGTGCCTAGATCGAAAATGACCCAAATGTTCTTCCACCCAACCTCTTAAGTCCCAAAAATCCAACCAAATATTTGGATAGCCTCTCGACTCCTAACCAAAAATCTTTTGAATAAACTCTAAAGGACCCAAACTTTATACTGTATTCTACAGCCATCCGATGTTCATTCTTTGTGATCAGTGCTGCAAATTGTAGATCTCCTCCAGATGGAACTTTTGAGATCGGGTGCGTAGAAAAAGGTTGGAGAAATCCAGAGAACGGTGTAACTGCAATTGTGGTGGGGGCTCCTCCTCTGACTAATCTCATTTAGATATAGTTAAAACTGATTAGCGGCGGATGGACCCACCACTAATGTAATGACTGTAGTGGTTTAATCATAAATTTGTAAAATTACGACACGGGGTGAAGGCGGGAGGCGGTAAGCGTATGATGTAATGATCACACCGGCATTTTTAATATGTTGTCTCTCCTTAGACGTTGGAACTTGCCGCCTGTACGCACGGCAGGTTTCTTTGTCTGCGGCAGGTGTACCTAGCTGGCACGGTCTGCATGACGCCATGATGCTGTGTAGGGGAAGACCACAGGGGCTGAATTTGCATGGATCTTTTTTGTTTCCACGGTGCGCGGACAGGACTTTGGGTCCTTCATTTCTCGTCGATCGTTTCTTGATTGCTCTTTTCTCGATTTGTGCCTTCTTCGTTTCTCTTCTCGTTCCTTTCGTTCGCAGGGTGGCGATACTGCACGAGACTGCAGGACAAGGAGGACGGCATAGAGATCGGGTCTCGCTTTCTCGTGGATGGTGTCGATTCGTGCGGACGAGGACTTTGTATCATAAGCAAACCGTACGATGACTGCCGATCTTTCTTGTTGGGCATCACATAGCCACGGATAGCTGTACACGCTATGACGTGGGGCTCGATTGCTACTTTTTTATTTCTGCCTTGTTGCTTCGTTTCTCGCATGGATTTGTCCTTTTTTTCGTTCGCAGGGTGCACGGGAGTAAGACTGCAGGGAGGACAGCATGGAGATTGGGCCTCGCTTTCTCGTCGATCTTTTTCTTTCACGCGCTTTGATTACTGACGATGTTCGTCACGACGGTACACGGTATGGCGTGGGGTCATTTTCATTTGCGCAATTCAATTACTGGTGATCTTTCTGGTTGACCACGGTGATAAACGGAATGGCATGGGGGCTGTTGCTCCTTCCTTCACCACAAGCGCCGTGGTCAAAGCTACCGCAACATTGCGATCTTTGCTCCTATGGATTCGGTCATCCTTTTCGTTCGTAGGATGACGGACACTGTAGTGCGCGTGCACGGGTCGGGGCTTTGCTTTCTCAGCCTTGCATTCTCAATGCAGGGACACAAGGCAGGGAGGAGAGCACGAAGACTGCAAGCAGGAGAAGGGGCCCCGCTTTCATCTCACCGATCTTCTGGAGATTCCACTTGGAGATGACAGAGACGAAGCGAGGTGGCATAGACAAAGAGATGACAGGCTGATATTGCTTCAGCTAGCAACATGGAGGAAGTGGAGACCAGCTACAAGCCATGCTGATATTGTTGTCTTCGCAGATAAAGAGAAGCCTCGAACCTATTAATTTCTCGTTGTTTCCTCTTCTTTTCTATTCTTATCTTCTATTTTCCAAATGTCCCAAGGTCCACAATATATGGGCATTTTCTTCGAGAGAGATGATACTGAAGGATGTATCTTGTCAGATAATCTTTATGTTCCTGCGACCCCACCTGATAACCCCACTCGTGAAAACGTGTGTGCAACCCAGTCTAACCCTTGTGAGGATTCTATTCTAGAGGAGAGGTTTCCTTTCGATTCTTTTGAAGCAAGTTGTTCTGATCGGCATCGTTTTCAATGTCAAGTAGATCGTTGTCAAGATCTCGAACATCACTATCATATCAACTTTATCGTGGAAATTTTCTTTCTTTTGGAGATGCCGAGCTTTATAGGCTTAGATCTTACATCTATATCGATTTTCAGTTCTGCAGCGTCTCGTCTGAATTTCTCATTTTGATCTTCGACTTTGTACTCATCTGTAAATATTTTTCACTATCATTTTTGTCTACAGACTGTGATCGGTCCCTTCCATTACATCGACTTGGAAGGTAACTAGTTGATTTTGCGTGACTCCAACTCTATTATCTTCTCGTATCTTAAATTTCTGCAATCTTTGCACGATCCTCATCTTCTGAAACGAACTGTACATGTCTATCGTCTAAACTGCATACAATGTGTTTGTGAGGATATGAAACCGTCTGTTTTTCATTTTGGATGTAAACACTTTCCTTACCCGTCTTATGTTGTTACGAAGAGCAGCTAGAGCTAAACGTGTCAACGCTCCACAGCTTACGCCTGATATGCGAAGAATTCTTGTTCCCAAACTCTTGGAAATATCGATAATTGTGAACTGCACGGGAGGGGACCTAGACATGTGTTATTTGTCACCCTTGTGTAAATTCCTAGAGAATGAATGCGCCAGTGGCTTGTATCTGTTGAGCGAGACGGAACTTTGTTGCATTTGCATGTACATGGTGTGATTTCTCTTCAGACTACCAGCACTGTACATGTGAAACAACAACTATTAGAGTTTATGTTTCATTGTGTAACCATCCTTAGCTAGTTGGGACTAAGACAAGTGCGCCTTAGTCATGAGAAGAAAAGTAGTTACATCTAGTTGCTTTGCACAATTCTTAGTGGAGTCGGATAAGATCCATGTCAGCGATCTATATGAAGTTCAATGTGATGCGAAAGTGCTAAATCATCAATCCTCATATGACTAGTGAGTGGTGCAAAAGATGTGCAATCCTATCTTGTCATTCTCTCTCTAGTATATAAAAGAAGAGTGTGTCTTTTTGGACATTCTATCTTCAGTCTTCTTGTGAATACGCTAGTGTTGTACAACGTCACTGTACTTGCTATTGACTAAGATGCGGGATAATTTTTCTACTTTTTTCTCTACTAAGTAGGTATAAGAATAATATATAAATTTATCATAGTCAGTAGATGGATAATTATATAATTGCTACTTCTATTGGTTGTTTTGGAACTTCGTATAACTATACAAGGTGTGGTAATAACAAGAAGATTGATGAGGAAAAGTGGAAATTTTGTATTGTTAATTTACATATGCGCATTCTCGTTAAATACATGCCTCATAAGTCATGTGTTGTAAGCATAAGAAGGGGAGATGTGTCGTTATCCTCAGCCTCTATAAAAGAACAGAATAACAGTTTCATGCTATTGAACCTTCGAAAGAATAAGCGCTGGTAATGAGTGATAGAGGTAGAAAGTATAGTAGTACAACAAGGAGAATAACGAACTGTCGCAATTGAGTTTTCTTTGAAGAGTAGAAGATTTCTTTATCTGCAGGAAATCTTCAGAGGAAGCTCTGGTAGTATCCATAATCACCTGGCAGAAGTTGGACGGCAAATTAGTATCCTGCGATAAACTACAATCAACAGGAGTTTTATGATCTGACCAGGATCACTTTGATCATTCATTATACTAGATAATAATAATGTGATAATCTATCAGTAGACTTGAACCTTACTTCATTTATATTTGATGTGATCATATACATATTTTCTAAATGATGTAATTATCATTTTCTTCTAAATCACCGGATTAAAAAATAAGATGTACAAAAAGAGGCTTTATTTCATTGTTTTCAGTCCTCCCGGCTGCCATCTATAAAAAAAACTCATTTTTATGTATTTATTTCCTGTTTTTTATCTGTTAGATCCGAATAAATTTACTGAAATATCCTGTTTCTATTCTTTATTTCCCTTTCTGATATGTTGCTTTTAATTCCAACCGTTGAAGATAGGTTATAGATCAACCCGTATTTGCCGTCTAAACCGTCATGACATGGCTTACTTTACCATTTATATACTTTATTATTCTATCTTTTCTTATTCCACTAAATATAAATATAAATATATTTGACCGCTAGTTCTTGGCTGCTTGTTGTACGCACCGTCTACGTTGCATTAAATACTTCGGTATCAGTTATTTACAGCACAGACTTCTAAAGATCACATTCGCTCATCCCTTTCTCCCTCTGTCCCTTTAAGCATCACGGAAATTATTTATGGAAAATACAGTCAAACAAAAGTAATCATTTATTCTGAAGAGAAAAACCTAGAATTTATTCCACGAGAGGGAGCAACTCCTGTTCATGAGATTATAGTTCGATTTTGTTTCTCTCGGCTTTGATCCAAGTGATTGTTTCTTAGAATACAAAATTTGATTTGTTTCTCTGTAAACAATTCAAAGTACAAAATTAGATTTTGACTCGTTCTTCTCGAATTGTCCTCCTCCTATCCATCCTCTGTTTTTTACAGCAATAATATTTTCTACTTATTTTTCATGTCACTATATCCACTTTTCCTCCGAAATGTACCTCAACACAAAATAAAGATGAATTTTCACCCTCACCTTGTCTTTTTCCTTCTCTACTGCCAAAAGCTCGTGAAGCATGCATATTTTATTTATTTAGCTGAAATTAAGGCTAGAAATCAAGAAAGGAGATAAATCTAGTATAATGGTTGATTCAAATAGATTATCGAGCACATAAGAAAGCGTCGCAATCCAATTTTCTTGCACCCTTCATTTCTTCTGGAAGAGAATGAGAGCTCGTTGTTGAGTGGATTCGAAATGGCCGACCTGATAAGGACACTGCCGGCACAGACGTTGGAAACGAAAGGGTTACGGGATTCCGCTTGGTTCAGCATAACGACGTGAAAACTGCAGAAATTATAGGGAGAACCATGTACAAAGCTTATCCAGTTCGAGCGCCTCCGACAGTTGTGAAGCTAGCACGGAAACGGAAAGCTTGTTCCCAAAGTAAAAGGCCTCAGGATCTGCAAATGACGGCAAATGACTCTGTTCCGAGTGTTCGTTCATATGCAGCAGTATTTGATCGTCTGATTCTCCTGTCGAGGTCTAAATACAAAGTGACACAATTAGGATGGACACAAACCAGTTCGTGTGAAATTACTGCGATGAAGAAGCAGAAGTTTCCGGGGTGTCATCCATGCTTAAGTTGGCGAGGCAACACATTACTTGTAAAAGGGGTGGTCTTCGCTCGGGAATTCGACGGTCCTCCTTGACAGTAACAAGCAGAAGGTCACTGTGAGAATCACACCTCAACGTAAGGACACTAACTTTGTCGGTCAGAGTATTACAGTTTGTCTGACCAGTTGGATATCCCTGGTAAAAGGAGCGTTTCTTTGCGAAGTTCAAGAACTCTGTACTGAAATTTTGCATGAAAATGCACAAGGAAGATCGACATACTCATGAACGTCTACGCCATGCTAGCGGCCGTGGCAGCATTTGCTTGGACACTACAAAGGCGACGCGGGTGGGGCCTGGAAGATAATGCTTGCAATGCGCTTCATCAGCCTATCTGCTGTGGACACATTTTACTTCGACAATAGGCCGAAGAACTGACTTCGAACTCCAGCGCTCCTGACACGTCAGAAGCGCTGATCTGAAACCGGTGGCACCCGGTGGAGCATCGCACTACTTACTCGAATTTGCCCCGAGAAGCGAGCCGGGTCTCTCAACTGCTCCCACCATGCATCTTGTCTCTTCTTGGGTCTATGCTTCTCGCCACTCTCTTAGTGGAAAAGCAGCGCCGATAACATTATCCGTTCCCCCTCTAACTCAAGT
Organism: Asterella californica; assembly: GCA_036924285.1. Lineage (NCBI taxonomy): Eukaryota > Viridiplantae > Streptophyta > Marchantiopsida > Marchantiales > Aytoniaceae > Asterella > Asterella californica. The sequence continues at coordinate 2,242,413 of JAYKYS010000021.1, forward strand.
AGTGAAGTAATCATCCTTGGCGTCGTTCTTCAGGCCATCAGTGTGCTGGGATTCTCTGCTACGCTTCTGAGAGTGCAAAATTTAATGTCCGCTCCGGTGTAGATTCACGAACAGAGAAAGCAAACAGGTGAATGGCCATAGGAAGAATATGCATACTTCGTTTCTTCTTCTTCAGATATGCCGATCGGCAAACTAGCTATGAGTTCGTCTTGATTCACAGCAGGCAGTGCTAACGGAGATAGACTTTTTCGTATTAGCCGTCGTAAGTATCCGGAAGTTGTACTTAAGCATGGAGTTTGTCCCCATCTTCTTCTCAGTAATGAACAGTCGCTGCTGCATCCTGTGCAAGGCCCTGCTTTCTTCGCTCCTGCATGAAGTACAGGACGCGTACACAAACGGCGTATTCATGGTTAAGTTATAGGAAAACATGCACACCCTGGTGCGTAATGCCCATGGATACAAGCACACTTATTTTTTCTGTACTGTAGGTTTAATTTGAGGAGTATTTAAATCGCCTATAGGTATTGGAGCTCGAGAAGTAACTTCTGCAACCTGCCATCGAGTTCTGATATAATTTCAGTTAGTTTTGATTCTGCAGCTTAAACAGCGGTGACTTTGCCGTGCAGAATTCTGGCTCTCATTGTCACTATGCTGTGTGGTATCTCAACAGGGATTGCTAAGTTTTGCGGACAATGCTGGAGGAGCAAATGATGTGAAGCGAACAGGAAGCCAGGATATTTGCAGGAGTGGACACCTGCTTATGGACATATACTAACATTTTACTCCTTCTGCGTTAAACCTCTGCACATTTTGTTTCGTTCTTCAGACGAGAAGAAATGTCGACGTATTTGAAGGACAGGCTTTTAGAAGCTTCAGGGGCCATGGCAAATAGTGACAACGGACGTCCCCGCAGAGGCCACACTAGAAACAGCTCTCATGCTAATCATGATAACAACAAAAATCGCCAACGCCATGAGAAGACTGGTCGTCGCGCTAACAGTCTGTCGGAGCAAGAAGTCGGTGAGGCCCTGTGTCTGAAATCGATAGATTGTTTCTTCTTGTAATTTGGTTCAAACTCGTAGAAACCTATAATCAGCGTTACATGCATTTCGCAATGTCCACAGCTTTACGTGCACTTGAGCCGCGGATCTACTTCTCTTTCTCTTCGCCTTAGAACAGTATGAGCATTGTTGGTTGAATTCCGAATGAAAATGGACCAAACGCTCATCAGGGTGGCTCACACGAGAAAAAATTATTACGTACAGCTGTTACACGAATTGAATTCACATTTGTTCCTTGGTAATCTTGTTCATGTCCACTTTCTGTCCGGGGAGGGCGTCCTTTTAGTGCTCAGTCTGCGTGGATCTTGTAGGAGGTCCAGTTCTCTCATCAGACTTTCATGCCTGAAGTTTTATGATTCAGTCTCATCATACTAGATTCTGTTCCACAAGCATGCAGATCTGTTTTCTACTTAAGCTAAGTGTATTACTCGCCGATACAGTTGAGAGAATCTACGATTTGAATGTTACGAACTGACATTGTTTTCTCGCCTGTTAGTACGCCGATTGAGTGGTCGAAGTCGGGGTCGTGGAAGTCCCAGTCTCCGACGTCGGTTCCTCATTCGTCTTGCGACGGCTCTTCATAGCTATGGTAGCTCTGCTTCGCGGACAGAATATTTGATTGAAAAGGCAGCTAATCGGCTTGCTGTTGAAGTCAACATCGCAGTGTTTCCATCGTTGATCCTTCTCGCTTTCCCGGCTGATGATAATGACGAGCTAGTAAAGTACGATTGTTCGAACCTGGCAGTCCCGAATCTGGAGTAAACTCTGTTATTTTCTTGTAAGAAGTGTAATATAATACCGGGGGAGGAAACTGCGGATGCAAAAACTGTAGTCTTGTTGTTTTCAATTCTTCGACTGATTGTCTGTCCGGTTTGCAATAGAGACGAGACGCATCTGCTTACTGTGGAAAGTGAGCTGGACGTTGATAAGCTCGGACGAGCAGATCATCTTGGGAATAACGTCGGAAAGGAAACTCCTCTGCTGCTGGCTTACTGGAGACTGAAAGCCATTGCGACATCAGCACCCGAATTTGGTCGATGGTGGTGGCGTCTTTTCGGATACGCGCTCTCCGCGTCTATGTCTGCACAGCTCTTTTTTAATGGTAACCAGTTTTCTTCCCTCGTAGTCCCAGAGCTGACATTGATCTATCTTAGTAGTTTGTTGTTGAGTACAGTAAAATCCGCGAAGAAACATGTTTTGCAAGTAATTTTGAAGCCTGCCAGTGGGTTGAAATTACTGTCACAGGTAGCCTCTGGGATGGCTTGTTGGCGTTGGTCCTGGGTCTTATTGTAGGCTTCATGGATCTGATCTCCGCGAGGTCGTCCCTTTTTGCCAGCGTGCTCGAGTTTATAGCAGCACTGGTCGTTTCGACCGGAGCTCGATTATTCAGTTTCTATATCACGAAAGTACCCGTATGCTTTTTCTCATTGGTGCTTGGATCTCTGGTGCAGCTTCTTCCTGGTAAGAATCTGGTATTATATCGTGAAGAACCAGTTCACTACGCTTTATAAACATGGTTATGACTGTCTTTATTGGTATTCTGGATGCTTACGGGTACAGCTCATACTGAGTTGACTCGTAAAGTTCCATTCCCTGTTCCTTTTTCCATCAGCACCAAGTTAGGATAGAACGCAAGATCACACTAGTGGAAAGCTTTTGAAGAAGAAATCTTAATTCCACCCAAATCCTGCGGACAAAGCATCAGTAAGCTCGAGCAGTAAGGAAGTCTTCTATGAAGAGATCCTGCCGGATAGATCAAAGCAAACCTCTGAGCTCACCATGACTGCCATGTGCAGGGATGTCCTTAACCCTCGGTGTAAGCGAAATGGTGGCTAAATCTCATGTAACGGGCACATCAAGGATTATGTATGCGTTATTCTCAGCTCTGCAGTTGGGTTTCGGTATTGCTGTGGGTGAGAATATAGTGTTCTGGGTTCCGACTTCTCCCTCCTCACAATGTGAACCTACTGGGTTATCCTTTTGGTGGAATCTTATATGGTAAGTCGAGAAGAGTCATGAGAACCTTTTGCTTATCGTGAGCAATGGACACAAACTTTTAGTGGATATCACCTTTCTTAAAATCTTCCAGAATCATGCATGAGTAAGCTTCTTTTGATCAGCCACGGCTACTTTACTTGCAGTTACTTTTCAGTAGGCTAAGCTAACCTGCTATTAACACTGCGCTTTACCACTACTGATATGAATAACATTCTTGCTTGCAACAGGTTTACTGGGTTCGCAGTTGCTTCTAATGTTCTGCTAAACGCGCGCTTGAACCAGTGGCCGGGGATGATTGTAACCGCAGGAGTGGGTTATATCGTGTCAACTCTATCGTCCCTTCGGTTGGATAGCAGTACATCATCTGTAATTGCATCTTTTGCAGTGGGATTGACAGGTCTGTTCCCTCATGTTCGGATTTGCCAACAGTTCTTTCGAAGTTTACCTTGATAGCGAACTGTAGAAGATATGGAGCTGTGCTTGCACCTTTGGTCCACACATTTCTCACCTACAGGCACTTGCAGCAAAGCCACCGCTCGTTGAGATGAAAGCCACCGCAAATCCTTCGTAGAAATTCTTTTAATGAAAGCAGGCTGCTTAATTTGTATTGGGATACTTGAGCTCTTGGACGAACAAGGATATGATCGAGCTGGAATGCCGCCTTTCATGCAGGAAATGCGTATTCGCATTTTCAAGGGGACCTTCCTCTGGTGATGGTGCTGTCCGGAATACTACTTCTGGTGCCTGGAGGAATTGGAGTACGGGGAGTGGCGACAATGCTTGAAGATGACGTCTTATCGGGCATGGGCTTCGTATTCGAGATGATGGTAGTTGGACTTTCCATCACAATAGGGCTTCTGATAGCGAAGATTATCTTTCCAACTGGTCTTTATGGCATAGGCAAGAAGAATGCCAACAACAAGTGCACTCTGGCAGCGCAGTTGGAGGAGGACAGTGCCTCGGACTCTCAACAATCCGAATCAGACGAGGAGGATATGGCTATATGATCCCATGCATAACCTTGGCGACACACGTGTACTTGCTTAAAGTTCTTGGAGACTTATCAGAATCGGTGGAGAAGGGGTGGTTTTGGAATCTTTGGAACATGACTCCATGACCGTCGTTTCCCTTTGGTGATTATGCATGTTAATCTAATCCCGGATGTATGCACAGCAAATCATTATCGTTGTTAATCTACTCACCCACCAGTTTTGCCGGTTTCATGATGGCGACTCTTTCTAGTCTTCGGAGTCTCACCTTCACCCGAGAACTACAGTGAAAGGCCCTGGACACAATGTAGTTCTAGAGAATCAGCATCAATGCAGAATGCATTATCAGGACAATTGTCTAAGTGAGCACCAACTTTAGAAGCCTCTCTGTAGTTGTAGATTGCTCGTGGCAGTCGTTTCCATCGCCTTCGTACTTTTTGTTTCCTGATAACATCAGGAAATAACCTGGTCCCATGTTTAGTTCCTCCCTGTTCAATTATATCTCCGTTCACCAAGGAGGATAGAGTCCGGTAGACACATTTGGTGGCAACTATATAAGGAAGTGGGAGTTTGTCACACTAGTCCGTTTCGCCGGCCGATCAAGCAGTTAGAATGCTGACCTTCAGTTGTCGGTCTTTATGTTTACCTGCCATCCCGAGCCCTACAACCGGGTGGTTTGTCTTCTCGACCAGTTCGTTCCCGAAATAATGATGAAGTGCAAAGTACGACCGATTACCTTATGTGTATATACATACTAAGATAGTGTTTTTCATTGGTGTTATGAAAAATTAGTGAGTAAGAAGATCAGGGTAAACTTGTTCTGAGTTTATTTTCCTGCATTTACGGTCGCTTTTCCACTATGTGTGTATTGCTGTTCGCAGCCCGAGGTTTACTCTTCTTGTCCGTCTTGGGTATGTCGTTGGTAGACCTTAGGTTTGCGTCGGTTGGAGTACAGATTTATTACTTGTGATTTTTCGGTTAGTTGCCAGACTGCTTATGTTTTGATGCTTACTCGTTGATCACGTATTCTAAGCAGATGAAGCATGCATAAACTATCACCTCCTCCGTGTTGGGATGGAGGAGGTTTTCGTGCATGCTTCGTTTATGACCAAATCCTTCTTCTTGGAAGGGTTTGTTCATAAATTGATATGTCAAACAAGATATATTTTTATTCGTTCCAAGGCTGTTTTTATACCCACAAAGAGATGATTTTACATTCTTCGTTTATAGGTTTTATATGGCAGCGGCAGAGGGGTAATCAACTCAATCATTTCTTAAATAAAAATTTATAAATAGATTTATATTTATAACTGTTTATTCGTAGCAGCGTGGGGTGATCAACTCAATAATTTTTTAAGGATATAGATTTATAAATTCATAAATAAATTTATATGTTTATTCGGTTGGACATTTGGGATGCATATCTTATTTAGTTTTAGCGTTACACTACTCTTCGTCTTTATTTCCTAACTCCACAGGTTTATCTTCGCTTCATCGATCTCATCGTTAGTGTTGCGATCTTTATTTGCTTTATTTACGTCAATTCTTTGTTCTATCTAGATTTTATTCAATCTTCGGAACAAGTCTGTGAACAAATCTGATTATCATCCAACCAGGACACTACACATCAGAGTCGTTTTTGCGAAATTAAGATAGTCGTCCCTTGGTGGAGAAGACTCCCCATGGTACATGGAGATGGATCGAGTTGTTGTAACATTGTGCTAATTTGAAGGTGTGTGCTTCTCGTCAAGAGACGTTGTGATCAAGCAATTTCAACGTTACCAATCATCTCCTTTGTTCGGTGACTATAGATTAAAGAATATATTACTGGATGACTCGGAACTTTTCTACTGATATTTATGGAGAAAAATTGATATATTTGGATTGTTCTATGTTCATTAAAAAAGAAAAATTTCATAGTATGAGATCAGTTTACATCAAACTTTTATTCTTGAGGAACAAAGTTTCTGTCATTTTTCAACAAAGAGTTTGATCGATTTGTTCTAAATGTAACTGAAATAATCAAATCTATTTTAAAAGGATATGGATCTGAAATAAAACCCTCCGTTCTGTCATGTAAGTAATTTTCTATCACAGAAACAGACTAAAAGATTCATTCATCTATTGTCAAAATGTGATAATATTTCTTCTACTTAATCGGGTCTGAACATTTTGAAATGAACAGAGTCAAGAAAAATATGCATCCCAAACAACCTAGCCAAGAAAGGGACAATCAGAGAGTATGAGAGAGAAAATAGAGGGAATGGAATGGTTTCGAAGGGTGCGACGGACTCAATGATTATTTTTATATTTTTCAAATTTTTCTTTTCATGTCTGTAAGTGATATTTTTATAGATTATAAAAAGAGTCTATACGTTATATAAATATTTTAAAATATGTTAAATTTAAATTTATTTTATTTTATAAACATTAAACGTTATCATAATCACAAGCTGGGTGAGTCTAGAGAGAACTCATAAGTACATACCACGCGCTGCCCAAACCATGAGACATAGTGCATGGTACATAGTAATCATTAAATTATGGGTGATTTAATTTATTACCTAATCTTTTCCATCGGAAGGGTTAGATAATAAATTAAGCCTACCACCTTCTCCATCCGCAGATGGAGAAGGTGATTATGGAGGCTTGCCTACCTAGATAAAAACTTTCTTACTACATCTAAAGACCACTAACAAATAAAACACCCTTGAAATAAACTTTTCTACCTAGCAGAATGTTACAACAACTCAAACATCTCCTAAAGCTTTTGATATCCACTTCCATGTCGAGGTACTTGGTCTTGCTGGAGAGTCTCCATCAAAAGCCATTAAGCCCTAGAGTATTTTGATGACTTCGTCTTCAACTCAACTTGGAATAATCGAATTAAAGTTAATCACCAACTTTACAAGTTCTGATTCATCTCGAAACAATCTATTTAGTATTGGTAGAGAAATGTTAGATGAAGACTTCGAGGTTTCTTAGAGAAAATTTTTTCAGACTCAACGAAAAGAAAAAAAGTAATATCATCTGACGGTATGACATGTGACACTTGGTACACTTGTATGCGAGATACTTGACACGCTCGAGTTCGCTATGGTTTTGACGGAGATCAAAGCGGAGATGCTCCTACTTGAGTTTCCTTTAGCTTGTGTACGATGCCTGATGTCCAGTTTTAGTGAATAGATAGATTAAAGCATAGCCTGACAATTCCATAGCAAGAGTAGCTATACTCCCTTCACGTTGTTATAAATCAATCAAGTTTTAGACATTTCTAATTTGCATCTCTAGAAAATCTTGTAGATCATCATACTGAAACGTGTACTTAGTGTTTCACCGACTAAGTAGAGAAGTGAAATTTTAAACATTAAATCTCTCTATATTAATATAGAGGTATACATTACTGAACATAACATTTGATGTCATCCTCTTTTGTTCATTATCAGATTGAGAGGTCTCTGTCCAGTCAAACTTAACTCTCTAGTAGATGGTTGATAAAACTGTGTCGTTTACATGGACCTGAAAGTTGATAAAATGGTAGGCAAGGTAACATACTAAATGTTACGATGAAGGTACATCGCTAGAGTCATCTTTCCGCACCGTAATCGTCTTCTGCTGCGTGTCTGGTCTCGTCTGAGGCTCTAGAGTGAGAGGAGAAGACATGGTAGCTGTCCGGTCTTCTTTCTCTAAGGTCTCTTCCTTCACCTCTCGCTGTCCCGCTGGCCCATACTTGACCAACTGATCTTTCGTCAGGTCCCCCTTGGACACATACAAACAGCAGAAGAAGGGGGTAAGATACCCTCCTGCTGGAGTGTCCAAGTACACTAGCTCGGTTTGGACGTAAGTGTGGAAGAAGGCACCCCAGTTGACGATCTGTCTTTCCCAGATAACTTCTAGGAACTCCACGTCCTGGTCTCCAAGGTATCTAACCTTCTAGGTCTTTTTCTTGGAGAAAAGGTGAAGGTACAACTTCCCCAGAGGACGCTTTTTAGACCTCGCATACTCTCTCAGAAGAAGCTTGTTGCGTAACGGGAAGACATGATCCTTGATCATTCTCTCCAGATTCTGCCAGCAAGGCTTCTCACAACTCTCTTCTTTAGTTCGGGAAGAAAAAGGAACAGACTGCTATGAGTCAGACAGAAGAGACCCGTAAAGGACTCTCACGTCTTCTCACGCATTCTGCCAACCTTTCCAATCTTCTAGCTCTCTAGGAAGATGTGGATTTGAGAAATCAAGAAGCTTGGGAGGCACAGACCTGATTCCTAATTTCATGCTTCCGCACCGTAATCGTCTTTTGCTGCGTGCCTGGTCTCGCTTGAGGCTCTAGAGTGGGAGGAGAAGACATGGTAGTTGCTCGGTCTTCTTTCTCTGAGGTCTCTTCCTTCACCTCTCGCTGTCCCGCTGACCCATACTTGGTCAACTGGTCTTCCGTCAGGCTCCCCTTGGACACATACAAATAGCAGAAGAAGGGAGTAAGATGCCTTCCTGCTGGAGTGTCCAAGTACACTAGCTCGGCTTGGACGTAAGTGTGGAAGAAGGTGCCCCAGTTGACGACTTGTCCTTCCCAGATAACTTCTAGGAACTCCACGTCATGGTCTCCAAGGTATCTAACCTTCTAGATCTTTTTCTTGGAGAAAAGGTGAAAGTACAACTTCCCAAGAGGACGCTCTTAGAAGAATACCTTACATACTCTCTCAGAAGAAGCTTGTTGCGTAACAAGAAGACATGACCCTTGATCATTCTCTCCAGATTCTACCAGCAAGGCTTCTCACAACTCTCTTCTTTAGTTCGGGGAGAAGAAGGAACAAGCTGCTATGGATAAGACAGGAGAGACTCGTAAAGGACATTCACGTCTTCTCGCTCATTCTCTCAGCCTTTCCAATCTTCTAGCTCTCTAGGAAGATGTGGATTTGAGAAGTCAAGAAGGTTGGGAGGCACATGCCTGATTCTTATTTCATGCTTCTCGAAACAACAATCAACTCTCAAGTTCACTTTGGATTCACATCAAGCTTCTCACAACTCCAATTCCAATCCAATCCAACTACTTGATGCGAATTGCAAACATTCAGCTTCTGGAAATGTCTAGACATTCAAACACGTCTTCTGTCCATGGATTCTGGGACAGAAGAGTAGTAGAGAAATTGATAGTAAGATCATCAAATTTAGGCAAGGAGAGAAGAGAAGCTCAATTTTCATTCGAGAAGAAATTGAGGAAGACGGCTAACAAAAATTGGATAGCGCTTCCGTGCTCAATCTTCTCAGAGAAATTTCAGGGGTGGAGAAGGTTCGACAGGCTTCCTGCAAACGATCGAGGAAGCGGAGGAGACATCAGAACAGAAGGCGGAAGCGATGAGGAAGAGGGAAGACATGAATAGAACCTCAGTACTGCTTCCAATGTGATACGCTTCTGACCGCTTCTTCAGTCTTCTGTGTGCTTCAGGACTTCGATTTCGCCTTCAATGTCGTGTCACGATCCTGCTTCTGCCTCCAATCTCGAACTGCTGCAAAACTGCTTCCACAATCGACCTCGATCTGTTGCACTCCGAAGCTTCACTCTCGATTTCCACCTTGACCCTCAATTTCTAATCCTCTAATCCTTTGGGATTCCCAACTCTTCTACCTTGAGTGCACTTCCTGCTAGAAGAAGTCCTCTCTTATTCACTTACTTCAGTTCGCTTCTGCGCGCTTCCAATGTTCTCTCCAATTCCAAAATTGAAGAAACAGCACATAGTGCTCTGGTGCGGATGTACCTCTGCTTCCTTGTCTTCTTCTCGCGATTAGAGAATGGCTTCGACTACCCTAGACCTACCTACTACAATGATGACTACACAGTAGATACACTTATCCCTTATCCAGTCAGTGCGTGGTTGATACCTCAATGTCTTCTCGGAAGCGTGCTCTGTCTTTTGACTTCCGGCTTCCAGAAGACATCTTCGAGAAGACGTCCGTCTTCCGACTTCGGAAGAACCAAACTTCTTCCCACAAATTCTCTTAAGATCATCTTCCCGCTAAGCCGAGTGTAATCTTAAGTAATAAAATTACTTCAATTATATAGACACGTCATTAACAACAAATTTTCAAAAAAATCTCTAATCTTGCAAATTGTAGGCACCACAGCAAGTAAATAGAGTATTTTTTATTTGAAAAAGGAAATTTTTCAAGCTTATTTTTGTAAAAATAAGATATTTTGTATTATTTTTTTTGAAGCCATCCATACCCGATGCTATTTCGTTTTGCAATTTTTTAATAGTATGATCAAGTTCAACCTCATTGAATGGATGTTTTGATGAATCTCTCCGTACTTGCATCTGGTTATTCTGAACAGATTCTAACAAAAGAGAGAAAATCCTATTTTGTACTTATGTAGTAACGTAGGTGACTATTGTCTTTGAGAGTATAACTAGAATAGAAAATACTACTTCAGCTAAAATCTCGTCTATTGTATGTTTTATTTGACCATCGTTAGAGATTATTTCTTTGACTACAGTTCGAGCCATTCGTATTCTGACCAGATTCTAATGATTGATTAGTCGGCTTTACCTTTAGTTGCACCGTTTGAAGCAAATCACTATAGTAACTATTTAGTTTATTTTTAAGTAATATATAATTTTTCTCTTATATTTTCATCTGTTTTCAGTCAGAAGAATACTAGTTGTCTCCAATTGACTTTCCATCGTCTTAATTGAATTTTTCATGTGGACGGGTTGTGTTTCGAGTAGATTTTGGAGGATCTGGAGTTGGAGTTTAAGGATTGTCATTTGGAAGGATATATGTAACGAGGCTATACTGCATTATTAGTCCGCAGTATCAGTCAGTATGGGGTCTTCTTCTAAAATCTGGAAGTATTCCGGATATGTGATAATGCAATCAGAGGAAGTATTATGATATAGACATGTTAGTTAAGAATCAGAGGTTCATCCGAATACTATAATTACTGAGAGTTGAAATAGTTAGAGAGTTGTATGATTTCTAATATTCTCAAATACAAGATAGTTAGAAAACTATGTGAATGTGAATCATGAGTGTTAGGAAATTCTCAAGAAGGCATTCCGTTTGAATGAAGGTCTGGAATTGTCGATCTGGATAAACTATAAATTCGAGCGGATGTGTCTTACTTCTAAGAGGAGCAAACTCACCGAAAACCACCCTTCTGACTGAGATTGAAAGTTCTATGATTCAGGACGTAGAACATTAATTCTATACGAATTAATGTTCTACATCCTACTTTCTTCAGTAGCGAGATATTGAACTTCCAGTAACCGGGCCCAAAAGGGGTTTTAGCTCTTGCTTTTATAGTAACAGTGAGCCATTGATCGTGATCCAAGACTACTCGAATCCCAAATATCATGACAAGTAATACACATCTTCCATACTTTTGCAGTATGAGATTGCGATTATAGTGAATATAGAGACTTTTTCTGTTTAAACCGTTTTCTTTTACTACCTTATTCACTTCAGAATTGGTTGTATATTAGAAAGGTGGCAGTCTGCTCTGTTTTACTAACTTCTACATGGAGCTGAACCAATGCCAAACCGTTTTCGAAATTCTAGACTAAACCATTTGTGACTTAAATCGGTTCTGAGAAATCTTTGAACTAAACTGTTTCTATACAAAATGGTTTTTAAATTTTAAATTGGACCATTGAAACTGTATTATCAACGAGCTTTTATTAATAAATTTTGGATTTTATCTATTTATAACATAGAGAATATGATATTATTGTATTTAATTTACGATAAAAATCACTAAAAAATGTAACGATTTATTAAGATTAGGGGAAAATATTTTGTAGTTAAATGATAATGTTTTCTATTAAACTATACCAACGAACCGTTTAAAAACTATTTATTTGGAGAACCGGATTGTCTAAGAGCCATTCAATGTGAACAACTGAACCTTATAAAAACCAAACTGTTACAAAACTCTAAACCAAACAGTTTCTAAATCGATCTGATATGAAACGGGGCTGACTATGTTGGACAGTTACCAGTAGCTGTTAAGTATACCGTAGTGGTTTTCCACTTCCCGGTGTAACTAATTCGCCCATATCTGTATCGATTATTCGGAAATATATTTTTCATTGTAAGAGTTGCTTTTGAAATCTTATTTCATGCATACGGTACGGGGTGCTTACTTTAGCTTAAATTCGAAACTGCGCTATAAGTCGGAAAATATGCAAATTATAATTCGCGCAGTTGTCTGCGCGAACTGGAACCAGTCTGTACGTAACCAGTCCAGAAACAAACAGAATCCTCTATTAACAACATTCGTACCTACATTCCAAGTAAGCCCTTTCTCGGTTGGTAATAACAGTTGACCTGTCGAGAAAGACTTTTGTTCTTCTGTTGCTTCATTTGCCTTTTAGGGAGTATAATTTTCATTTGCAGTGGAGCCTTTGATTGAGCCTTCCGGGCAGGAAAGTTCGACCACACGAACTACTTGAAATGGTAACGAGCTCGAGCGACCATCACGCTAACGGTGATGGTCGCTCGACCTGACGAGACAGATCACCCAAGCGGTAGATATCGATCGATTGTGGGATGCTGTTACTATTCTGACTACACATCAAATTCAGACGTTAGGAAAATGATCATTATATCCTATGAGGCTGAAACTATGCAGTTTCAGTCTCAGTTTCATACGATATCATAGTCTCAAATTTTCATTACTGTAAAAGAAGGATCTTCTCTCTAGATCTGGCAGCAAAGCTACCGGTAGTTCAAGTACAAATTATCCTGCTACTGATTATCAAGTACTGAGTTCAAGTACTGATTATCCTTTCTGACTTGGGACTTTCAAGTCCAGAAAGGATAATCAGTAGAGCACTGAGAAACTCGTAACGGTTGCTATTGGATTCAATTTTCTGTTTTGTTAACTTCATTACCAGTACTGAATGTATTCTTCATTCGTCCTCCAACGAAAACGTGCTGTTGATTTGCATTTTATTTTTACTGATGGACAGTTTCAGCATCGTCGTATATTACGATCGACATGATGTCCCATATTTACCTTTCTCCGCTAGGTAATAATTTTGTAGGTGCAAGAAACGCTGCCATAAGAGGAAGGATGTTTTTTCTTTTTCTGACTCGCATTAGCATTCTGATTCGCATTCTGATTTAAGATTCGTTCGTTTGTCATCCATGATGCAGCAACAATATCTTATATCCCAGAGAGGATAAAGTAAAAAGGATTCTCCTCTACGCATGTAGAAATTGTGATCACCAGGTTTCAAAGCTAAACTTTGCTCAAAGCTTCCAATATTGATGTCCTCTTGCAGATTGTGGTATAAATATACACATAATATATATATCAGTTCATATATATAGAATATATAGAATATAGAAGAAACATTAGCTAGCTAGTGTTGGAAAGGAACTACTGGTAGAATAGGCTAACTAGTGTTGTGGCTAACATGAGCTAGCTAGTGTTGGAAAGGAACTACTGGTAGAATAGACTAAGGCAAAACTCTAAGTTACGGCATAAAGACAGTATGAGAGTGTGAGAGAGCTCTTCAAGAGAGTGTAGGCAGAACCAAGTAAATAGATTACTCAATAATGTACAATGGCCTTGGGCGTGGATAATATACTCTTGGTCTTGGTCTTGATCTTGGTGACCTTACGAAAGGTCACCACCTAATAACCTGAACTTGTTACTGGAGGTATATTCACACTGTATACTAACACTCCCACTCAGTAACAGTTCGGATAAAAATATTACTGGCTAGAAAACATTCTTAGCTTTGGTAGTAGATAGTCCAACTTGGGAGCTGGTAAGCTCTTTGTTAGAATATCTGCAACCATGTCCTCAGTAGGACAGTATCTAACTTCTAGAACTTTTCCACCGACGTGATCTTTGATGAAGTGATATCGGATGTCGATGTGCTTCGTACGGTCGTGGAACTTGCTAGTGTCGACAAGGGCCATCGCGCTTTGGTTGTCACAATATGTAACAGTGGGCTCCTTGTCATGCAATCTGATGTCCGTTAGGAGCTGACGTAACGAGATTATCTCTGAACAGCTCGTGCTAAGAGTTACGTATTCTGCCTCTATGCTTGACAGGGCTACTGACTTCTGTCTCTTAGAGGACCAGCTGATGGCTCCTCCAGAGTAGATGAAGCAATGACCTGATGTAGATCGTCTTGTCTCTGCGTGTCCTCCCCAGTCAGCATCGGAGTAACCGAACAGAGAGTAGGACTGGGGTGACTGAGCATACTCAAGGTACAAATTCAAAGTTCCCTTGATGTAACGAAAAATCCGCTTCATAGTGACAATGTGTCTAGATCCAGGACTACTCATAAACTGGGAGAGTACACTAATGGGATAAGACAAATCAGGACGAGTGCATACTGCGGCCCAATTAATTGAGCCATCTGCACTCTGGTAAGGATAACTATTACATAGCTTCTTTTCATCCTCAGTGACAGGAGAGTCATCTGAGGAAAGTTTCTCACCTGTAACTAGAGGGGTGCTTACAGTTTTCCAATCCTGTAAGCCAAACTGAAATAGTTTCTCTGTCAAATACAAAGTTTGACTAAGTCTGATAGTGCTAGAAGATGGATCACGGTTAATCTCAAGGCTAAGGCAATGATGGACTGGACCGATGTCAATCATTTTGAACCGTGAGCTCAGTTTCCCTTTTACATGAGATAGTAGAACATCACTGCTACTGGCAATCACGGTGTAGTCCACGTAGAGGGCAAGGATGACGAAGTGCTGTTTCTGGTGCAAGTAGTAAACGTTTTCGTCTGCACCGGACTTAGCAAATCCAAGAGAAAGCAAGAATTTATCGATGATCAAGTACCATTCTCTTGATGATTGCTTAAGACCGTAGAGAGTCTTAAGCAATCTGCATACTTGACTACGTTTTGCTGTAGTCACTTCTTCTGAAACACACATGTATATTTCTTTGTTAAGTGTTCCATTCAGAAACGCAGTTTTAATATCCATTTGATGTACATGTAGATTATATTGCGTTGAGATGGCAAGGATGAGCCGTATTGACTAAATACAGACTATAGGGAAAAAAGTCTCTGTGTAATCCAATCCATAGATTTGAGTGAAACCACGAGCTACGAGTCTCGCCTTGTAACGAGCAATGGACCCATCGGTATTAAGTTTCAACTTAAAAGTCCACTTACATGTTATCAGTCGGCGTCCTTGTGACAAGTCGGTGAGTTTCCAAGTACCGTTAGATTCGTGAGAATCTAGCTCCTCCTCTATTGCTCTTCTCCACTGATCAGCATAAGGAGAAATACTGCTTCTGTGTAAGAAACATGTTCCATTGGCACAGGTTTGAGAGTTATCATCAATGCATGCTTGGTGTTTTTCAGAGACTTCGGGATCAACGATGAAGGGTCATAGCCTTCATCTGGGTTTCGTTGTGGAGGAACTGAATGTCGAGCTGATCGTCTCAGTGGAGGCGGTGCTGAGAAATCCAATGGAGGAAGGGAGGACTCGCTGTGGGTAGGACCGGAAACCCGTGGTGAGCGTGGTGATGTGCGCCGAAGGTAAGGATGGCGTGGGCTCAAATTCTCTGCAGGAGGAGAGTGATTGTGCGTATGGCTAGAGGAGTGAGAGCGTGGGAGACGACTACTCTCACTAGACTGTGTACTGCTGGTGGCTCCTCCGTCAGGACCATGACTGCTAGAGACTCCTCCTCCAGATCCAAGACCAATGGAAGGGATTGGAGCTGGACCGGCAGGAGATGGCAGAGGAACTCCCACTGAAGGGAAGCCGGAAGAGACGGACGGAATGTAAGCTGGGCCAGCAGAGGGAACAAGCACAGTGTGATAAAAATGGGCGTCGGTCTCAAGAGACTCTTGAGTGAGTGAGGGGTCAGCAGAGGGGGCGGATGTGGGAAGGAGAGTCGGGAAAGACTCATCGAAGATAACATCACGAGAGGTAAAGATATGATCGTCAGATTTTCTTTGAAGACGGTAGCCTTTACTCTGACCGCTATAGCCAAAGAAGATACACTCGTGAGAGCGATCGTCGAGCTTTGTGCGCTCAACCTCGAGGACCTGGGAAAAAGTGCGACAACCAAAGACGCGTAGAAAGGAGAGATGGGGTCGACGAGGAGTTGTGGAGGTATAGGAGTGCCAGAGTTCAAAAGGTGTGGTCATAGACAGGATAGCTTTAGACGGACACCGGTTCTGGAGGAAGGTGGCGCAGGTGATTGCTTCACCCCAGAAGGGCTTGATTGTAGAAAGATCGATACTTCGAGGACACTCCAAGAAGAGAGAGAGCGAGTAGACAAGGAAGTAAAATAGGAATGAGATGAGAGAGGCTTTGCCTCTCTCTGTATGTATAGTGGAGGTGAGTACAAGGGAAACCCTAATGGTGGGTTAGCCCTCTAACTAACTCTAACAACCCTAATCATCCGGCTAATGATAGCCGTCGATCTACTAGAGCTTGGGACTATATCAACACTCCACTTCAAGCTCATCTCTATATCCTGTACTCCTAGACAATGTCTGAAAGCATCAAACTTATCTCTAGGCAATGCCTTAGTGAAAATATCGGCAACCTGATCCCCTGTGCTCACATAACTGAGCTCAATCTCTCCTGCAAGGACCTTCTCTCTAATAAAGTGATAGTGCACCTCAATGTGCTTCGTCCTAGCATGGAAAACAGTATTACTAGCTAACTTCATGCTGCTAATGTTGTCTGTATATACAACAACAAGATCTGTACACTCCACACCAATATCAGATAGCAGACATCGAAGCCAAATCGATTCGCAGGTTGTGTTCGTTGCTCCTCGATACTCTGCTTCCGTGGACGACAAAGCAACTGTGGGTTGCTTCTTAGAAGCCCAGCTTATAGCAACGCTTCCAAGTCCAAAAGCGTAACCCGACGTGGATCTCCTGTCGGCACTTCCTGCCCAATCAGCATCTGTGTAGCCGTGTAACAACAATGGTCCACCGTATCGATAGTGAAGTCCATACTGCATCGGGAACTTCACGTAGCGGAGGATCCGCTTGACAGCCTCAAAATGTGGTCTCCGTGGTGACTGCATGAATTGACTAATCAGACCGACAGCATAGCTCAAGTCTGGTCTGGTGATGGTCAAGTAGATAAGACTCCCAACCATCTGTCTATACATGCGTGGATCATCCAGCAACTCACCATCCTCTGCTCCTAGCTTTACCCCTTGCTCTAATGGTGGAGCAATGGGTTTGCAATCAAGCATACCAAATCTCTCAAGCATACTGAGAGCATACTGTCGCTGTACAAGCCAAACATCCTTCCCATCTCTAATGAACTCCACACAGCAAGGAAGTACTTGAGTTCTCCTAAGTCCATCATCTCGAACTCGGATTTCAAGTGATCCTTGATCTGGGAAATAAGCTCCTCAAAGTTACCAGTAATGATCAAGTCATCAACATAGATGGTGATCACAACAATCCGGTCTTGTATTCGCAACGAATACAAGGTAGAGTCTGAACTACAAAGGTGGAAACCAAGAGACTGCAAGTAAGAACTGATCTTTGCATACCATGCTCTTGGTGCCTGTTTCAGACCATAGAGAGCCTTTCGTAACTTACATACACGGGAAGGGAACTTAGGATCCTCATAACCAGGAGGTTGCTGCATGTAGACCTCCTCGTCAAGATCGCCATTGAGAAAGGCGTTCTTGAAGTCCATCTGGTGCATCTTCCAACCTTTCTGAGTTGCAACTGCAACTGCTGTTCGAATAGTCACCATCTTCGCAACAGGAGCAAAGGTCTCCTCAAAATCCACTCCATGTGCTGTGCATAGCCCTTAGCTACCAATCTGGTCTTGTACCGACACACGGTATCATCCGAGTTGCGCTTGACCTTGAAGACCCACCTGCAACCAATCGCTTTCTTACCTTGAGGTAAGTCTACCAACTCCCAAGTCTGTTGGTGATGAAGCGCAGCAAGTTCAACTTCCATAGCACTTACCCATTGGGCCTTGTGCATCGCCTCCTCAAGCGAACTCGGTTCTTGTTCCTGAAGAACATTGGTCATATATGCATGGTGCGCAGCAAGAAAACCTTCATGCATATACCTACTCATTGGATGTTTTGCCCGCTCAGATCTGCGAGAGATAATCGGTGCACTAGTCACCTCCTCTTGCAACTGATCTGACCGAGACGCCAAGGTCTGGGACAAAGTATCAAGTGGATGTGGAAGATCCACATATCTGGATGAGTCAAACATACGATGCAATAGCACGCGCCCATCTTGTGTAGAAACTACACTAGTTCCACTAGGCTGTGTTACGTGGACTCCAGCGTTAGCAACAGCTCTATGTGCAACAGATTCTAATCTGGAATCAGTGACTTCTCCAGATCCTCCACTCAACGTACTACTCTGAGGTACTACAGTGGACTGACTCTTTGGTTCTACAGTAGGTACAGGGATGGCTACGACAAGTGCAGGTGCGAACCAAGACTGTAGCTCATCAAAAACGACATCTCTACTGATATAGAACTGCTTGGACAAAAGATTGTAGCACCTATATCTTGTGCCTTAAACTACCTGGTAACTCAATTCAACCCATATGCTACCACGTCAAGTCCCCTAAAGCGCCAGCGTATAACCTAAACTACCTAGAACGACACATAGCCTTGAAAGTAAACTAAAACCAGCTAAAAGCGTGCATGGACAACACGTAAGTACAACCCATGAACTAAAGCCCTATCTACATGACAAATCAACCTACTAAGACCCAAAATATATAACATCCTCAAGTGTCGACATCTCTGAGGTCCCAACTCTACTCAGAGAGACTAACGCTAGACAGAGAGGTGAATTATTTACAATGTAAAATGATTCACATCACGACAACGAGCTGTTGGAAGGCAATGCCCATGCGGAGGATACTCCGGTCTTTGAGGAGATGGGGGACATGCCTAGCATGTCTACGTTAGTACCATCTGCCTTGGATGTTTCACTCTGGAGTTCGAGTGGAGAGTTGCAGCAGTATGCTGATCGGTTGGTGCAGCAAGCTTGGAGTGAAGCCTTTGTACCACCAGTAGAGGAACCAAAGGTTCATGCTACTGGTCCTGTGACCTTATCACCGTTGGATACAACTCTCATTGTGTGACAATATCCAGAGGAAGGTATATGTGTGCTGGAGCTGTTTGGAGAGATCAGCACAAGTTTGGCTGCGGTATGTATACAAGTACAGCGATACTTGTATGTGGAGAGAGATGAAGTTACGAGATGCATCTCATTGCGTCATGTGACACGTTTGGTGCAGAGATATCTTGAGTTGTTGTCCGTATCAGTCGTTAGAAGATACCAGCAAGCATTACCGTCGGATATTTCACTGCTGGGGCGCATGATCTCACGTTTGTTGACATCATTCACTTGGTGATAGCCGGGTGACCATGTCAAGATCACACGTGTGCTGGGAGAGGTCAGGGTTTACATGACCCGCGATCCAGATGCATCATGTGGATTCTCCAACGTACATCTTGAAGAACGTTTCTTTGTTGGGTGATGATCATACACAGATGATGACGAGTGTGCATCAAGTGCGGTCTTGGGTTAGACCGGTAGTGTTGTTGGATGCAGCGAGAGTAGGATCTTGTATACATCGTCCACGATTGTGATGGACGACTTTGTTACCGAGAGAGGTGCTTAAGCATGCACACGATGGAGTGAGACGACCAACATACCTCACGGTTGATGACATCTTGGATGCAGGACGACGATCTCAAGTAGTGAGAGTCGTCGACAGATCACCCATGACAGTGGTGAACCTAGTGAGACGGCCCATGGTAGCGTTATCCACTTTGGTGAGCTTTCCAGCGTCACATGCTTATAGAGATGGAGGACCTGGGCTTGTGTGGGATGCTCAGTTACGGCAGTTGGTGGAGTCCAATGCCGATGAGAGAGAGCGAGCGATGGGTTTCACTACGGGTACGACGGCAGTAGCTTCGGTGTCGAAGGCTTCACGTCATCAAGTATTGGGTCAAGCAATAGACTTGAATTGCTTGACATGGATTGTTAGCCTTGGATTGACTGAGCAGCGTCGGATGTGATCGACGGGTGCTATTGCTCGGATACTTTTGAGCTCTTTGTCTATCGAGTCGGTGGAGATAAAGACTGGGGGCGAGGCGTGTGGAGTTCGTCATCCTTGGACATCATGGGATGTCATAGGAGAGAGTGTGGAGCTTGCAGCTAGGACTGTAGGAGTTTTTTGCACAATGGCGGTAGAGGTTGTTGGTGGTGAGCAGAAGAAAACTGCTTCAGAGGCTACAAGATAGCAGTCAATGACTTCGTCTTCTACCTCTAGCATGGTGACAGACGATACTTAGGAGCCAGAGATTGGACCCAAGCTTATAAGAGAGGAGAGACGAAGAGTTCAGAGATTCTTGAAGAGCTCCAGGAATTGTTTTACCTTTAGTATGAAAGATTTGGGTACCTTGAAGGGACCAGGTATACGGATCGACTTGGCTAATGACACGCCAATCTTACGACGTCCTTACAAGTACAGTGATATGGAGAGAGCCTTGATCCAGAGTAGGACTCAAGACTTGTTGGGGGCTAGGTTGGTGGAGATGTCGCATGGAGAGTATGCATCTGTCATAGTTATGCCAGCAAAGAAAGATATGTATGGCAACTATACGGATAGGCGGATGTGTGGAGACTACCGTCTTATTAATCGGCAGACGAAGTCCGATAAGTATGTCATGCTGACACCTGAGGAGATCTTTGATGCAGTGGGGCATGTGAAGGTCTTCAGTACTTTGGATCTTCGAGCATGGTATCATCATTTGTCAGTGAGAGAAGCAGATAAGTCCAAGACAGCATTTTGGAGAATAGACTCTCACGACAAAGATTGTTTGTATCAGTGGCGGTTCTTACCATTTGGGTTGAAGAACGCCCCTGCTGAGTTCCAGAGGGTGATGGACAGGATCCTAGCCGGATTGGATTTTGTCAGATGTTATATTGACGACATCTTAGTTTATAGTACTATTGTAGAGGAGCACGAGAGACACTTATGAGATGTGTTCGAGCGGTTGAGAGCTCATGGGTTGAAGTTACACCCTGGGAAGTGTAAGTTCTTCCAAGAGTTGGTAGAGTATCTGGGCCACACCATCTACCCAGGTGGGTTGGGTGTTCAACAGATGAAGGTGGACCAGGAGTGACAGTGGGAAGATGAGCAAGAGCGAGCTTTTGTAGAGCTCAAGGATAGGTTGACATCTGCTCCCATCTTGAGGAGACCCGTTAGGGAGCGTCCTTTCCAACTGCACACTGATTGGAGTATGTTGGGACTTGGAGCAGTGCTGACTCAGCATGATGATGAGAAAAAGGAGTTTGTGGTGGCGTATGTCAATCGCTCCAACAATTCAGCGGAGGTGAGGTACAGTTCGTACGAGGGGGAGTGTTTAGCTGCAGTGTGGGCTGTTGCACACTTCTGATGTTATTTGTTTGAGAACCCCTTTACTCTCATCACTGATCATCAGCCGCTCAAGTGGTTGATGAATTCCGACAAGTTTACATGGAAGCTTGCACGATGGACTCTTATCTTACAGGAGTATGACTTCTAGGTAGTACATAGACCTGGAGTTGTAAACGTAGATGTCGATGGGTTGAGTCGTAACTCATGCACGAGTCAGCAAGATCACACTGGGACTCGATGGCATGACGAGGTTGATGAGGAGATAGTGCCAGGGTGGCATGCATCTGTCTTTTTTATGTGTTGGTCGTGAACTCTAGTATGGAGGACTAAGTTGTATCTTTCTCTGATCAGAGAGTAGATGATGAGTCTCCAGATCTTGAGGGTGGAGATGGTGTACCAGATCAGCGAGATATTCATGACGATGTGACTGTAATGGAGTATCTACGTACTGGCATGATGGTAGGCATAGTAAGTACCAAGGAGCCAGATCGTGTCTTTCAACGAGCGAAGAGATTTTGATGAGAAAGACGACATGTACTTCGAGTGTGGGATGATGAGAGAGTATGGATAGTGCCACATCCATCTCAAAGAGCACAGTTAGTACGACATGCTTATGAGGAGTTGGGACATTTTGGAGTGAAGCGTACGCATAGCTTACTCCAAGGACAGTATTGGTTGCGTGGTATGCACGTCAATGTGCAGCAGTTTGTCGCACGATGTGTGGTGTGATCGAATACGAGCATCGTTTAATGCTCCTACTCCACAGTTACATCCCTTACCGATTATGGCGTTGGGTTACAATTGGAGTTTGGATTTTGCAGGACTCTTATCGTTGACCGTATGTCACCACCGGTATGTGTTGGTGATGGTGAAGCACTTCTCCAAGTGGATTGAGTTGGTGGCATTACCGGACAAGACGAGTGAAGGAACGGCATATGCGTTCTTAGATCGAGTGCTGAGTCATTTTGGAGCACCAGCTGAAGTGTTGACAGACCAAGGTACATAGTTCTTTGGTGAGTTTCAGACCTTGTGTGATCAGACACTGATTGATCATCGGACTACATCTCGAGATCATCCTGAGGCGGATGGTTTGACGGAGAGGATAGTTCAGACGGTGAAGAGAGGATTGCGCAAGTATGGCTTGCAGAAAGGCCACTTGGGAGACTGGGATGTACAGTTATCATGGTTGGCTATGGACTACCGTTTTAGTCGACAAGCGTCTTTGGCTTCCTTCTCACCGTATTTTCTATTGTATGGCCAAGATCCAGATCTACCTTCGGTCATTCGTCGTGATTCTGCTGAGGTGCTGAACCTTGACAACCCGGATATGTGAGTGAACGCATGTTCTCAACGAGCAGAGACATTTCGGAGAGTTATGCCTATGGCTTTTGAGAACCTAACGATTGCTTAGCATAGAGACACGTTGCGATGTGTGACTATTCGAGGAGGAGGTTATCGGTCATCGATTCACAGATTTCATCTTGACGATTATATCTATCTACAGCAGACTACACCGATGACGTTGTCCGGATGGAGACCAAGATGATGGATGATGGATCTCATTATGCTAGGATCCGTAGTCCAGATGATAGACGTTCGAAGCAATTTTTGACCAATTGCTCAGATACATCTGACAACTAGATAGTTAGGATAGTTTCTTGACATAACAGTCAATGAACATATTTTTAATGGATTAGTATATAATAGACTTTGCCTCTGAGGATCGTATTCTTCGATTAGTCAATCAACTGTATAGAAAAAACCTATATAAAAAAGATTTATAATTTTTAGGGAAACCTGCATAATGAATGTGAATACCTTGAATGTATTATGACATCAGTGTAATGCTCAATCACTAACTCTCTTACATTCATTTATGAAAGATTCTGACTTACTAGTGTTCTACACGAATAATATATAACATCAGACATATCAATTGCATTAGAACTGAATCAAGCAAAGAATAACATTCAATATGTCCGATAAAATCATTGAGTATATATATAGTAATACAAAGGTGTAAGTATATATTTTGGATTACTATGTTATTCTCGTCGACATAATTTAAATACTTACAATTACGACTAAGACTAGATAATAGGCATCTATGTCACAAACATTAATGATCCTCATATGACATTACTAAACAATATACTCTGTAAGATTATGATAGTAGTACCATTAACTAGATTTACCCCAATATAAACAGAGATGATGTCAATGGAGAAAAATGAATTTACTGACCACATAGCTCAGAGATTTTATTTTCCTTTCATCCAGAGAGAATGTAATACTGCAATGAAAGTATCACCTTCTGACATAATCTCTTCAGCACAACGGTGATTACTGAGAAAGATACCGTAACTTTAATACTGTCTTCTCAGTAATATGCATTGTGACAGTAATATGAGAGTCAAATGGAGCGTGCGAATATGTAGAAAAGGAAAAGAAATCATTGCACGCAGAATGAGAAGTTCAAATCAGCGTAAGCAAATAAAATCAAAGCAAGCAAAAATAGTCGACTTCTACCATCAAGCTTATACGTGATTATCAATTGGTTGATTCGAACACTTATCTACATAAAGTACTGTATCAATACATCTTTACTGCAGCACTGCTCCATAGCGTTTCATCGTCGAAGTCATGTTTATGCAGGTGCGACAGAAATGGTGTCAACCCTTGAGTCTTGAGGTGATTACCTCACCTCCTTGAGGAGCCAACCAATCGACTCAAGCCAAGAAAACTGGTTGTGAGGATCTCCCATTGTAGACATGTCTTGTCTGGGAGGGAATAAAATAGAATAGAAAACTGAACGGTTGGGTTCATCAATTTTAGTCACACCTATTGAATATTAATACAGTTCGTGTATATATTTCTCCATAGGCAGAGAGGAAGAAACGGCAACTCGGCGCATGGACATGAGGGCGTTCGAAAACTTACACGCAACTACACCGAGCCAAGACCTTACGACAGAAGCAAATCCAAAGAAAGGTTGAATTGGAGAGCCGAGTGTAACAAGAGGAGAAAGTAAAACACAACAGGTGCATGGAAAGCACACGACGAGAATATACGATGCATAAGCATCGAGCTATACTGCAGAGCAACCAGAGATTTACTTCACCGCACCCTAATAGATTTGTCAGACTTGACCCACCCTTCTTAAGATTGTATTATTTGACTCCACCTTTTAACTAACAACAGCAGCTTTATTGTACTGTGAGGACACTGCTTGTCTAGAGTTCATAATGTGTTGTAAAGATATTTTAAACTGAACTTTCTATGTAGATTAATAACTTGCTGTTGACAGACTACTTTCATTCAGATGATATAGGATTTAGACCTGCTGAACCTGCTATTGCAAGTAAAAGGTAGAATCAAGTAATGCAATGTTAACAAAGGTGAATCTTAGTGGTGCAGTAAAGTAAATTTCTTGCCGACCAACAGAAGCATGTTTGTATATGTGCGTAGTTTGGAAGACGATACTGTATGGTCTCGTTGGCTCGGGAGTCGGGACTGGAGGAGCATTAGGAAATTACAGTACAGTGCCAGATGCTACTGTCTGCCGGTTAGTTTGGTGAAGGGAGGAGACCAGTTCTGAGGCGTGCTCCAGGAGCCCCCCACCCAAGCACGCATTCTATCTGGTTGTGGACTTTAGTGACGTCCTGACAAAGAGAGCACTGTACTGAGAGAAGAACTAGGAGAGCAAGAGCTTAGAGCGCCACCACCACCCCACGTTTGGTTCAAAGAGGGGGCGAGGGGGGATTACAAGCCATCCTTTGAATGTTTCCCCCCCTCTCGCTCTCTCTTCGCTTCTTTTCTCTTTACTGCATGCATACTATATGAATAGGAAGGGAAGGCATGAGCACTTTCGGACTGCTTGTTGAATACGGCAGCAGAAAGTCATTATGGTTTCACGAGGCCTCTACGAAACCAGAGCAGTTGAAACACAGTCGTGTTACATAACACAACTTTTCAATATCCCAAAGAGCAAATGCGGCCAGCCAGTGCAAAACATAACATAGAAGTGTGAGATTCCTTGAGGTACTCCAGTTTTCAGCTCATGACGGGATCTAAGCCTGAGGAGTAACGCACATGACTTTGGGGAATGCGGAGCGGAAGAATAAAGGGGAGAAGATTCCTTTGAGGCATAAAATCCAAAATTGTGTCAGAGTTCGGATAATACATATCCAACTTGAAACTGAAACTGAGAGTTTCGACTTAAAGTACTCGATCACTGTGACTGATTTCAAGTATACACAGAGAAACGAGTTATGGTGGTCTAGTCCAATATAAGTAGTAGTGAGTGATAAAGTGACTGGGAAATTTACGCGGAATGCAAGCGGAAGGAAGCTGCAAACTGCGGAACGCAGTTTCCGAAGAAATGCATTATACGTGGACGAACTTTATAGGACCCGACTCTGACACTCTGCAAAAGTGCACTCCGCGCGTTGGAACCTGATGTGAATAACTCCTGACTCCATCCGTCAAAGTGTCATCGGGAAGGAAGGACTGCAAAAGTACACTCTCCTTAGAAATCTTTGCACTGTCTTTTTACCTTTAAGTAAAGAATGAATGCAGTGCCACATGTCCTATATGCGAGCTTCCATGTGTCCCCCGTGCTTTTTGCATACAGCACTTTTGGACTTTGGAAAAAAATGAGCCCTTATCCCGAAACAGAACAAAACAAAAAGCCTCAAAAGTTATGGCGTAACCGAATTTCTAGCCATGGTTAAAGCGCATCCTTTGGCTCCTGTTTGGCCCCTTGGCAGTCTCAGCAGCGGTTTTACAGCCCTCTGCTTATCTAGCCAGGTTTCGACCAAGGCCCATCTTAACTATCTTACCCCTCACTCTAACCGGTGATTACGGCACTTTACACTACTCTGCCCCCTCCTTTCCTCGCTCTTCTTCCCCTACCGACCTCACTGACGTCCTCCTCATGATCAGCTACATTTTACCGAAGCATCAATTTTAGCCGTGAATCAGGAGCATCTCGACCCACAAACACACGTCCTGTTCGAATCACCTGACGGATTCTTACCTCTCAATGCTGCTGCCATTTACCCCGAGGTTACTCATCCAAGCACGTTAGGGCGTCTCAGAGATTAATTATCACGATCGATTTCTCGTAGCACCTGCAAAAGGACCTTGTTGTTACATCGGCTTTTGAAGAATTTACCTGGTTTGTACTGTGGACGAGTAAGTTCGTATGAGATGGGGAAAGGTACAGAGAGGAAAAGAGGGAGAGAGAGAGAGTTTCGTTGGAGAATAATTCTAGATCGAGCTTAGCGGCACTGTACTAGAGGAGACTTTCTTAGCGGTGGTTATGGGGTGCCCTCTGCTCATCGTAGTTCCGTGCTGTTCGTGGTAACGAGCTACATGTAGCGAGTGAGACCTAACGAGAATGTGCCAAAATTAAACGTGATTATATGTCCGGGAAAACCTGCTTTCATAAATGAGAAGGAATGGTCGAGTGATGCACGTCTTGAGATTTGTGGTGCTTTGGTCCTCGGGCGGGAGGGTACTGCAGCAGCATACTTGTGGCCGTGACTACCTCGTGTTAGAATCCCCCTAACCCTGACCTTAATGGCTTTGGCCCGTTGTTCTACTCATTTAAGAGCCAGGAGCCAAGCTTGCGCTGTGCAGCAGCGCATGCAATTGATAAGAAGGAGCCTTTGCTGTTGCTGAGGGAAGTTCGTGACCACCCTCGCGCTGTAATCCCTGGGATCTCCCTCTCCTCTCGTTGCCTCCAATGCTCATGCGCTGCTGTACACTGCCTGCCTGTCTGCGCTGCCTCACCCATTTGGGCGATCGAGGATACGAGCTCAGAGCTCAGGCAGACGAAATAGCGAGTGCGAGCGAGCCGGAGCGAGGGAGATAGATTGGATTGAAGGTAAGTTAGTGGGAGAGGCGGGAGGTAAGTAAGTGGAGTGCTGGTTCAAGCAAGCAACAGAGAGCGGGAGCACTTGCAGCAGAGGTGAGCAGATAACCTTAGAGCAGTGCCTGCTTGTTGAGATCGAACTCCCGGGGGTCGAGTGACACGGTATGGGAAACAGAGTATGCGAGTCTTAACTCCAAGTTACATCGCCACAGCTAGAGAATTGACCTCGAGGCCGAGGCTGGAGCCGGACAAGAGCAAATTTGCATGTTGATTTGGAAGCGAGTCGAGTCGAGTCGAGGTTGTCATGATGGTCAGATCTGTGACGAGATGGAGGAGGGCACAGAAGTGTGTGAGAACCGTCAAAGGGGTGTGAAAGGTGAGGAAGGGACAGTGGCCCGTTACGTTGTTGTCCTCGAACGTGAGATGATGGCACGGAGAGCTTTCTTTTGTTTGGCTCAGTTCAGGGCACCGACCTGACAGATCGCGGTTTGGAGGAGGGAGGAAGGCTGGAAGCAAATGGTGGAAACAAAGGGCTTATACCGGGACTGCCGGAAAGGTAGTATTCCTCTTTAGTAGCGGGCCAGCTCGACATGCAGCGCTTGCTCGTTGGTGATAGTTTATTGAGTTTGGAGTGATAGCCTAGCCTTGTTGTAGAAATCAATTTGTAGAATCGTGGGAAAATCAAATCAATCAAATCAATCGAGGCAGTTGAGACAAGTGAAGGAACTGAATGGATCGTTTCGGCGTGAGCAGTGAAGAGGGTCTGATGATGGGAGGCAGGTACCTGTCTAAGGAGGTGATGTGCAGAATTTTGGGGAGATTACCGGCGCGTAGTTTTCTGCGACTGAGGTGTGTTTGCAAACGGTGGTACTCTATTATGGAGGATGCTGACTTCAGAGCAATATGCACTTCGATAGAGTTTCAGACATCGACCTTGCGAGTCACGGACCAAGTGCCTTTCTTGGTTTGGGAATCAGCTGCAGACGCAGCCAAACCACTCTTAGCTTTCGACCTGCTTGCCAGGAAATGGCGACGTTTCCCTCTGTTGGAAGGCTCACGGACTAGGTTGACAGTGCTGTCCAGCACCAGGGGCCTGCTATTAGCCACTAATGGGGACAGTGACTACATCACACTCAACCCCCTGACTAAATTGCAGAGACAAATACCCCCTATGATTGATTACAATAACTTGAAATTCGATGTTCGCCAGATTGTCATGGATGGTTTGGTGGAAGGAAAGTACCTCATTATCGCAGAGGAGGTGCAATCCAAGAAGCGTAGCAGGGGAGAGGACCTGACGCCAACAGCTCCCAAGCTACAGATTTTCGACTCCAACACGAATGCTTGGCAGATCGCTGGAGAGCTGAGGCCCGCTCTGAGCTTCAAACATGCTGTGTCCATGAAAGGATCTCTCCTCTGCTTAGCAACGAGCAGCAAAGAAGGGTCAGACGTGAAGAGTGTTCAAGTGTTCAAGTTCGATGGGGCCAGTACGTGGGCCGACCTACAGACGGAGCTCCCAGTTTGCATAGGCCCACCGTATCGCCGTTGGACACCCCGTCTGTTCGAGTACAAGGGGCTGCTGATGTTGGTTGGAGAGAGCGCTTCAGTCAGTAACAAAGCTGTGTGCGTGTGGCAGTTGGATGAGGAGAGGATGGAGTGGGTGCAGGTGCAGAGTATGCCAGCCAAGATGTACGAGGAGGCAGTTGGGGCAAACGAGTTCATGTCGTGTGAAAATTTCCTCTGCATGCATCCGTCTCGGGAAGAGAGGAACAAGACAATCATTTGCAACCTGTCCACGGGCGACTGGCAGATTATACCTTACAAAACACCCCGACTGGCCGAGCGGCAACGCACTGCTTTTATTCACGACAACTTTTGCTTCTATGAACCTAGAGTAGGTGCGATAGCTTGATTCTTGGGAGCACACACACCTCCATTCTTTCCGAGGTAAGCACGACGAACTTGAACAATCACTGTGTACTTCTGCCCATGATCAATCTCAAATGTCCTAAGCACAGACTTGAACTGTTGTTATTTTTACCTTTGATCATCAGCGCTGTTGATGATGATCAATAGCTGTGCGTGTCGGCAACTCAAAACTCTGCACAATGTCCCTTCTAGTTTCGACATGGAAATGGTTGATCAACATGCAGGACAGTCAGGTAAGTGATCGAAGCAAGTTGCAAGACTTGTTCGGACCCAGCCAGGACAGGGAGGTGACTCCACTCTTCCTCGTCACAACTGGGGCGGCTGTACGGGCAGTAGCTTGATTTTCTCCACACATCACTCGTTTTGTGGAAGCTTTGAAACTTAGTGAAACTTCCTGTCGTCGTGGATTTTCCGAAGGTGAAACTTGTGTAACGGAGGCACTCGTCACTTTGCTCGACTGTACATACACTGCTCTCCTGCCTGTCTGCCCTCGAGTGTCAGAATGCTGTGTCAGCAGGGGCTTCAGCGACCGTAGGCTTGATGTGGGTGAACCTGGTACCTAGAAGTTGTAAAAGTTTTCCAATGCCAGGCAGCAGCTAAAATGCATGTCAGGTGACTTACAAGTCATCAAAATTTCTTTCAAAGTTTAATTCATGAAAAATGGATTACACGTTTTGACTCTCTGGCAAACCGGGTCTCACTTCGTATATGACTTTCTCATTCTCTCTTGACAACATTATCTTCAGACTTGCAAATATTGTGAACCTGTAGTTTCGCTTTCGTTGCTTTCTCGAGGATTTTACACTCGCACTTCAGCTCATACCGTCAGTAAGGGGATATCTAGAAACCCGCTCTGAGTTCTCTCTGCCTTCTTCCAAGTGCGTGAGTTTGAACAGGATGAGGTCCTATCCAATACGGCTCATATTGACAGGCCTTTGTTTGCGTTCGAAGTAGTGGGCCGTGAAGGCTTCAAGTAATGTTTGGCTTGGACGATAAATCTTCGTGTGGTGTGTCGTAGGAGGAATGCATGGCGAGAGCTAAGATAGTTCAGTATCTCCTGCGTGAGCAGAAAGAAAAGCAAGAGAAGTTCTAAAGCTAGAAAACAAGCAAAATAGTCTCCCACCATACAAGTTACCTACCAGATTCTGCAGCTCATGGTATTTACAGCATGTCTGTCCAAGACCTTCGGAAGTCCAGTCAATTGGTTGGTCTAGCAAGACGGGATCTTGAAACAATATCTCGAACAAGAGTCAATGCAGTCGAACAAGAGGCCTGTAGCTTCGGTTCAGAACAGGTGTCGACTCCTGAATTGCTTCAACCATAGGGAAGTAAAAGTTTGTGGATGTTGTGGAGTCCACTGCGAGACCCTTTTCGAGGAGTGTTTTAACTGTTAAGCTACTTGTCTTTTCTGCGCATGTTTTTGCTGTTATCGTGATCTCCTGGAGGTGTAATCACAAGCGGCTTAATCATCTCTAGCTTGTCAGTGTTTTGCCTCGTCGTGAACGAGAAGCATCAGTGCGTGGGATGGCTGTGGATCCTCTTCCTCAAAGTCAAAGCTCTTGTAGTGTATAAGCATGGTTATAATCGCGGGGCTAGTATCTCTCTGCTTGCTAGCGGATGGAGGGACGATACCGGACAAAGCTTCTCCAGTGGCAGGTGCTCTCAAGTAACGAGCAGATGGAAGTTACAACTTCGGATGCTCATTGACTTGTTCGTATCGTGTGAGTAGCGTTGTGACCAGTTAAAGTCTTAGGCAGGCTCAAGGTACCAAGCGCAGCATGGGCTGTTCCTGCGTTTTGCGAATGAATGAAGAAAGCAGATGCTCCATGAATTTCATGACACTCTGAATCACCACTTTACTAACATAGAAGGGCTCAGTGAGAAACACTTCCAACAATGAGCATGAGTTTAGGTTTAATTTAGGGAATGCAAATTAGGCGCTCTGAAAGACTCAGTATGATATTAATTCTTAGTTAAATACTAAACTACGGTGGTGTCCAGTCCAGCAAAGCAAAGCAGTAGAAAGTACTGCATGGGTAGACTGAACTACAGTTCAATAACCGCTTGTGTGCTTTCTCGAATTTCACTGGAAGAAATCCTCCTAATCTTTCCCTGATGTCGCTGAATCATCAGGAATATCCAAGACAGTCGGCACGTCCTGAGCAGTCTTTGCTGTACTTTACTGGACGTTCACATCTTTGCAACGCGTGGAGATAAGCAGTGGTTGTCCAAGCTTCACACGGATATTTTGTTTGTCCCCAGCTGGATCTTCCTTTGCACTTCGATTACTAGTGCAGAAGTAGCCTTTGGAAGTCCTAACGAGCGTCCAACAGAAGGCATCATCTCAACGTCTTAATAACTTCTCTATCCGTGTGTCAGTAACGACATAAGCGATTGAACCAGAAGGCCACACCTCGAACTGTCGATATGTAGTCAACGGAAAAGCGGGTCGACTCGGAAGTTCTCACAAGCCAACTACTCTTCAAGGAGGAAGGGAGGTCCAAGAGTCAGGCGCTAAAAACTCTGCCTACAGATACAGATATTGGTTGTCGATTCTGATATCAAGCGAACAAGAAAATAGAGTCTGGCAAGAGAGGACACAAACTGGTTGGGGATCTGCTGACGATCCGTGGTCGTCCTTGAATGATATTTCCCCACGCCGGGAGCATTGAAACTCCGATACTGTACGTGCAGCGATGAGTACAACACTGTACCTGTTTGATGAACCTGACATTCACGCTAGTACTCAACATATGCCAAACGCTCCAACTGTGCAGCCAGCAATCTACGCATGCAGAAGACTGCATGCATGAACTTCTACCTGTCCAGCAACTATTGGTCTCTTCAAAAGGACTAGGACAGGTGGCGCAAATAGGGAGAGAATGAAGCATTCGCTCCCACCTGGAGCTAATATCGAGTGTCACGTTGCAGCACAGAGATACTCTTTCGGAGAAAGTGAAGGCCGTGATACATAATAGCAAGCGGACTCTCCACTTAGTGCTGACTTAGAACCTGAAAATGCGCAGAACAGGAGTCTTTGATTCTGTGGGAGTACATGTCCGTGGACAAATGAGGTTGAAGCTAAGCACGACGGAGCATATTCTAGCTGGAGCTTCTGCTCAGAATATCTGCAGAAAAGAATGAACGTGGTTCGTCCATAGTGGTTCTTACAAAGTTTGCTAGTCGGAAGAACGATCAGAATAGTGGGGCGCGGGATAGGGGCCATTGTGACAGGTGAAACTTTTTACACAGTTCAGGAAGAAGACAGCAGAAACGGACGTTGCTTCTTACCGGGGCTCGTTGATGGGTTCGGCCCCATAAAGGTGTTTTCGCCCTCTCATATACAGATGGAGCAAGAATCGTTGACTGTACTGCCCCCAATAGACCCCACCAAAACCACTTCATCTTTCTCCTTGGTCATAAGGTCGGGACTCCGTATAATCTAAGTAATTCCTAATTCCAAACAGAATAAACATTACGCTTCTACTTCACTTCTAGGCTCGTAGATGCAGAATCCACTGTAGATATTGACAGCAACCGGGGAGCTTTGTTCAGCTTTCTTGGGTGTTGGAAGGACCTCCCTCCAACTTGAACCAGTTCTAAGGTTACAGATGGTTCTTTCCACCTCCACCTTCCCATTGAAAGAACACAGGCTAGTCAAAAACAGGTAATCTCCACCTGTCAAAAAGTAGTGCTTTATGTCTTTGGAGTTAACGACCCACGGGCTCGAGAAGGCTTGCACTTGGACCCAAGCCGGTCTAACCTCGTCCAATTCCCATACTTCGAGCCACTCTCGCACACCAGGTTCTCGTTGCCATCTGTGCCTATTCGTGTCACCGGTGCCTACCAGCATGAGCCGGCCTCTGTGCTGAAACAGAGTAGGTACGCATCGAAGAAGCTGACTCCCTGTGCATAACGGCACCTTTGCGTTCACCTCATGCCAATTTTGTATCCCGTCGAATCGGAAAACGTGAGCAGTTGTAAAGGTAGCCAAACAATAAAGGGATCCATTCACGAATGCGGCGCTCTTGAACCTCAAGCAGTAAGGCAGTTCCCCGACCATCCGCCATGCGCTCTTGGAAGAGTCATAGATCTGCAACTTGGACGTATGTCCGGCGCTGACGAGGTTCAAATCCTCCGCAATGATCATGTATCTGTTTTCTAGTTCATCGATCATGACCATCTGGCGAATGCTGTAATTTCGGTAGTCTATCATCAGAGGAATTTGTCTCAGCGATCTCGTTAGAGGATTGATAGTAAAGAAGGTTTCATCGGATTTCTTTGGATCATTTCTCCTCTGCCTGATCAGAAACAGACCCCTTGTACTTGAGAGCACCGTGAGTGATACACTCTCCACATCCATCGGCACAATCGGCAGGAAGATGGAAGTCGGGAAGGGTTGCCACTCTCGAGCCAGATCGAGGGCTAAGATGTGCTCTCCGTCGCCAGGGTGATGCCACAGCAAGAAGGGGACTTTGGCCGGAGCTCTGAATATCCTCCAGAGCTGTTGAAACTCCGGATCTTCCACGAGTGAACACCACCTCTTACAAACTGACCTCAGTCGAATAAAACTGCGCACGGGCAATCTCGCAAGAATTCTGCACATTACTTCCTTGGGTAGGTATCTGTCAGCTACCACAAGACCGTCATTACTGACATCCATTGGTCCCAGACGGTCAATCTGCAGTTCGTCACGTCTTAGTACAACAGAATCCTTGAGCTCCAGAACCCGCCGTGAGATTTTAATGCATGTTTACGAAGACAACTGGTGATATAACATGGTAGACCAACAGATCATCGGTGATGTTCAATCCCGCTCACCAGCCACATTTCCGTTTCATCCGGTACGAAAGATCGAATGTTGACTCGAAGCTCGACAGCTCGTATCCATCGGGGTGGAGTAAATGGGGAAGGGTGAAAGAGTTTTGACAGGCGGACAACAGGCATGAAAATGTCTGCAACGCTTCATGGCTCTACTGTTTTTAGACAGTGCTGGTCCTTTACAGGTAAACGAATCCGTGAAGCAAACTTCACGCGTCCCGGCCCCGGGCATACTGTTCTTCCGGGATGTTCATCTAGCTGAGGGGGCAGGCGTCGATCCCAAGCGTTGCGCGCGGTTTTTCTCCACTAGATTCCATTTCTAACAATAGAAGTATCTGCCTGAAACAATTTTCCGTGATGGGGTCGTATACATGTACGTCCACTTGTCCATCATGTACCCTGCCCTCCCTGTCGTTCGTCTCGTCGTTGAGGAAGTTTAGGACTTCCGAGGTCGGTCTCCATGCTGCTGCCCTCGGGCCTACTGTAGTGAGGCCGGTCAAGACAGTTTGATTGATGCGTACGTCTCTGGCTTCACATTCTTCAAGGAATATGCCTTCACTGCCCTTCCCACATCTTTCGCTTGATTGGCCGTCGACCAATTACTTAGACGTTGGTCATTTTCCCGCCCCATGGTCATTTTCGGTCCCTGTTTATCTGCCCGTACACGAGTATGCGCTAGCAACTTCACTCAAAACTTGTGAAGGAAGACGACCCTGCTACACCTTTGCAGGAAGATTGGCTCTTATTCACCTTTCCGACCAAGCATGCGAAGTAGAGTTCCTTTAGAGTGTGTAATTTGTATATCCTTTACAAGCTTTTATCGAACTTGCCTGGGTAGATATGGGTTTTCAATGTAGTCTGGCAATCTGAAGAGTATCTTTCCCTTAAGTTTTCTCTTCAAAACAGAAATAGAGTTCAGGAAACTGCACGGACATGTTAGAGTACGTGTGATTCGACTGTGCTGTGTTCTCAAGTGCTTGGTATTGTGTCCATGTATCCCTCTCACCGACACATTATCTGTTGCTCATTACAGGTGTATGTGTACAGGTGATACTTTCCTTCCTCTAGTATAGCAAGGTTGCAAGTAACGGCTGACATTAGCTGTGGGTGAAAAGTACTGACATCAAACTAAACACACAAATTCAGTTCCCTCGTTTACTGCTGTGTCCTCTTCAAACGCCCCATCTCTTATTACAGCTCTCGTTCAGGTTTTAGGGCAATTACTGAGAGCGGAGGTGTTGTCTGCCCTGTGCTCGTTACTCGATGTACACTCCGACAGTACCTGACGAAACACAAATTTACAGAATACTCGCTCGGGGGAAAGAGATATGAGTATAGATTGTCCGAGTAAAGTAAGTAGTCCAACACAATCGTATTACATTTTGTCCACAAAATCCACAGGAACAAGAGCAAACGTGATCAAAGTCTCACCCCAACAATGAGGAAGCAGTCGTACTCAACACAACTAAAATTCACCTTCAGTTCGAAGGCATAAAGGCGAGTACATTTTCTCGAGTAGTACAACATTCATTTACAGCCGTATTACAGTTCGTCCATCACATCCGGACGTTCAAAACCTCATCAGGAAAAGTGAGCAAGCACTCGTCCTCAACATTACAACAGAGTTCACCTTAAGTGAAGGATCCAGAACAGATTTGATTGTTAGGTCTAGTGCCCAGAAGCTCAACTACTAAAGACACCTTTATGTATTCGTGGCGCGAGTATAGATCTGTTGGTTAGAATGTGCAGCTACCAGTCTGATTGTTCCTTTAGCCATCAACTCCTTAATCGCCTTCCGGGCAAGGGAGCCGGTGATCTGAGTCGACAGAACACAAATAAATCAGAACTGAGAAGAAATTCACCCCAAAATGTACTAGCAGTCAACATAAATCTGTCAACAGAACCTGAAGGGGAAGTGAGGAAACATTACCCTAAGTCTGTCGGACAGCACGGAAGGAGTAATCAACTTGTACTTTGGCCCCTCGACGAGCAACTTGTCGTAGGTCGCTTGGTCGAAAAGAACCATGTTGTTAACCTTCTCCTTCTGCTTTCCCTTGCTCCACTTCTTCTTCTTCTGCTTGCCTCCTCCGCTGCTCTTGGCAGGCTTTGCAGACTGGGCAGGTTTGCTCTCCTTCTTCGGAGCCTGTGATAACAAGCAATTCGTTCTTGTAAGATGGCAGGCAATGACACTTCATAATCCTATTCCTCGCCTGAACGACTCCGATCACAAGAACGTCATCTCGGTATTCAGCCGGGACAACAGAAAATCAAGGTATTCGACGCCCAATTCACGACTCATCCAAATTGACATGAACGCGGAAACAGAACCACAAATTACCATGACGGCGATATGGACACTGGACGGCAAGAGCAGCAGTGTGAGGAGACCGGAGGAAAGCTCGGTGGGAGAGGAGTGAAAGGAGTCGCGCAAGAACAATTCTTCCTTTTCTAAACCCTAGCGTCGCTGGTAAGTTTCAACCCCGATAGAGCCTTCCGGTCTCCTCTCCCGTTGAGGGCCTTGTTGATTTGCCAAATGCAAGAAAATCGTACGAAGTTCAAGATCTCTTGGATCTTGATTCTCATATAAGATTCATAATAAGACAAGGAAGTGACCACCAAGTTCAGAATGGATGAGTTTCAGTATACTGGTACATGATACACGTGTTAGACTATGTTCGTTAACTTCGTACCTATCCGTTGTATTCCAAACTGAACAATACCGCGTATAATAGATAGAAGATGAGATTCTCATTGTACTGTCTGTAAGACAAAACTGAAAAATAAAATGTCCAAGACCTAATTATATAACTAGTGGTAAATAAGCGTTTCTTAGGTAGTTTCATCAAATTAAAGCGTGTTCCTTGCATATTAACCTCTTCTATCAGGAGAGGTGCATATTATTCACCTCTCCTGACAGAGGAGGTTAATATGCAAAGGTTTAATTTATTATTGAATGTTCTGTTTGAAAAAATTTAGATAATAAATAAAGTTTTAATAATTATGACTGGGTGCCGATCAACAACACTCATATATATTTGGAGAGTTTGTCTGTTAACGCTCTCTTATGTACACATTCCTTGCTTATTCATCTCCTCCATCTTATGATGGAGGAAGTAAATATGCAAGGGGTTTAATTTAATATTTAACTTTTCTTGCCGGAAGGGTTAGGTATTAAATTAAACCTACTGTACATGAAAGGATTAATGAACAGTGTGTCCCGGACTTGTACGTTTCTAAGCGCGGCACTGGGGTCAACGTTTATGGGTTATCTCTTACGATCTCTGTTTTTCCAGGTACGTCCAAAATAGAAATTTTTAATTAAAAATTAAATTGTTCACTAATTAAAATAATCTCACCGTGCAAGGATCACTTTGAGACTATGGAGAATTTAAAGACAAAGGGTTTGAGGATTCCTATGATAAGCCAGCTGTAAAGAGTGCAACCCGCCTCCTCCCGCGACCTTGCCCGCCTCTTCACGCTTTGCCCGCTTGTCCGTTTCTCTTCCCCCGCAAAGTGTACAGTTTCGGTGCTTATTGGTTTATGTCTGAGTCCTCTCACGTTTCCACGTCTGTTAACAATTAGTATTTATAGAATAGATCTATTCTTTCTATCAGCTTGGCATAGGATTTTAGATTAACACTTATTTATTTTTCTGATAACAGAAGTCGATCTTGTATGCACCAAAATCTGTGAAAAAAAAACATTTGTAGTTATATACCAATCGTCTTCCTGATTTTCCTCCCTCGTCATTCATTTGTCCATTTTCAGCCAAAAGCGAAGGTTGCATGCATATTCACTAAATTTAAAACGTCTTCCTTACATATTTCTTCCATTTTTTGATAGAAGAGGTAAAATATACAAGGGTTTAATATATTTCTTAATAGTTTACCAAGAAGGATTACCGAGAAGGATTACGTAATAAGTGTAAGGAAAGTGTGAAAGTGTGAAAGCTGTCTTTTGCAATTGTAGTTTCGGAAGCGTGTATGTTAGCGCTCCCTTATGGATTATGTTTGGATCGTCTTGCAACTCTAGGTATAGTTATCACTTAATACTTATAGATAAGTTAAACTCTCTTTTTTACAGTTTAGATAGAATTGTTGTATAACATTTATATTTTTCTAATACCGAAAAATGAACAAAAGTTCCCTCAAGTTGATCTCACATGCATATTTTCAACGCAGTTGAGAAACATGTGTATATATATTATGTTCACCCTCTCCTTCTAAAGACGAAATGGAGAATACACAGAGATTTTAATTATGACTAGACTTTTCCTTGTGAAAAAGTGTTATCATAATTAAAGTGAAAAGAATAAATTATACATATTCGATCATCACATTTACAATGAATACCGTGACTCACGACCTTGTACAATTAGCGGTCAGACTTTGTTCAAGAAAAGATTGCTACAAGGTATTGGTCTCTGTGGGCTTAGCGGAAGCTTTAGTTTCAAAACCAATAAATATATATAGGATTTAAAGATAAAAAGACTACAAAACAAAATATAGAGCACCTATTCAAAATGCAGCAGTGGTAGGGCCACGGCATCAGACGTTCTTGCTGCATGTACTATTCAGAAACGGTAGTTAGGCATGGAACACCTGCTGCAGCGCTTGAGTTCACCAAATGATCACGATCAATTAGCTTTACGTGTTTTCTCTCGTCTTGGCTGCCTGCAGACAGTTTGGTGGATGTTGGTTTTCTCGTTTTCATCCATAGCTACCTGCCAGACGTTGTTGAGGATGATGAATGCGATGTGATCAATCTTGCTTGTTGTGCTGACTGTTTTTCTGGAAGGACTGCTGACGGATTAGAAGCTAGGCAGACTATTGTGTGGCAGAACCTGGATGCTACCAACCTCGGTTTCTGCACGTGCACAATCAAGCTACGTCCTCGTTGCTGTTCTTTCCGTGCGATCATGCTAAGAAGCGTCATCATCAGAATTCCTTCAATTTTTTCTTTCTCTTCATCTCATTCTCACTCGGTCTTTTCTTTCCGTTCTTTTCGTATCATTGTTCGCTTTCATGATTCCTTTCGTGAAGGACTTGAGCCACGACAATCCTCGAACTGTCCTGGCTGGGTCGGAAATTCTCATCGTTCTCTCACGAACAAAAACTTTCTCTTGGTTTTTCTCTTTCATCTAAAGCAAGGATGTATTATTTTCAAATGTTGCTCACGCCTGCTATTCGCGGATATTCTTGCAGGTTTGGAGATGTGGTTTGTTTGCGTCAATCATTCTATCGTTCTTAGGGATTCAGAGGGAAGTCATCCATCTCTCTAGTATTTTCTTTCTTCTCTTTTGCAGTGAAGTCTGAAATTGTTGAGGAGTGTGTATCAAAATCTAGGACGAACTATTTCATATCTCCTCCATTAGGCAATGCCGATTGCGTTCTGTCTGTTCCATCCACACCTCCTCAGAGTATTCCGGCTGACGTAGTAATAGAAATACAGTCTTCTTTAAGTTTACACAGTACTGAAGTCCATGTCACCATTATATTCAATGCTTGATCGATCGATTTCAAAGGCCGCTAACCCGCCCACCACATTGTCTATATATTGAGAAGATCCTTTCCTTCTGCAATATACAGTTATATCATTGTAGATCAATCTGAACCCAATCCAAGTTCAGATAACACGTAGGGATCTTGTTCCCAAATAGCTTGAGGTCTCGTTGACTGTCAAATGTGTAGGCTCTGATCTTGATCTCTTCTATTGGTCTATATTATGTCGCTTCTTTAATGATGAGTGTACAAGCGATTTGATATCCATCGAAAGAAAAGGAGCACTTCTCCACTTATACGTACAAGGTTCTATCTCTACAAGCTACTAGCACGATACATGTGAAGCAACAGTCGATCCTTACACTTGGGTGGAAAGATGCAGGGAGACCTTTGGGAGAAGAAATCTGGGTGAAACAATTAAGTAACAAAGGGATCCATATCTTCGTCAACATGGTTGGATACGGCATGAAAGATAAGGTAGAAGCGGAGGTCAATCACTCGGCATCAACGATCAGTCGGCAGCGTTGTTTACGGCATAAGATGTAAATATTCTATGCTCTCAACATCGAGAGAAGATGACTCTCGACATCAACAACCTAGTCTCTCTACATCCATACACTTTATGTAGCGTAAATCTAATGAGGATAGTTGAAGATGTTTGATACACATCTAACTTCTGGACTATCGGGAGCTCTTGATTTATGTCACAATCATCGGATATACATGGATAAAGACAGACAAAGACAAATGCTGAATATATTATATAAAATTTTATATAATATATACTCTCCAACTCTCTATTATTGAGAGATGAAGACTACATGGATGAATTAGTAAGTAACTAATACAATCTTGTTTACTATCTATGTCTCTATCTCTCAATGACGAAGTGTTGGAGACGGAGAAGAGTAGTCTATCAGCAATAAGGAACCGATATCAGGAAATAGTTGTTAACTTTGACAACTATTCGATGTATAGATGTCGACGTCGGTACTGTTGGGAACCATAGTAATTTTTTCAGTCGCTTTTACAGTAATATATGTGAGATCTGACGGGGAGTCGGATCTCTCTTGGAGCCAACCCTTTACCAAAGTTACGGATATGTTTTGCCGACTTCTCTTACCTGCATTGTTCTATTGACTAGAGGTTGCTCACCTTGGAGACATTATGCGGTTATGAGAACATTGCCGTGTTGCAGGATAGTTTGTATAGTGAAAGATGATAATAATATGATTTTCTTCCACTATGTACGTAGTCGTAAAGAAGCCACCTGTAGCTTGTTAAGCTAGGTAGGTGCTCAGCTAGGACCTAGACAAGCTGCCCTCTAGCCTATATTCTAAAGAACTTCTAAGAAGTTATGAAAGTACCAGGTGGAAGCTCTTCTTGATTCTTGTTTTCATTTATGCGGAATAATGTTATACATAGATGTTTGCATCATTTCTAATTTAAAAAAGTGACAAAAGAGAAACTCTATCATTTTTCTGTGGTGACTCGGATTCATTATTTGATGACACCATCGTGTAAGTATTCTTGAGTAGTATAGTTTTGGTTCTTTTATTACAAGAAACGAAGATGTGCAGTGGAAGTAACACCCAAAAATTTTGTAAGCTTATGTACATGTTTATTTACTTTATTAAAAGGAAGCAAGAGCCACCTTAATGGAAGAGATGCCCACCTTTCTTCCTCCTTGGATCAAATCCTTCTGGCTCTTGGTTCTTATCTCAACATGTTGACCTCCCGGATGAGAGTCTAAGTTGGTTGTGTGACTATGTCTTGCACATCTAGGGACGGACGATCGATATCTTCTTCAATGTGAGCTTCTTGACGTAAGTCTCCGCATGCAACCGAGATTATGAACTAGGAGATACTTGATTCAACTATGGGATGATTGTAAGCCATGTGGGAAGGTCTTAGATGTGCAAAGGACGATATCCTCCATAAATGTGGACTTCTTGGACTAAGCCTCTGCATGCAAATGAGATTATGAGTTGGGAGATACATGAATCAGCTATGGGAGGTTTATAAGTCATGTGGGGTGATCTTTTAGTTGTGGTTTCGGCCGTAAAATCATGGTTTAGTTCATAATGTGAGTTCTTTTCGCACACCTACTGCCTTGTTGCGCCAGCGGAAGCTCTTGCTCAGTAGGTCGCAAACTTTACACCGCTAACCTGCAAACACAATCACAAGTTAGCGTCCATGCACCACTTACCTTATCTCAGTTTGATCCGGACCGGAGCCGGACCGTCTCCTTAATCATCAAGCTCGGCAATCCTAAGTCCCGACCTAGACCCGCCTAGGTCAGTCCCAAACACAAGATGACTTGGGACGGACTTCTCAAAAAATCCAAGGTCCTAAACGGTGTCTCCATCACACTTAGCGGCCCAACCGCCCGTGATGTCCGTCTGGGTCTAGACTCCCGAACGGTGGTCTAACCCGCCGACACGTTCTCTAGTCTTGCCCCAGCCCTTACATCGTTCCTAAGTCCAGCCGTCCAAGTATGGACTAGAATGTGTCTTGGAACCAGCCCAGCCATCACCTCATGCCCCCAGAGTCCGTCCACCGAACCCTGGGGTCGGGTGACTCGTCTTGGTCCACCCAGGCATCGAGCCCCCCTCATATATACTTCTGGGGATCGACGGCCCCGCTGTCGCGCTACTTGGCGGCTACATGCTTGACTTCTACTCCGACGCTTAGGTTTAGTAGTTCTAGAAGTTAGCTCATATTACTTCTAGTCCTTTATGTATATGTTTGACACCTTTGCATATGGTGTTAATACTATTTTGAGTCCTAGTAGGCTGATAGTATGCTAGTTATCTTGTTCAAGCATTTGTGCGCTTGTGCAAGTGACTTCTTACTTGTCTATGACATTCAATGTACATAACTTAGGGTTTCCATGCTGATAGGGGTTTGAGCTCATGGGTTGTACTTACTTGTCGCCCATGCACGCTTTCTAGCTGATTTAAGTTATTTTTCGGGGCTGCGTGTCGTTTTAAGTAATTTAAGTTTTACGCTGGCACTCTAGGGGACTTGACGTGGTAGCCTATGAGTAAACCTAAGTTGCCACGTGGTTTAGGGTACTAAAGGACAACCAAGTGGAGCTATGAACTCCCATTGGTCTATTTTTATCTTTTGTTAAACTCTAAATTTAGAAACAGAGCTCTAGAGTAGAGTTCGAGCATTTGGTGGAGGATCTTTGAAATCTGAGAGCACAGAGAGAGAGAGCTCGTCATGCCAAGCACTTCCAGTGAAATTTTCGATCGATTTGAGGCAATAAAGACGAAGTTATGATCAATTGAAGTTCGAATTGTGCTAGAATTGAATCACTTTTGTTGGATTTAGGGTTTTCAGTGTCACTCGCAGCAGATTTGAGGAAATTGCTTCAAAACTTCGGGGTTGTGTTCTCTGCCAGCAGGGCTACGATTTCACAAAAGTTTCATATCGATTGTGTGACTGAGTAATTCAGGGCAGCCGCTGAAGCCGAGGGGGTCTGAAA
The DNA here is from genome assembly GCA_036924285.1 of Asterella californica. Classification (NCBI taxonomy): domain Eukaryota; kingdom Viridiplantae; phylum Streptophyta; class Marchantiopsida; order Marchantiales; family Aytoniaceae; genus Asterella; species Asterella californica. The sequence goes on from JAYKYS010000021.1 coordinate 2,285,465, forward strand.
AGCTCTTAATCTAGAGCAGCGACTTCAGGGAAGGAGATCTGGAGTTCTACAAACAATCAGGAGTCCCAACTTCACAGGAGTGTTCAGCAAGCTGTGAACTGCAAATCCTGTAAGAAACTCCGAAATTGATCGAGCCAAACTCCTGTTATAGGTCGAAATAGCCATCTAGGTACCAGAAATTGCCGTAGTTTTCTTGCTCAAAACTTTTTTGTTCATATCTCCGTGTCAGAATTTGATCTCAGGCTGAAACTTCGTCTGTGAGTTCAGTAGTACCTCATTTGCATGTAGGGGAAGTTTAGAAGTCTAAACCTTCATAGTTTTCCTCTCCGTAAGTGTCAAAGTTCACCGCCGGATCCTATTACTGCCAGCTAGACCTGAATTTCGCCTTCTCGGTATATTACTAGATTTTACACATCTGTGTGAGTGTTTATAGCCCCTGTTGTAACCTGAAAGCCAACCTCTTGAGTGAACAACCATAGCCAGAAGCCCGGCGCTTTCCTAGGTAGACGGATCACACTCCGACATACTCTCTTTTGGTGAACTCGACGTGAAACACCTAGGGTGGGAGTTTTCTTGAGAGTGTTACAGGATCAGATATCATGGCCAACCAAGGATCATCAAGTGGAGGTGCTGCTGCTGCTCAGCAACCTGTTCAGTTGGATGCTGCTACGATGAAGATGTTCCAAGCTTTTTCCATGTTTATGCAGCAGCAGCAGAGCACAGAGAGGAAGGAGGTATTAGCAACCAAGGCGTTGCAATCTGTGGTGCATCAGATGGATCAGTTCAAGGGAACCAATATTTCCAAGTATGTGCGATACTATGCTAGGGAGATGGAGGTGAACAAGGTACCTGAGAAGGAGATGGTGGAGAACTTTGAGCTTGCTGTTGTCCCTGAGATTCGTGGGCGTGTGAAGGAGCTCAAGCAGCAGCAAGGACAGAGTTGGGAGAGCTTTATGCGCGCTTTGAAGGAGGAGTACTACACTGAAGACTCAGAGAGGGTGACCAAGAGAACATTCTTGGAGTGGGTGGTAAAGCCTAACAAAGTTTGTTTGTAAATGAGTTGTTAAGGGAGTTTGATCGTCAATATGCTCAGCTTTCTAGGACAGAGAAGCTTACGCTAGAGGTTGAGAAGACCGAGCTTTTCCTACAAGCAGCGGACGTGACTATTCAGGAGAAGCTTGAGCTGTTGCTGGAAGACAAGAGTGAGGAGAGAGGATTGAAGACTGATTGGAAGGAGGTTGAAGAGGCTGTCTCTTTGCTGACCAAGAGACAGAGAAGAAGGGACAAGGTGGTGGTAAGTGAAGCAGCACCTCTGATAATTCCTGTCAAGCAGTTGTCTACTAAGCCCGCTTTGGTAATTGCTAGAGAGGAAGACTCACCGCTTGATGAGTTGATTAAGGGTATGAAGGAGCTTAAGCTTAAGCTCACTAGGTTAGAAGAGAAGGAGCAGAATGTACAACCTGCTATGCAGAGACCTCAGATGACTTTGTTCATCGTTGTATATGGTGTGATAGCCTAGACTATGTAAGAAGAGATTGTGGGGAGTTTTCAGATGCATTGAGGAAGGATCTGATCTTCTTCAAAGATGGTAAGATCCATCTGAGAGAGACTAGGATGATGTTGGGAACCAACTTTGGCAAGGGTGGTATGAAGAGACTTGTGAATGAGATATCAGCATCACATGATGTTTCTCTTGTGAATGCTGCTACGTGTGGAGTGAAAGTGGAAATGGAGAGAGAGAAAGGGACTACTGGGTTGTGGTCTGATGTAGTGCGATCCGTAGCTAGAACAGAGTTAGACAAGGATGTGCTACGGAGGGTTGACAACTCAATTCGAGAAACTACAGGATGGAATGACCATGTAGACACTATGTCAGTGCATGCTTATGTTGCAAAAAGTCATCATGAAGCTGTACTAGAAGAAAAACGCAGGAGGGAGGATGCAGGTGAGGCTTCTACAGCCAAACGACCTGCTATCAGGAGTGAAAGGGCTAGACCAGAGACAAGGCAGGAGACAACACCTACTTGGGAGGAAACTATGGAGGATCTACCACCTACAACACCAAAGGAGAAGGAGAGAAGCAAGGAGAAGGATAAGATGCCTGCATACAAACTTCAGTCTGACATTAAGATTGCTACAGACTTGAAGCAGGTGTTAGAGAACCGTATCTTGAATGGGAAAGTTGAGTTTACTTTGGGTGAGATTCTTGGGATTGCAAAGCGTGAGTTCCATGAGGTTATCATAGATATCATCAAGAGGAAACGTCAGATTTTGGATGAAGCAGCTACGCTTAATGCTCTAGGGACCAAACTGTCGAATGATGAGGAAGATGAGATTGCTGGTTACTGCTCTCAAGTATCAGAGGGGAGATCCTATCAGCACGTGAGGTTTGAAGATGAGGTGGAAGCATCGCAGAAGAGCCATTACTCTCACAACCATTGGGCAAGAGCAACCACAGAGACCTTAGTGAAGCTGGGAGATCTAGAGGAACCTGTGGTGGCGTTGATTGATCATGGCTCAGAGATTAATCTGATGTCTAAGGAGCTGTACAAGCGTGGGAGATGACCCATAGACACCGACCATGGATGGCTTATCCGCGCTGCCAACAACCAGAGGGGAGAACTCTCTGGTGCTTGTCCCAACATCAAGGTAACTGTGGATGACATCAGTGATATTTAGAATTTCTTTGTACAAGACATGTCAACCTATCCTATCATTCTAGGGCAGCCTTACATTACTGCTGTTAGAATGGAGACACGAGTTATGGATGATGGTTCAGCTTATGCTAGGATACGTAGTAGAGACGGCAGAAGAGCTGTTCAGTTTTTGACCGTTGCTGCAGAACATGAGAGGAATCGTGATAGCTTGAGAGACCGTCCATTGCCTAAGATTACTCAGAAGTTTAGGGAGTCTAGAGGTTTTGACAGAGTACCATTGAAGAGTGAGACTTCAACGGTACAGTAGAGCTAGGATTCTCGCCTGATCCAGTAGAGCAGGAAGCTTTATCCACTGGCTTCTTAGGACTGACATCATGTGGATCAGTGTGTTATAGGAAGGTTGAGAATCTGAAGAGGTTTGAGAGACAACATGTGAAGTATGTACAACAGTCTTTGTGGGATAGTGGAGAGTTAAGAGGAGATGAATACATATCTGGAGTGTTTGAAGAGCAGTATTTGGTAGATACTGTAGGAGAGTTGAAATCTATATTAGAAAGCTCTACAGATGATGTAGATAGAGTGGTGAGAGTGAGCTCCAAGGAGCTTTATGATGTAATTGATAAGTTTATAGATCGGCAAGAGGTATGTGGAGACCAAGTACAAGTCAGTGGCAAAGAAAGTCAAACCAGTGGCTTTGTCTTTACCGCTCGATTACAATCAAAAGATGGAGCAAGCTGCACGAGAACCGACGCTCAGAGGACCGAGAAGTATTGGGCACCAGTTCACAGAAACAACACTAAAGGAGCTGAGGATTGGAGGCGATGGATTTCTTACTGAGCAAGAGAAGAAGAGCTTCAGGGAGATGCTATCTAGGCATGGTAAGGCGTTTGCGTTTGAGTCACATGAAGTAGGATGTGTAGATCCAAGTGTAGTTGCACCTATGGTAATCTTTACTATACCGCATATGCCTTGGAATCTACGTCCTATCCCTGTACCTAGAGCTCATCTACCAAAGTTGATAGACTTGCTCAATGAGAGGATTAGGATGGGTATCTTGGAACCATCTATAGCTCCCTACTCTAGCAGATGGTTTACTGTTCCGAAGAAGAGTGGAGCTTTGAGATTTATCCAAGATATGCAGCCAGTTAATAAGGTGACTATCAGGAATATGGGTATAGGACCTATTATAGACGAGTTTGCAGAGGCTTTTGCTAGTCGTGTTATCTATTCAATGGGAGACTTATATTCAGGTTATGATCAGTTTCAGTTATCCTCTGAGAGTAGAGACTTGACTACAATGAGGACACCTTTGGGGTTACTAAGGATGTGCACCTTGCCACAAGGTGCTACCAATTCTGTAGCACATATGATGAATGACATGAATAATGTTTTGAGGGATTTCATTCCTGAAAAAACTATGCCATTCCTTGATGATGTGCCGATCAAAGGGTGTGCTGAGGAGGAGAAGAATGAGGTAAAGGATCAGAGGGGGTGCCGTAAGTTTGTTGCAAACCATATAGTTGACTGCGATAAGATATTGAGTCGACTGGAGGAGGTTCATTTGACTTTATCAGGAGCAAAGTCTGTATTTGGAGAACAAGAGGTGTTGATTGTGGGGCACCTATGTGGATCTTATGGTCGGAAACCTTGTCCAAACAAGGTTGATGTCATCCGAAAGATGAAGGAGACATGTGGATCGGTTACTGAGGTGAGAAGGTTTCTAGGTGCATGTGTGTTTTATCATATATGGATTCCACACTTTGCACATGTAGCAGATCCGTTGTACAAGTTGCTGAGGAAGGGGCAGAGATTTCAGTGGCAAGAGGAGCAAAGCGAGTCCATGAAGAAGTTGAAGGATCTTTAGTCTTCACCACCAACTCTACGGAAAGTAACATATGAGTTGGGCAGATCTGTTATCATTACTGTTGATACTAGTCCTATTGGCATTGGATGGGCTATAGGACAGGATGATGAGGATGGAAATAGATATGTGGTGCGTTTTGGAGCTAAGGTGTTAAGTTCACGGTAGAGAGACTACCCTTAGGTCAAGAGAGAGCTATGGGGAGTAGTTACTGCGATGAAGAGTGATAAGGAATACTTGATAGGAGCACCTGTGGTTGTGGAGACAGATTGTTTACCTCTCTTGGGAATGATCACTAGCTGTACAACTCCAGATATTGCTATGTTGAGGTGGATAGCATATATCAAGTCCTTGAACCCAGAGTTTAGACATATTGCAAGAAAAGACAATCCTGTGGCAGATATGTTATCAAGGGCTAGGTACTACGGTGAGAAGGAAATGATAGATGACCAGGAGGATGTGGGAACAGAGTTCTATTCTAGTGTTCTTGCTAGAAAGGATAGAAGCTGTTTTGCAGCTCCATTGGAGTTATTTGAGGAAACTATGTACGATGGCGAGTGGTTGGATCTTGGGCGCTATTTGAGTTCATTGGAAAGGCAAGAAGGCTGGTCTGATGCAGATTTCAAGAGGATCCGTAGAACAGCTTATGGGTACTTTTTATATGGAGGACATCTATGGAAGCGCCTTAAGCTACAGGGAGGTGTACCATAGCGATATCGTATAACGTGTTTTTCTGTCTAAGAATACATTGGGTATATGGCTGTGTAGAGGTATGTGGATTGACAAGGTTGAATCTAGATCTGGATGTTTCCACTCAAATGTTTCACTATCTACTCTTCTAGCCCGAGTGATCTTGTATCCGCTCGGCTCAAGTTTAAAGCTTGTTACGACCCAAGGTTACGTATAGGTTGCATAAACTTGTGTTACAAACAGATCTTTTGTACTCTAACTAAAAGTACTCAGCTCTGTACTATCTAACTGAGGTTATTCCTCTATATCACTGGAAGCATGACTTCTGAATAGCTCCCCAGCGACGCTAACTGCCCATCAATCCAACTATCACAATTTCATAGTACAACCAGAAGACGCTATAAGATCACTCAATCAACTTGATAGAGTATCGATACAACTTGTTGTACACCCTGGCCTATCAAGCATTCCAGCAAGGTAGAGCATGCATGCTTCAAGGCACTACTCAGATCTCAATATAGCACCAACAGCGGTAATACCTGGCAGCTCCGAGAACCCAAACAGCGACTTAAGATTCATGACGACTCCGTTCTCCTTCATCACCAAGAGCTGAATTCAGCCCCACACCCTCCAATGTCGAGTTGTATGTAGGCATAGCAGTTTCAGCAACAAACTCTTCTCCAAATTGCTCGAAAATGACCAAAATGACAATAGATGATACCAAAAAACCCGGAATTGCTAACAACAGAAGTATCTTTGAACTTTGAGACCTCAGTCCTCCCAAACCAGTCGACCAATGATGATCAAACTTCACAGGAAGCTTGATTGGACCCTTCACTCCTACCCTGAACAATTTTCAGGTCGAAATCTTAAACCAATTTTTAGATATGGATCAAATCGTAATCTGTGCTAACTTCAGAGCTTTACAGACCCAGGTACATTTGATCCAAGATTCTGAACAAACTACTCGACCATTTGAGGTGAAACTTCCCAAGTATCTTACTGATAAGACATGCTTCAATCTTGGAAAGTTTCACTCAGAAATTCGACTCAGAACTTAAGCAATAGCAAACTATCCATAGCTATCACAGTTTGCTGTCCCCGCCTTATCCCGTCTGCACTTCTCAACTTCAATCGGTCGGTTCAGAATCCAAATCGATCAAGAACCTGACGAAATTGATATCAAAATGACCAGCACGCCGTCAGCTCTCCAACCCAACAGACAGCTCCTCAAAACTCCTCGCGAGTCTCTCGGAATAACCAGAAACGTAGCAATAGGTATGAATTTCACCCCCCTCCACTCAATCGATCATAACACGCTCATCCCTCCATGAAATCGACCGATTCTTCAGCCCAAATTGTAGCCCCGGTCGAGAGCTCTCCAACCATACCCTTCGTTTTGCGAATGGACCTCCGAAGCCTCCAGAAACCACAGAAACATCGTGAGGATCAGCTAGAACACCATTGGTCCAAAAGTGGACCAATAAGATCAAAAAGATCTTTACTTTTGTCTTTTCTCCACTCAACTTTTTCCTCTTGAACGAATTTTTACTCCCAAGGAGACACAAGACATCAACAAGACTCTAAGACTTCAGAAAATCCTTGAGACATGTCGAAGGATTCTTTGCGATCCGTAACCACACAGAAGCGCTCAACCAGAATGAACCCAGTGAGTCGCAGACTAATACAACGTCAATATTACAACCTGGAAACGTTCTACAATAAAAGGTACGACAAAAGGAAATGGTGAAGCTATCACTCGATTGTAATATTCTTGCTCGAAGTTTCTCACGATCCAAGCCCCATGATTGATCTTCGGTCTGCAATGGCACCGGACATCGACCCAAAGGTTGAAAGGAACGTTCGATGGATAGTTGAGATCCATTGTTCCTCACAACAAAATGTACACTGTCATATCCCAAGTCTCTCCGTATGTTACGATCGGAAGGATCACCGGAAACTGTAACTCCATCATTCTTCCCATGAATTCATCGCCAAAGTATGCAACTAACCACTGTCGAAAGTGATCGCGATGGATGCAATGAAGCTTGATGTGAAACGGATTTGGGAAAGGAAGATCCGGAGCCGGTAACACACCTCCGTCCATAACCACCACTCCTGCAGTTCTTCACTCCTCCATGCAGACCATCGAGAATCCTTACGAATCACCCGCTGAGAGAGAATGCCGTATGAACCTTCGACCCATCATTTTATACACAAATGCGGCGACAAGGACCACTAAAGTGAACGCGCACAGATCAATGACTTGGCACGTTCCTCTACCGTGTGATCACTTAAACAGATAATCACAAACGTGACACTCATCACACCGTTCGGCGAGTTACGCGATACGGTTCACGAAACACGGAAAAGAAACACAATATAAGTTACACAGGAATTTCACACAGGAGCCGAACCACAACACGACAGCGGGTGGTATGTGACTTGGGGTTGCAGCAGAAGCTGATCAAGGAGTTCCATGAGAGTTTATGGGCCAATCATAGAGGAGTTTGGGCTACATTTGCCAAGATGAAGGAAAAGTATTGGTCGAAGGGTATGTATAAGGATGTAGTGCAGTTTGTTTCATCCTGTATACCTTGCCAGATGTACTCCAACGTACGTCATCGTGATGGATTGCATCCTATTTATCCTTTAGCCATTCATTACAAATGGGTAGTTGATCTGATAACTATGCCATTTGGACTTGGACAAATGAGGTATCTAGTCTTGGCTAGAGAAGATCTATCTAACCAAGTCGAAGGCCGTGCCTTGAGGACAAAGACCACTGCTAGTGTCTGCCGCTTTCTACTTGAAGATGTTATTTGTAGGTATGGGTGTGTGGGAAAGATCACTGCAGATAGGGGTGAGCTGGATTCACAAGAAGCAGTTGAGTTCTTCAAGCGATTGGGAATCAAGTTGGCATTAACCACTGCTTACAATCCTGAAGGGAATGGCAAGAGCGAACGAGGTCATCCGCCAATCATCAAAGCTTTGGTAAAAGCTTGCAAGGGTAAGATCCGTGAATGGCCTAGATTGCTATCATTTGCTTTATGGGCAGATCGTACAACTCATAGTACCGTTACAGGTTACATGCCAGCAGAGTTGATACTAGGACAAAAACCTGTGATGCCGATTGAGGAGGTTGTGCCTACTTGGAATGTTTTGCCATGGGAAGATGATAGAAGTACGGAGGATCTTCTTGCATTAAGGATCCAGCAGTTAGAACGGAGACCTGAGGATGTTGCCAAAGCTGTGGAAAGGTTGAAGACTGCTAGAGAGAGAAACAAAGGCAGATTTGATAGAACGCATAGATTACGACCCAAACCAGTTAAGGAAGGTGATTGGGTGTTAGTCTATGATAGTAGTCTTGATAATCAGCATAGCACTATCAAGAAGTTCTCCAAGAGATGGTTTGGACCTTATGTGGTGTTAGAAGTTTATGATAATGCCACATAGTCCTTGAGAGAGTTAGATGGTGCAGTGCTCAAGATACCAGTCGCAGGAAAAAGAATCAAGCTCTTTAGGAGGAGAGGGGAGGACCAGAACGTTACAGAGCTTACTGAGGATGAAGCTGAAGACTCAATGGAGGTTGAAGATGAATTTGAAGCTGAAGCTGAAGAGTCTTGATCTGGATCTGGCACATACCGGACGATGTGCAGGTTCAGAGGGGGTGGATGTCGCGCTACTTGGCGGCTACATGCTTGACTTCTACTCCGACGCTTAGGTTTAGTAGTTCTAGAAGTTAGCTCATATTACTTCTAGTCCTTTATGTATATGTTTAACACCTTTGCATACGGTGTTAATACTATTTTGAGTCCTAGTAGGCTGATAGTATGCTAGTTATCTTGTTCAAGCATTTGTGCGCTTGTGCAAGTGACTTCTTACTTGTCTATGACGTTCAATGTACATAACGTAGGGTTTCCATGCTGATAAGGGTTTGAGCTCATGGGTTGTACTTACTTGTCGCCCATGCACGCTTTCTAGCTGATTTAAGTTATTTTTCGGGGTTGCGTGTCGTTTTAAGTAATTTAAGTTTTACGCTGGCACTCTAGGGGGCTTGATGTGGTAGCCTATGAGTAAACCTAAGTTGCCACGTGGTTTAGGGTACTAAAGGACAACCAAGTGGAGCTATGAACTCCCATTGGTCTATTTTTGTCTTTTGTTAAACTCTAAATTTAGAAACAGAGCTCTAGAGTAGAGTTCGAGCATTTGGTGGAGGATCTTTGAAATCTGAGAGCACAGAGAGAGAGAGCTCGTCATGCCAAGCACTTCCAGTGAAATTTTCGATCGATTTGAGGCAATAAAGACGAAGTTATGATCAATTGAAGTTCGAATTGTGCTAGAATTGAATCACTTTTGTTGGATTTAGGGTTTTCAGTGTCACTCGCAGCAGATTTGAGGAAATTGCTTCAAAACTTCGGGGTTGTGTTCTCTGCCAGCAGGGCTACGATTTCACAAAAGTTTCATATCGATTGAGCAACTGAGTAATTCAGGGCAGCCGCTGAAGCCGAGGGGGTCTGAAAAGCTCTTAATCTAGAGCAGCGACTTCAGGGAAGGAGATCTGGAGTTCTACAAACAATCAGGAGTCCCAACTTCACAGGAGTGTTCAGCAAGCTGTGAACTGCAAATCCTGTAAAAAACTCCGAAATTGATCGAGCCAAACTCCTGTTATAGGTCGAAATAGCCATCTAGGTACCAGAAATTGCCGTAGTTTTCTTGCTCAAAACTTTTTTGTCCATATCTCCGTGTCAGAATTTGATCTCAGGCTGAAACTTCGTCTGTGAGTTCAGTAGTACCTCATTTGCATGTAGGGGAAGTTTAGAAGTCTAAACCTTCATAGTTTTCCTCTCCGTGAGTGTCAAAGTTCACCGCCGGATCCTATTACTGCCAGCTAGACCTGAATTTCGCCTTCTGGGTATATTACTAGATTTTACACATCTGTGTGAGTGTTTATAGCCCCTGTTGTAACCTGAAAGCCAACCTCTTGAGTGAACAACCACAGCCAGAAGCCCGGCGCTTTCCTAGGTAGACGGATCACACTCCGACACCGCCCTCTTCTTTGGTCCTTGAAAATTATATCACAACCTGATCCTGGTTCGGTCATAACTTCCAGCTCGGAGGTCAGTTCGAGGAGTGTTGTATATCACTAGAAAGCTCTCGACGAGACCTTTCCAATGATACCTCACTCGCCTCGAGATCTTACGTGGAGCTCCATCCACGATCTAAAACGTCGCTGGAGCTCCAACACTTAGTCATTTTTCTGAGAATCTATGGTCCAGATCCAGACTCAAACCCTGTGGTCGGACCAGCGTCTGAACCACGGTCCGTCTGCGTCTCGGACCCATGTCTCGGTCTCATGTCTCGGACCTACGTCTCAGACTTATGTCTCAGATTTATGTTTCGGTCCATTCCCAGACTTGCCCCCTTAGGTCAGCGTTCGTCTAGGGTCGTCTTGCGGTAGGCCCTTAGGTCCTAGCCCAATGTTCTAACCTTGGTTCAGAACCATTTAGGGTTCATCTGATCCCGACTTCCCGACCAAGCCGTTAAGTCCTACTCGCAGCGCTCACAACCTAGTGTAAGTCCGCTAGGGTTCTGTTGTCTGCGTCTGCGTCCGATCTTGAGAATGAGGGTCACTGCACTCACCCTCACTTTGGAGGTTGATGTCCTCATCAACAATGATCCTTTAAGTTAACACCAAGTTCAAAATGGGTAGCCAACCCCTTGGCGTCAGAATTGCATTCTGGAGCTAACCCGCAATTCTTTTCTTGGCTTGAGTCTTAAGTTATCGCTAGAACACTTAGAGAATTTCAACTAGTCTCGGAAAAAGGCTTATTTTTTTGGTCCACCCTAAACAAAACTAGTTGACAACTTCTAAACATTCTACTTAAGACTCTAACTTGCTAATTATAAGTATTCACACCTACTTACGAGGTCCCCCGAAACTCACTTTCCGGTCGCAATCTGATTTGACTTAGATGCGCGACTAAGTTTACTTTGCAGTTAGAAAACCGCAAAACAAGATCACCCCAAGTCCCAAGACAAGTATGAAATTTCATACTTGCTTTGCCAACGCTACGGCAAACCTAAGTCTTGACATTAAGACTTAGTCTTGATTTAGATGCTTATCCAAACCAGCTCGCTTCCTTTGAGTGTGCTTCGTTCCTCCTCTTGACAACATCCTAGGCATCTGATCAGAACTAGTCATAGCCATGCACTACCAATATACTTAGACAAATTTTCAAGAAACAAAATCTTTATTTCCAAACACAAGTCAAAGCTACAAGGTTCATCGGCTCAAATCGTCTCAAGTTGCTACTCGTATGGTTTGTCGTTCCTTCACTCCTCGTTGGAAAGAGATGTCCTCATCTTGCTAACGCCCTTGTTGTCCTTGTCGCCGTTTGAAGAGGTCCAATACTTCACTTGCATGTGTTAGCTCTTCTCTGGCACCCAAGTTGCCTCCTTCAAATGGTAGCCACGTCATTTGACCAAGTACTCCATTCGGTTAGATTTGCACCGTGATCACAAAATGGTCTCTACCTCGTATTCTGCTTCGCCTTGCAAAACATCAGGTTGAGGTCTGAGAACTTGTTTGCGCTTCGGTCGCAAATCGTCCTTGAAGTATTTCTCTAGTAAAGAAACATGGAAAGTCGGATGCAACTGCCACTCGCGAGGAAGGTCAGTGTATAGACATCTTCGTGCGGATTCTTGACAATGACAAAAGGTATTGCGAACTTCGATGAAAACTTCACCGATATTTCTTTCGGAAGTGTGAAATTTCAGTTTCGGCAATTCGCCGGTTGCTGAATGCTTCATGGAATTATAGCAATACTCCGCAAGACTGAGCCACTCCGCCCAATCACTTTGGTCCGCACTCACATAATTCCTCAAGTATTGATTCAGAACCGAGTTAACTCGTTCCGTTTGTCTATCTGTTTCCAGATGAAAGGCGGTAGTAAATTTTAACTTAGTCCTGAATTTTTGGAACAAGTGTTTTCAAAAGACACTTGTGAACTTAGAGTCTCTATCTGAAACAATACTCCGAGGTAATCCATGTGAACGCCATCAAGTATCTAAGAACAACCGAGAAGTCGTGAACGCTGTTGCAGTATCCAAGATCGGAGCAAACTTCGCTAGTTTACTAAACCGATCAACTATCACAAAAATCACGTTGTATCCATTCGAGTCAGACATAAAGATAATGAAGTCCATGCTAATGCTTTCCCAAGGTCTGGCTGGAATCGACAGAGGATGAAGCAACCCTTGTTTCTTCTCATAAGAAACGCGGTTCGCTTGACAGGTTAACCATGTTTTCACAAAGTGGGCAACATCGTCTTTCATGTGAGGCCAAATAAACTTTTTAGCTATCACTGCTAAAGTGGACTTTTCTCCTTTATGGCATGATGAGGGGTGCATCGTGACATTCTTTTAACAACTTGGTTCTAAGTTTTCTTTGTCTCACATAAAAATGACTTTGCTTGAACATGAGTAAACCATGTCTTAGCTGCATGTTCTGCAACTTCACTCCTCGCTTGAGTTGTTCCAGGTACTCCTTCGCTTGGTCATCGCCCATGTAACCTTCATGTATTCGCCTCTCCAAGTCTGACTCTTTAGGATACATAGGTCACAAAATCTGTGTTGACGATGGAAGATATTCCTCCTTGCGACTCAACGCGTCAGGAACCACATTGTCCTTTCCCGCTTTGTGGATTAATTCCACGTTCATGAGCGCCAAGGTATCATGCCACCGTAGTTGCTTTGACGTCACCCGATCTTGTGTCTCAAAGTACTTGAGCGAAATATTGTCAGTATACACTTGGCTTTTGTGGAGTCCCAAGTAATGCCGCCATTTCCTCAAGCAATGAACCACCGCAAACAGTTCCTTCTCGTGAGTCGGCCATCGACTCTCTGGCCCAGATAGCTTCTTGCTTTCGTACGCTACAGGTTTTCCATCCTGCACCAACACTCCGTCAATCGCATAGTCGTTCGCGTCGATGTGCACTTCGAATGGTTTGTCAAACTCCGACAGCTTCAAAATTGACGCTTTTGACAAAATAGCTTTGATCGTCTGAAACGCATCATCTACCTCCTTGGTCCAACTTACTTGTGCGTCTTTGCCCATCCAGTCCGTCAGCGGCTTCGCGATCTTTGAAAACCCCTTCACATACTTGCGGTAGAACTGCGTTAATCCTAAGAATCGCCGCATCCCCTTCACTATAGTCGGAGGCTCCCAAGTCACAATCGCGTCCACCTTCTGCATATCCAAACCAAACTCACTCCAAACTTTCTCGCTCCAAACCAAACTCACTCTTGTCAATGTTGGCAAACAATTTATGCTCCCGCAGCTTCGTCAACACCACCCTTTGCTGCTCCGCCTGCGACTCCAAGGTTTTGGAGTAGATCAAGATGTCGTCGATGTAAACGATGACAAACTCATTCATTGTCTCGTGAAAAATTGTGTTCACCAATGTAGTGAACTTCGAAGGGGCGTTGCAAAGTCCAAATGACATCACCACGAATTCAAACGATCCGTATCTGGTTCGACAAGCGGTCTTCTCAACATCTGGGTCAGCTATCCGGATCTGGTAATATCATGACTTCAAGTCTATTCTGCTGAAGTACTTTGCGCCCGCTAGCCTATCAAAGAGGTCATCTATCCTTGACAAAGGATAATTATTCTTCACCGTCACCTTATTGAGTGCACGATAATCTACGCAGAGTCGTAACTTCCCATCCTTCTTCTTTGCGAAAAGAACTGGGGCTCCATAAGGTGACTTATTGGTTCGAATATATCCCCGCGCTAATAGCTCACCGAGTTGTCTTTTCTACTCAAGGAGTTCCACCTGATTGAGTCGGTAAGGGGCTTTGGAAGGTGGTTCTGATCCTGGCAAGACCTCGATCTTGTGATCCACCACCCGCCTTGGAGGTAACTCAGCAAGTAACTCATCCGTCAAGACATTCTCGAACTCCTTAATCACTTCACGAAGCACCTTCGGAAGTTTAATCGCGTTGTCGGAGTGTGATCCGTCTATCTAGGAAAGCGCCGGGCTTCTGGCTGTGGTTGTTCACTCAAGAGGTTGGCTTTCAGGTCACAATAGGGCTATAAACACTCACACAGATGTGTAAGATCTAGTAATATGCTCAGAAAGCGAAATTCAGGTCTAGCTGACAGTAATAAGTTCTGGAGAAGAAAACTATGAAGGTTTAGACTTCTAAACTTCCCCTACATGCAAATGAGGTACTACTGAACTCACACACGAAGTTTCAGCCTGAGATCGAATTCTGACACGGAGATATGGACAGAAAAGTTCTGACCAAGAAAACTACGGCAATTTCTGGTACCTAGCTGGCTATTTCGACCTATAACAGGAGTTTGGCTCGATCAATTTCGAAGTTTCTTACAGGATTTGCAGTCTACAGGGTGCTGAACCTCCATGTGAAGTTGGGACTCCTGAATGTACACAGAACTCCAGATCTCTTCCTCTGAAGTCGCTGCTCTAGATTAAGAGCTTTTCAGACCCCCTCAGCTTCAGCGGCCGCCCTGAATTACTCAGTTGCTCAATCGATATGAAACTTTTTGTGAAATCGTAGCCCTGCTGGCGGAGAACACAACCTCGAAGTTTTGAAGCAATTTCCTCAAATCTACTGCGAGTGACATTGAAAACCCTAAATCCAACCAAAATGATTCAATTCTAGCACAATCCGAACTTCAATTGCTCATAACTCCGTCTTTATTGACTCAAATCGATCGAAATTTTCACTGGAAGTGCTTGGCATGACGAGACCTCTCTCCCTGTGCTCTCAGATTTCGAAGATCCCTCACCAAATACTCGAACTCCACTCTAGAGCTCTGTTTCTAAATTTAGAGTTTAACAAAAGACAAAAATGAACCAATGGGAGTTCATAGCTCCACTTGGTTGTCCTTTAGTACCCTAAACCACGTGGCAACTTAGTTTTACTCATAGGCTACCACGTCAAGCCCCCTAGAGTGCCAGCTTAAAACTTAAATTACTTAAAACGACACGCAGCCCCGAAAAATAACTTAAATCAGCTAGAAAGCGTGCATGGACGACACGCAAATACAACCCATGAGCTTAAGCCCTATCAACATGGTAATCAATCTACTAAGACTCAAAATAGTGTTAACACCGTATGCAAAGGTGTCAAACATATACATAAACGACTAGAAGTAATATAAGCTAACTTCTAGAACTACTAAACTCAAGCGTCGGAGTAGAAATATAACATGTAGCCGCCAAGTAGCGCGACATCCACCCCCTCTGAACCTGCACATCCTCCGGTATGTGCCATCTAGATCAAGACTCTTCAGCTTCGGCTTCAAACTCATCTTCAACCTGCATTGAGTCTTCAGCTTCATCCTCTGTAAACTCTGCAACGTTCCAATCCTCTCCTCTCCTTCTAAAGAGCTTGATTCTCTTTCCTGCGACTGGTACCTTGAGCACTGCACCATCTAACTCTCTCAAGGAGTATGTGGCATTATCATAAACTTCTAACACCACATAAGGTCCAAACCGTCTCTTGGAGAACTTTCTGATAGTGCTATGCTGATTATCAAGACTACTATCATAGACTAACACCCAATCACCTTCTTTAACTGGTTTGGGTCGTAATCTATGCGTTCTATCAAATCTGCCTTTGTTTCTCTCTCTAGCAGTCTTCAACCTTTCCACAGCTTTGGCAACATCCTCAGGTCTTCGTTCTAACTGCTGGATCCTTAATGCAAGAAGATCCTCCGTACTTCTACCATCTTCCCATGGCAAAACATTCCAAGTAGACACAACCTCCTCAATCGGCATCACAGGTTTCTGTCATAGTATCAATTCTGCTGGCATGTAACCTGTAACGGTACTATGAGTTGTACGGTCTGCCCATAAAGCAAACGGTAGCAGTCTAGGCCATTCACGGATCTTACCCTTGCAAGCTTTTACCAAAGTTGATGATTGGCGGATGACCTCTTTCGCTCTTGCCATTCCCTTCAGGATTGTAAGCAGTGGTTAACGCCAACTTGATTCCCAATCGCTTGAAGAACTCAACTGCTTCTTGTGAATCCAGCTCACCCCTATCTGCAGTGATCTTTCCCACACACCCATATCTACAAATAACATCTTCAAGTAGAAAGCGGCAGACACTAGCAGTGGTCTTCGTCCTCAAGGCACGGCCTTCAATTTGGTTAGATAGATCTTCTCTAGCCAAGACTAGATACCTCATTTGTCCAAGTCCAAATGGCATAGTTACCAGATCAACTACCCATTTGTAATGAATGGCTAAAGGATAAGTAGGATGCAATCCATCACGATGACGTACGTTGGAATACATCTGGCAGGGTATACAGGATGAAACAAACTGTACTACATCCTTATACATACCCTTCCACCAATACTTCTCCTTCATCTTGGCAAATGTAGCCCAAACTCCTCTATGACCGGCCCATAAACTCTCATGGAACTCCTTGATCAGCTTCTGCTGCAATTCCAAGTCACATACCACTCGTTGCGGTATACCTCCTTGTAGCTTAGGGCGCTTCCATAGATGTCCTCCATGTAAAAAGTAACCATAAGCTATTCTACGGATCCTCTTGAAATCTACATCAGACCAGCCTTCTTGCCTTTCCAGTGAACTCAAATAGCGTCCAAGATCCAACCACTCGCCATCATACATAGTTTCCTCAAAAAACTCCAACGAGGCTGCAAAACAGCTTCTATCTCTTCTAGCAAGAGCACTAGAATAGAACTCTGTTCCCACATCCTCCTGATCATCTATCATTTCTTTCTCATCGTAATACCTAGCCCTTGATAACATATCTGCCACAGGATTGTCTTTTCCTGCAATATGTCTAAACTCTGGGTTCAAGGACTTGATATATGCTATCCACCTCAACATGGCAATATCTGGAGTTGTACAGCTAGTGATCATTCCTAAGAGAGGTAAACAATCTGTCTCCACAACCACAGGTGCTCCTATCAAGTATTCCTTATCACTCTTCATCGCAGTAACTACTCCCCATAGCTCTCTCTTGACTTGAGGGTAGTCTCTCTGCCGTGAACTTAATACCTTAGCACCAAAACGCACCACATATCTATTTCCTTCTTGATCATCTTGTCCTATAGCCCATCCAATGCCAATAGGACTAGTATTAACAGTAAGGATAACAGATCTGCCCAACTCATATGTTACCTTCTGTAGAGTTGGTGGTGAAGACAACAGATCCTTCAACTTCTTCATAGACTCGCTTTGCTCCTCTTGCCATTGAAATCTCTGCACCTTCCTCAGCAACTTGTACAACGGATCTGCTACATGTGCAAAGTGTGGAATCCATATATGATAAAACACACAGGCACCTAGAAATCTTCTCACCTCAGTAACCGATCCACACGTCTCCTTCATCCTCCGAATGACATCAACCTTGTTCGGACAAGGTTTCCGACCATAAGATCCACATAGGTGCCCCACAATCAACACCTCTTGTTCTCCAAATACAGACTTTGCTCCTGATAAAGTCAAATGAACCTCCTCCAGTCGACTCAGTATCTTATCACAGTCAGCTATGTGATCTGCAACAAACTTACAGCACCCCCTCTGATCCTTTACCTCATTCTTCTCCTCCTCAGCACACCCTTTGATCGGCACATCATCAAGGAATGGCATAGTTTTTTCAGGAATGAAATCCCTCAAAACTTTATTCATGCCATTCATCATATGTGCTACAGAATTGGTAGCACCTTGTGGCAAGGTGCACATCCTTAGTAACCCCAAAGGTGTCCTCATTGTAGTCAAGTCTCTACTCTCAGAGGATAACTGAAACTGATCGTAACCTGAATATAAGTCTCTCATTGAATAGATAGCACGACCAGCAAAAGCCTCTGCAAACTCGTCTACAATAGGTCCTATACCCATATTCCTGATAGTCACCTTGTTAACTGGCTGCATATCTTGAATGAATCTCAAAGCTCCACTCTTCTTCGGAACAGTAAACCATCTGCTAGAGTAGGGAGCTATAGATGGTTCCAAGATACCCATCCTAATCCTCTCATTGAGCAAGTCTATCAACTTTAGTAGATGAGCTCTAGGTACAGGGATAGGACATAGATTCCAAGGCACATGCGGTATAGTAAAGATTACCATAGGTGCAACTACACTTGGATCTACACATCTTACTTCATGTGACTCAAACGCAAACGTCTTACCATGTCTAGATAGCATCTCCCTGAAGCTCTTCTTCTCTTGCTCAGTAAGAAATCCATCACCTCCAATCCTCAGGTCCTTCAGTGTTGTTTCTGTAAACTGGTGCCCAATTCTTCTCGGTCCTCTAAGCGTCGGTTCTCGTGCAGCTTGCTCCATCTTCTGATTGTAATCGAGTGGTAAAGGCAAAGCCACTGGTTTGACTTTCTTTGCCACTGACTTGTACTTGGTCTCCACATACACCTCTTGCCGATCTATAAACTTATCAATTACATCATAAAGCTCCTTGGAGCTCACTCTCACCACTCTATCTACATCATCTATAGAACTTTCTACTATCGATTTCAACTCCCTTATAGTATCTACCAAATACTGCTCTTCAAACACTCCAGATACGTATTCATCTCTTGCTAACTCTCCATTATCCCACAAAGACTGCTGTACATACTTCACATGTTGCCTCTCAAACCTCTTCAGATTCCCAACCTTCCTATAACACACTGATCCACATGACGTCAATCCTAAGAAGCTAGTGGATAAAGCTTCCTGCTCTACTGGATCAGGCGAGAATCCTATCTCTACTGTACCGTTGAAGTCTCGCTCTTCAATGGTACTCTGCCAAAACCCCTAGACTCTCTAAACTCCTGAGTAATCTTAGGTAGTGGACGGTCTCTCAAGCTATCGCGATTTCTCTCATGTTCTGCAGCAACGGTCAAAAACTGAACAGCTCTTTTGCCGTCTCTACTACGTATCCTAGCATAGGCTGAACCATCATCCATAACTCGTGTCTCCATTCTAACAGCAGTAATGTAAGGCTGCCCTAGAATGATAGGATAGGTTGACATGTCTTGTACAAAGAAATTCTGAACATCACTGATGTCACCCACAGTTACCTTGATGTTGGGACAAGCACCATAGAGTTCTCCCCTCTGGTTGTTGGCAGCGCGGATAAGCCATCCATGGTCGGTGTCTATGGGCCATCTCCCACGCTTGTACAGCTCCTTAGACATCAGATTAATCTCTGAGCCATGATCAATCAACGCCACCACAGGTTCCTCTAGATCTCCCAACTTCACTAAGGTCTCTGTGGTTGCTCTTGCCCAATGGTTGTGAGAGTAATGGCTCTTCTGCGATGCTTCCACCTCATCTTCAAACCTCACGTGTTGATAGGATCTCCCCTCTGATACTTGAGAGCAGTAACCAGCAATCTCATCCTCCTCATCATCCGACAGTTTGGTCCCTAGAGCATTAAGCGTAGCTGCTTCACCCAAAATCTGACGTTTCCTCTTGATGATATCTATGATAACCTCATGGAACTCACGCTTTGCAATCCCAAGAATCTCACCCAAAGTAAACTCAACTTTCCCATTCAAGATACGGTTCTCTAACACCTGCTTCAAGTCTGTAGCAATCTCAATGTCAGACTGAAGTTTGTATGCAGGCATCTTACCCTTCTCCTTGCTTCTCTCCTTCTCTTTTGGTGTTGTAGGTGGTAGATCCTCCATAGTTTCCTCCCGAGTAGGTGTTGTCTCCTGTCTTGCCTCTGGTCTAGTCCTTTCACTCCTTGTAGCAGGTCGTTTGGCTGTAGAAGCCTCACCTACATCCTCCCTTCTGCGTTTTTCTTCTGGTACAGCTTCATGCTGACTTCTTGCAACATAAGCATGCACTGACATAGTATCCACAGGGTCATTCCATCCTGTAGTTTCTCTAATTGAGTTGCCAACCCTTCGTAGCACATCCTTGTCTAGCTCTGTTCTAGCTACGGACCGCACTACATCTGACCACAACCCAGTAGTCCCTTTCTCTCTCTCCATCTCCACTTTCACTCCACAGGTAGCAGCATTCACAAGAGAAACAGCATGTGATGCTGATATCTCATTCACAAGTCTCTTCATACCACCCTTGCCAAAGTTGGTTCCCAACATCATCCCAGTCTCTCTCAGATGGATCTTACCATCTTTGAAGAAGATCAGATCCTTCCTCAATGCATCTGAAAACTCCCCACAATCTCTTCTTACATGGTCTAGGCTATCACACCATATACAACGATGAACAAAGCCTTCTCTCATCTGAGGTCTCTGCATAGCAGACTGTACATTCTGCTCATTCTCTTCTAACCTAGTAAGCTTAAGCTTAAGCTCCTTCATACCCTTAATCAACTCATCAAGCGGTGAGTCTTCCTCTCTAGCAATTACCAAAGCGGGCTTAGTAGGCAACTGCTTGACAGGAATTATCAGAGGTGCTGCTTCACTTACCACCACCTTGTCCCTTCTTCTCTGTCTCTTGGTCAACAAAGAGACAGCCTCTTCAACCTCCTTCCAGTCAGTCTTCAATCCTCTCTCCTCACTCTTGTCTTCCAGCAACAGCTCAAGCTTCTCCTGAATAGTCACGTCCGCTGCTTGTAGGAAAAGCTCGGTCTTCTCCACCTCTAGTGTAAGTTTCTCTGTCCTAGAAAGCTGAGCATATTGACGATCAAACTCTCTTAACAACTCATTTACAGACAAACCTTTGTTAGGCTTAACCACCCACTCCAAGAACGTTCTCTTGGTCACCCTCTCTGAGTCTTCAGTGTAGTACTCCTCCTTCAAAGCTCACATAAAGCTCTCCCAACTCTGTCCTTGCTGCTGCTTGAGCTCCCTCACACGCCCACGAATCTCAGACACAACAGCAAGTTCAAAGTTCTCCACCATCTCCTTCTCAAGTACCTTGTTCACCTCCATCTCCCTAGCATAGTATCGCACGTACTTGGAAATATCTGTCCCCTTGAACTGGTCCATCTGATGCACCACAGATTGCAACGCCTTGGTTGCTAATACCTCCTTCCTCTCTGTGCTCTGCTGCTGCTGCATAAACATAGAAAAAGCTTGGAACATCTTCATCGTAGCAGCATCCAACTGAACAGGTTGCTGAGCAGCAGCAGCACCTCCACTTGATGATCCTTGGTTGGTCATGATATCTGATCCTGTAACATTCTCAAGAAAACTCCCACCCTAGGTGTTTCACGTCGAGTTCACCAAAAAGAGAGTATGTCTGGAGTGTGATCCGTCTACCTAGGAAAGCGCCGGGCTTCTGGCTGTGGTTGTTTACTCAAGAGGTTGGCTTTCAGGTCACAATAGGGCTATAAACACTCACACAGATGTGTAAGATCTAGTAATATGCTCAGAAAGCGAAATTCAGGTCTAGCTGGCAGTAATAAGTTCTGGCGGCGAACTTTGACACTCACGGAGAAGAAAACTATGAAGGTTTAGACTTCTAAACTTCCCCTACATGCAAATGAGGTACTACTGAACTCACACACGAAGTTTCAGCCTGAGATCGAATTCTGACACGGAGATATGGACAGAAAAGTTCTGAGCAAGAAAACTACGGCAATTTCTGGTACCTAGCTGGCTATTTCGACCTATAACAGGAGTTTGGCTCGATCAATTTCGAAGTTTCTTACAGGATTTGCAGTCTACAGGGTGCTGAACCTCCATGTGAAGTTGGGACTCCTGAATGTACACAGAACTCCAGATCTCTTCCTCTGAAGTCGCTGCTCTAGATTAAGAGCTTTTCAGACCCCCTCAGCTTCAGCGGCCGCCCTGAATTACTCAGTTGCTCAATCGATATGAAACTTTTTGTGAAATCGTAGCCCTGCTGGCGGAGAACACAACCTCGAAGTTTTGAAGCAATTTCCTCAAATCTGCTGCGAGTGACACTGAAAACCCTAAATCCAACCAAAATGATTCAATTCTAGCACAATCCGAACTTCAATTGCTCATAACTCCGTCTTTATTGACTCAAATCGATCGAAATTTTCACTGGAAGTGCTTGGCATGACGAGACCTCTCTCCCTGTGCTCTCAGATTTCGAAGATCCCTCACAAAATACTCGAACTCCACTCTAGAGCTCTGTTTCTAAATTTAGAGTTTAACAAAAGACAAAAATGAACCAATGGGAGTTCATAGCTCCACTTGGTTGTCCTTTAGTACCCTAAACCACGTGGCAACTTAGTTTTACTCATAGGCTACCACGTCAAGCCCCCTAGAGTGCCAGCTTAAAACTTAAATTACTTAAAACGACACGCAGCCCCGAAAAATCAGCTAGAAAGCGTGCATGGGCGACACGCAAATACAACCCATGAGCTTAAGCCCTATCAACATGGTAATCAATCTACTAAGACTCAAAATAGTGTTAACACCGTATGCAAAGGTGTCAAACATATACATAAACGACTAGAAGTAATATAAGCTAACTTCTAGAACTACTAAACTCAAGCGTCGGAGTAGAAATATAACATGTAGCCGCCAAGTAGCGCGACAGCGTCTCATGATGTTTCCTCTTGTCTGTCACCCGTCATCTACTCTGCAACCCGCATCAAACACATGACTCTGTCGTTGAAGTCCATATGTTTGTCTTTGATCAAATTCATCGCAAAGTCGTCAATTTTCTACGTCTTTCGGATCAGCCTTACTCCCAACTTCCGCCCTTTAACTCTAACGTTCAACCTTAAAGGTTTCCGCCTAAGTTTCACTTCAAACCTGTCCAAGAAAGTGTTCTCTAAAACCGTATGGATATCGTCCATCTCGCACACCGTGAAGTTCTCTATGAACTCCAACTTTCCACACGTAAACCGTACGTCCAAGGCTACTTCGGAAGTTTGGTACGTCTTGCCCTTGGCAAAGCGCACCTGAATAGGCTTGTCTGCCTTGGAGGTAGACAAGCCTAACTTCTTCACCAACTTCGGACTTATGAAGGAGTGAGTCGCTCATGTGTCCGTAAGAAAAGTAACATCACGATTAGCAACTTTGGCTTGTAGAAACATCAATCTCGGCGTCTTCTTCGTGGTTCTCAAGGTCACAGTCATCTGGCCCTCCAACAAGTCCTTTGCAACAAATGCATTCATGCTACAGTTACTAACCTTAGGTTTTGTGCACCCCTTAGCAATATGACCCGCCTCGCCGCAATTGTAGCAAGTAAACTTAGCGCCATTGCCCTTCTGAGGTGTTTGCCCCTTAGGTTTTACTCCTATTTGTTGCCGCTTTGCTGTCGGGGCAGAAGAATCCTTCCGATCCTTCTCACCCCCATCCCACTGTCGCTTGAAGCCCTTGTTCTTCTTCTGGAACTTGTCTGTGCTGCGTTGTTCAAAAGATTTTTGTTGTTGGACTTCATCGTCACCAATCCGCTCCGCTAGCTTCAAAAGTTCGGCACTCATCGCAAGTAGCTCCGGCATTCGGAAGAGAGCCTTCTCCAAGCTAGACTTGAGTCCTTCAATAAATATACATATTTTGGTCTCCTCAGTCCACTTGGAGAACGAATCCAGCTTAGAACTGAACTCGCGTACATAAGCACTTAGCGTCCTCGTCTGCTTCAGCCTAACTAGCTCGACACCATCTCGAATCCTTTGATACTCCAGAGTGAATCGTCCCGCGAGCAACACCTTGAACTCCTTCCAACCAAGCGTCGAGACGGTCAAGGTATGCTCATCCCTGTATGCAGTCCACCAGAGAAGCGCATGATCCTTCAGGAACGTAACCGCCGCTCTCATCTTGTCTGACTCCTGAGCCTGTTGCGCCTCAAAGTATAAGTCTAACTCAGTTAAGAAATCCTTAACCTTGCGAGCCCGTCTTATACCTGAAAACAGGGTCGGCAAATTCATCTTACAAAGCTTCCTGATAGACGAAGAGCTCCCTTGGCCTGTCTCAAGCTCAACGATACGTTTATCCCTAGAGGCCATACCTTCCTGCATGGTCTTCATCATCTTGATGAGTTTCGCATACAAAGCTCCTTGACTTCTCGCGCCTGAATCGTTGAGCACCGGTGGCAAGACTCCGTTGTCGCGCTACTTGACGGCTACATGCTTGACTTCTACTCCGACGCTTAGGTTTAGTAGTTCTAGAAGTTAGCTCATATTACTTCTAGTCCTTTATGTATATGTTTGACACCTTTGCATACAGTGTTAATACTATTTTGAGTCCTAGTAGGCTAATAGTATGCTAGTTATCTTGTTCAAGCATTTGTGCGCTTGTGCAAGTGACTTCTTACTTGTCTATGACGTTCAATGTACATAACTTAGGGTTTCCATGCTGATAGGGGTTTGAGCTCATGGGTTGTACTTACTTGTCGCCCATGCACGCTTTCTAGCTGATTTAAGTTATTTTTCGGGGCTGCGTGTCGTTTTAGGTAGTTTAAGTTTTACGTTGGCACTCTAGGGAGCTTGACGTGGTAGCCTATGAGTAAAACTAAGTTGCCACGTGGTTTAGGGTACTAAAGGACAACCAAGTGGAGCTATGAACTCCCATTGGTCTATTTTTGTCTTTTGTTAAACTCTAAATTTAGAAACAGAGCTCTAGAGTGGAGTTCTAGCATTTGGTGAGGGATCTTCGAAATCTGAGAGCACAGGGAGATAGAGCTCGTCGAGCCAAGCACTGTCAGTGAAATTTTCGATCGATTTGAGGCAATAAAGACGAAGTTATGCCCAATTGAAGTTCGGATTATGCCAAAACTGCATCACTTTTGTTGATTTTGGGGTTTTCAGTGTCACTTGCAGCAGAATTGAAGAAATGCTTCAAAACTTCGTGGTTGCGTTCTCTGCCAGCAGGGCTACGATTTCCCAAAAAGTTTCATATCGATTGAGTAACTGAGTAATTCAGGGCGGCCGCTGAAGCAAAGGGGGTCTGAAAAGCTCTTAATCTAGAGCAGCGACTTCAGAGGAGGAGATCTGGAGTTCTGTGTACATTCAGGAGTCCCAACTTCACAGGGATGTTCAGCATCCTGTAGACTTCAAATACTGTGAGAATATTTGAAATTCATCGAGCCAATTCTCTGTTCTAGGTCAGAATAGCTGTCTAGGTACCAGAAATTGCCATAATTCTCTTACTCAGAACTTTTCTGTCAACATCTCGGTGCTAGAATTCAATCTCAGGCTGAAACTTCGTGTGTGTGTTCAGTAGTACCTCATTTACATGTAGGGAAAGTTTAGAAGTCTAAACCTTCATAGTTTTCCTCTCTTTGAGTGCCAAAGTTCACCGTCTAAGCCTATTACTACTAGTGAGACCTAAATTTCGCTTTTTGAGCATATTAGAGGATCCTACACTCCTGTGTGAGTGTTTATAGCTCCTGTTGTGACCTGAAAGCCAACCTCTTGAGTAAACAACCACAGCCAGAAGCCCGGCGCTTTCCTAGATAGACGGATCACACTCCGACATCGTCTTGTTGCATCGATATCGCAGCTGGTACAGGGCTCCCTTGACGTTGGGACGAAGGTTGTCGGTTGTCGTCTCCTGACTGTGCCTCGGGGCTAGCTCGAGTCGATCTGCTCCCGTTAGCCGTTCCTCGTTTCTTGGTCTTCCTCCTGAAACTCTGTTCGTCGTCGGCCATCGCTCCAAGTGTTCACCTAGAAACGCTGATCCGCTTCGTGTCTTGCGTCCCTCCTCAAGCGTCCAGTCTTCAGCCGTTACCTCAAGTTCTCGCTCACCGAAGCGTCGGCTCTGATATCACTTTTCGCGCACCTACTGCCTTGTTGCGTCAGCGGAAGCTCTTGCTCAGTAGGTCGCAAACTTTACACCGTTAACCTGCAAACACAATCACAAGTTATTGTCCATGCACCACTTACCTTATCTCAGTTTGATCCGGACCGGAGTCGGACCGTCTCCCTAATCATCAAGCTCGGCAATCCTAAGTCCCGACCTAGACCCGCCTAGGTCAGTCTCAAACATGAGAAAGTCACAAGATGACTTGGGGCGGACTTCCCATAAAGTCTAGGGTCTAAACGATGCCTCCATCACACCTAGCGGTCCAACCGCCTGTGATGTCCGTCTGGGTCTAGACTTCCGAACGGTGGTCTAACCCGTCGACTCGTTCTCTAGTCTTGCCCAGCCCTTACATCGTTCCTAAGTCCAGCCGTCCAAATCTGGACCGGAACGTGCGTTGGAACCGGCCCAGCCATCACCTCATGCCCCCATAGTCCGTCCGCCGAACCTTGGGGTCGGATGACTCGTCCTGGCCCACCCAGGCATCGAGCCCCCTCATATATACTTCTGGGGATCGACGGCCCCGCCCTCCTTTTTGGTCCTTGAAAATTATATCACAACCCGATCCTGGTTTGGTCACAACTTCCAGCTCGGAGGTCAGTTCGAGAAGTGTTATATATCACTGGAAAGCTCTCGACGAGACCTTTCCAATGATACCTCACTCGCCTCGAGATCTTACGTGGAGCTCCGTCCACGACCTAAAACGTCGCTGGAGCTCCAACACTTAGTCATTTTTTCTAGAATCTGTGGTCCAGACCCAGACTCGAACCCTGTGATCGGACCATCGTCCGAACCACGGTCTGTCTGCATCTCGGATCCATGTCCCGGTCCCACGTCTCGGACCTACGTCTCAGACCTATGTCTCAGACTTATGTTTCGGTCCGCTCCCAGACTTGCCCCCCTTAGGTCAGCGTTCGTCTGGGCTCATCTTGGAGTAGGTCCTTAGGTCCTAGTCCAATGTTCCAACCTTGGTTCAGAGAACCACTTAGGGTTCATCTGATCCCGACTTCCCGACCAAGCCGTTAAGTCCTACTCGCAACGCTCACACCTAGCGCAAATCCGCTAGGGTTTTGTTGTCCGCGTCTGTGTTCGATCTTGAGAATGAGGGTCGCGACAGTTGCATCAAGATGACATCGAGGGTTGAGAAATTTATATTAAGCATGGGGTCAATTTAGCTAGGGGTCACCTTGGATCAAGAGTCAAATGATTTCAAATTTTGGAATGCACGTGGTTGTAAGAGCTCCAATTCCTCTCACAAGTTGTATGTTTGACCGAGCAAATCAAGTGCAATCTTCTTCAGGTGCGAAGCTGCATCTCTAAAATATGCCCACCATCTCAATAGAGTATTCTCCATTTTCTCAGCACCTTCACGAAATTCAAGACTCCAAAACTTGCAATCCTTGCTAGTATTGTTGCTAGTTCATCTCTATAGTGATCTACATAATCTACCACATCTATCGAGTTCAACCCGAGGTTGTCCCGAGCATACAAAGTATAGTAAGTACAAAATTCAGCTTTCACATGACGTCGGTGCATCGCTTCTATGTTATTCTTGTGATACATATATTTAGGAGTCAAACACATAACAATGGTGTGCAAAATGTTAGTCCACTTGCTCCCACGTGCCATCAAGGAGAGCACCAAATCATCAAAAATCTCTGGAGTAATCATATATGTTTTCAATTTTGAGTTCTTATGAAAATTGACAAACTTCTCTTTTAGGGCCCATGTTTCTCAGTATATGTGATCAATGTAGAACTTGTGCGCATCAACTTGTCGAAGAAGCACAAATACGGGACTCATTAGTTCAATGATGTCATGAATCTCATCTAAAAAATGCATGTCAAGTATAATCCTGACAACCTCTTTCGTCTTCTCAACTTGTTTCTGATCTTTGAGACGGTCCAAGAAATCTCACCAAAGCTCATTGACAACCATGCTTCTTAAGCAGTATCGCAACTCGTATGCTTTGTCTACCATGATGAAGTTTGTCACAAAATCGAGTGACATATGGTTTCAACAATTCATTCCATTCGAGAAGTTTCAACAAACATAATGTTTGTAGCACGATGGTTCTTAACAAATTTAACCACAAATGTCAAATTTATCTTCCATCCAAGTCAAACTTCTAATGTCCTTGCACACCAAGTCCAGACTGTAGGTCACACATCCACCAAATATGACGTGAGGAAAACGTTCTCTTATCAACTTTCTCGTCAAAACATTGACAGCTGCATTGTTTGCCACAAACTCTAACATATGTCTCGGCCCAAATTTCTCAATCTCTGAGATTATACTATCCGTAACTCATCTAACATTTTTCACAACATTGTTGCCGTTCAATGCTTGAACGAACATCTCTCCAAACATGTTGGTGATCATGATGTTCCTCAATGGTCTTCCTTGCACATTCTGGTCCCTCGTGCTTTGTTGCCTAAGCTCATTGAGTTACTAAAGAAGAAAGTACAGATGGGGATCCTTGAGTCATCTCTAGGTCCATATTCTAGCAAATGGTTCACTGCACCGAAGAAATCAAGAGCTTTATGCTACATCCAAGACTTGCAACATGCAAACCATTCGTAATGTTGAGACAAGTCCAATTGTTGATAAGGTAGCTGAGGCATTTGCAATGAGAGCTATTTATTCAATTGGAGATCTGTATTTGGGTTATGATCAGTTCTAGTTGGTTGTTGAGAGTAGAGATTAGACCACCATGTGTACGTCTTTAGGATTGACACGAATGTGTATCCTTCTTCATGGGACGACAAATTCAGTAGCACATAGCAAAATGCGATGCATAAAATGCTACGAGAGTTCGTACTTGAGATTATCATCCTCTTTCTGGATGACATTCTTATGAAAGATTATGCAGTTGAAAACAAGAATAATGCGGTGCTTGCAGATGGTTGCAGAAAATTTGTGTGGATCATATTAGAGATGTAGAGCGGATTCTGATGCGATTAGAGGAGGTACACCTCTAATCGCATCAGAAGGTGCCAAGTCTAAGTTTGGTGTTCCAGAAAGTTTGGTTGTTGGTCAATTGTGTGATGCTTTTGGGAGAAGATCAAATCTAGAAAAGATGGATGTTATAGTCATGATAGCATATTGCACAAATATCACAAAGGTTCGATGTTTCTTGAGGGCTTGCGTATTTTACCGTTTATCCATTCCTCACTATGCACATGTTGAGAAACCTTTATATACATTACTGAGGAAAGTAAGATATGTATTTGGATCATGGAGCATCATGAAGCTATGGAAAGGTTGAAAGAGGCTCTGAAGTCTCCGCCTATGTTGAAAAATTAGACTATGGAAGTGAGAGACATGTCATTCTCATAGTTGATACTAGTCCGAGGACAATTGGCTGGACAATTGATTAAGATGATGTGGAAGTACTGTCGTTTATTTCTAGATTTGGAGCCAAGATCTTGACTGACAAACAACGCAACTATCCTAAGGTGAAGCGTGAATTATTGGATGTTGTCATTGCGATGAAGACAGACCGTGAGTTTCTGATTGACCTCACATAATTTGATTGCGGATATGTTATTGAGAGCAAGATATGTAGGAGAGGTCGATATGTTGTAGAAGCCAACGATTTCAAGCTATAGACTTGAAACCGTTGTTGTTGAAAGAAGAAATGTATACAAGTAGGTTGTGTGACATAGGTTACTACTTGAGTTCATTGGAGAGATGAGAAGATAGGAGTGAAGTTCAGTTTAGAGAGATAAGGAGGAAGGCATATAATTATTTGTTACAAGAAAGGTATCTTTGGAAGCGTCCAAAGAGAAGAGATGGAGCACTTTTACGAATTATAGATGATCTGTAGACCAAGTAGCAACTGATAAAGAAGTTCATGACACCTTGTGGGCCGGACATTGTGGAGCTTTGACTACCTACAAAAAGTTAAAAGAGCAATAATGGTGGGAAGGTATGTATCATGATGTGATGAACTTTGTGAGCTCATGTTTGCATTGTCAATTTTACTCGAATGTGCATTATAGAGATGGTATGGTGTATAATTATCCGCCTAGTATTCACTTCCAATGGGTTCTTGATTTGGTGATAATGCCCTTGGGGTTATAGGGTATGAGGTACTTGGTGTTGGCTTGTGAAAACCTCTCCAACTTTGTAGAAGGACGAGCTTTGAGGACCAAGACCACAAAAGGTATAAGGTTTGTTCTTAAGGACATTATTTGTAGATGTGGATCTATAGGAAGATTGCATGCTGACAGAAGAGAGTTACAATGTACAAAAATGAAGGAGTTTTTGACTCAATATACAGTGAAATCAAACTTACTACTGTCATGAATCTAGAAGAGATTGGTAAGAGTGAGCGCGTGCACCCATTGACTGTTCAAGCTTTGGTGAAAGCATGTGATGGTAGACATAAAGAGTGACCTAGGTTCCTCCTCTTTGCTCTATAGACTGACAAGACGACTCATTGCACCACTACTAGGTACATGTCCATTGAACTGATGTTGGATCAAAAGCTGATAGAGGAAGACTTCCTTACATTGGGTTACTTTATCATGGGAAGATGGAATAGATCGTGTATAGCTTCTTGCACTTCGTATTAGACAGTTAGAACATAGAGAAGAGGATCTTATAGAGGCACAACAGAAGTTGAAAGAGACTTGTCTCAAGAATAAAGACAACTTTGACAAGATCCACAAGCTCCGATCAAAATCCATACACGCAAGAGATTAGGTTTTGGTATATGACAATACCCTAGAGAACCAACACTAAACAGTTCGGGAGTTTCTATGAAGTGGTTTGGTCCATGTGTTGTCTCAAATGTGTATCAGAATGCTACTTATTCTTTGAAGGAGTTTGATGATAAACCTTTGAGACTTCCTGTTGCTGGCAAGCGCATCAAGTTGTTCAGAAGAAGAAAAGAATTTGTTGAGCTAGTCGGTTTTTTGGAGTCATAATTACCTTTTCCTTCTTCTTTATTATTATATTGTAATTTCTTGAGATTTAGTTCATACAATATATTAAATCAAATATATAATTAGTGATATATTTTGATAATGTGTATAACTGTAATTTATGTGTAATCGGATTCTTAAGAATTTATTAGAATACTGTTTTTAACATTAAATGTAGTTTACAATGTCTCGCTTTGGTGATCAATAACCCTCATATGGATGAAGTTGCTGGCATTTTGTCTGTTAGAATTATTATAAAAATAAATTTAATGTAATGTAATTTACAGTGTAGATGTTTCAAAAAAAGTCATTACGCACCACTTCTTCAGCAACATAAGTGCAGGCTTTCTCAGGTATTTCAGCGGTAAGATGCCTATATGACCTACCGTGCCGGTTACGGTCTTAGTGCAAGTCTATATCACCATCTCCCTCTGGAGATGATAATATAAACTTGCACCATCATAATTTATTGACCAAACTTTTTCTCGTGGAACGAGAAAAATCAATAAAATAAAGTTTACTTAATTTAAAGTTAAATATAATTTCAAGAAAGTTGTATTTAATGTCATAGTGTTGTATTTTTAGTGGATTTGAATGTTTTCTTACAATTTCTTTACGGAGTCAATTCAGATCCTGCGTCTTTCAATGAAGATGTTGATAGAGTACAGACAATGAGCTGCTACCAATTTTACTTACATATGAATAGCTAAAAACTAAAGTTTTATTTACAGACAAGGTATCGTAGATGTATCAAGACTCGTCCGCTATAATACTTCCATTCGTGGATAAGGAAAAAGCTTTCTTTTCAATGCAATGTACTTAAATTTTTCAGATAGTTTCACATCATCTTTCAACCTATCACTGTTAGGAATTTTACTTTGTCTTCTGCATTGGATTCTTTCCATTTTGGCTTGGAGAAGCTTTGGTGTCTATTTCAACTCTCCCCAAATATACTAGAAATTGCTTCACCTCCTCTAGAATCTTTGCATACCATAACTCTGAAACTTGTCTTTCAATTTGTTTTTTGTATTTTCTTCCAAATCTTCAACTCGTGTAAACTGACTCCATCTCATCGTTCTCAAACATCAACAACCTAGACTACAAATTATGTATACTATACATGTCTATGTCCGACTCTTTCATCTCTTGTATCAACCTTGACAAGATCCTCATAGTAGGTTCAACACCCCTGTCATCCCGCTCTACAAGAGTGGACTACGAAAATCCTTACATCTCTTAGCCTGAAATCTGTAAGGGTTTGTCGGTTTCGCTCATGTCTTGAACGAACAGTAAAAAACTATATTGAATACTCGTCATTAGGACTCTGAATTCTAGCATAATGAGACCCATCATTCATTATCTTTGTCTCCATCCAAAAAATGATAATGTAGGGTTGGTCTAGTATGATAAGATAAGAAGTAGATGATTGTACAAAGAAATGTTGCTCAATTTCTACGTCCTCAATCCTCATGCGTACATTAGGACAAGCACCATACATCTCATCTTTCCGATTGTTGGCAGCACAGAGTACCCAACCATGGTTTCTCTCGCTGTCCTTTCTCATAGACCTCTTTTGAAATTATGTTGATTTCTGATCCATGGTCCATAAGTGTAGGTATTGGTTCATAAAGCCCTCCAACCAAAACTTGCGTCTCTGTTCTTGCACGTGTCCAATGCCTCTGTCTGAAGTTACTATCCGTGCTTGATTTTTCAACAACAGCAAGACCAGCAACACATACCTCATGTTGAACATCTTCAACTTCATCAACATCAATGATATCCATCACTCCAATCATCTGACTAGCTACTTGCTCAATTAAACCTGTCTTTTCCTTTTCATGATATCAATGATCAGTTCATGAAACACTCTCTTCGCAATGCCAAGTACCTCACAAAGAGTAAACTCCACTCTAGCATCTACAATTCTTTGCTCCAAGATAGTACGTAAGTTGGTTGCTGCTTCTATTTCTAGTACCTCATGAAGAGTAAATTCCACTCTAGCATCTAGAATTCTTTGCTCCAAGACAATACGCGAGTTGGAGTCTACCGTTTCTCTTGAGTTTGAGAGATGATCTTTCAGAATTGCATGTAATTGGAGAAGGGTATAGTTTCGGTAAGTTAGAGAATGATCGAGGTGTTTGACTCTTATGTCAATGCAAATGATGATGCAAACGTTTGATCATTCATTGATGGACTAAACCGAACAGTCTTAAAAAACCACGTATTTTGACACAGAGTTAGAAGATCAAACACAACGTTCAAACTGGGAGGATGTCTTCTGATGCATGAGAGAAGAGCACTCAAACAATCACTTTTTGAATCAATGTCTAAAGGTGAGGTGACCACTCGTTCTGCAAGAGTACTAGTTCTCAAGATAGACGTCAAATCGGATGAACATGTTGAGATCTCAAAAGATGAAGCATGACCTTCGACATGTTAGTACTACGGTATTGCAACCTTCTCAAGTTTTGACCAAATCAAAATTTTGATTGGATACATCAAAATTTGTGAAAATTTATTTTATTTATATTAAATAATTAAATAATTTTAATTCTTTAATATAAAATATAGACAGAAATGATACCGCTACATTTTGTGAGAAGAATTATGTATACGGTCTCTCAATTTTATGCATGAGCGACGGGATGGCGGACTGGTAGCTGACAGTCCGTCATCTCGTCGATGGTTCGCCATCCTACCCTCAGCAACTGCCGGTGATCTATCCACCGGCAGTCTGACATCCCACTCTTGCCACCTCTTACGTAAATCGTCAGTGGTCTGTCATCTCGTCTTTGACAACAGTCGGTGATCTGCTCGTCGACGGTTTGTCTTTTCTCTTTCGTCACTGTTGGTGATCCGCTTGTCGATGATCTGTCGCCACCCTTACAAATATCGGTGATCCACCACCATCTGTCAACAAACTGCATGCTGGTGATGTGAGTGGGCGGAGCTGTCTTTTGGTAGTTTCCGCATATTCTGCAAAGAGTAGAGAAGAGAGAAGTTTATTGCATTGTCTTTTTGTTCAAATTTTGGTTATAACACAAGAGGATTGGAGGTTATAAGGAATATTTAGGTATCTTTATTAGCCCAATACTAGGGTAGTTAAACATGTTTCAACCAGTCACATGAAACACAATTAAGGCTTAGTGTTAGCATTGAATATTTAGTTGAGATCTTTTTCTCATGCATTGATTATTTTTTAGTCTCTTCGAGTATATAAGAATAGAACTTTTGGGAGCTCATTCTCTCATTTTGTGAGGTGTCTATTCTTATTATTACTCTCGTTTCTGCTTTTTTCCTCTTCTTTTCAATCCAAAGTCTCTTCTTGAGATTTAATCATAATATAGTTGAGCACTAGACAGTGGACTAGATAATTATGGTTACGTGAGCTGCACTCACGATCTTCATCCGGATCAGGGTAATATGACCATTCGGACCAATACTATCTAGTGCTATTGATTTGTCATAGAAGCATATAATGTTAGTTGTATCCATTCAGATAAACTAGCTACGTGGTCATGTCTTGAAATCATACGTGATTTGCAATACTTGAGCATTTGGGCTAGTTGGTTACACAATGAGAACTCCACTAGACTCTTGGAAATTCCAAGATTTTCAAGAGAAGGAGATAAAGAAAGAGTGTGAAGATTACTATGAAGGTCCATCAACTTTCAAGGCTGATGAAGAGTATGGGCGTTCACGAGCAATTTTGAAGCCTAGAGATGAATGTGAGAAGTTGACACAAGAACAACACATGATATTGTCAAGTGCAAGTAATGAAAGGACGAAGAAACTAAGGTTCAATGCAAACATTACCTCATTGTTCTAGCGTACAACATCTCTAGAAAGAAATGATACTTCACAGAATGAAGGCCTATGCGAATCGATCCGATATTGGATTTCTTCATAAAGCATTTGTTGAAGATGTATTCACTTGTCCATATGCTCCCTCACGCTTGATAAAAGAGATTATGAGACGTTTGAAGAAGAGAAGTACGATGACGTATGGATCTATGAGAGAGACATTAGAAGATGCACGAACGACTCTTACTACCAATTAGATAAAGGATTCACGATTACTGTCGTCTTTTGGAACAGCGGCTCGTGATCATGACTTGAATAATTTTCCAATCTCGTAAGGTTCAAAAGCTTGTCTCAGTGACCTCAAGAAGAGTTATCTCACTTGAAATTGAGAAGAGTTCTTGTGAATGAGAGAGACATCTTACAAATCCGAGGTGAACTCAACAATATGTTTGCAGCACAACAAAGCAACATGGACGAGTTGTGGAGTACAGTAGTGGTTCGAACCGGATGGTCCTTTAATTCAATGCGTCATCTAGATCCCAAGGCACGTGAGGAATTGTGCAGATAACCATAGGTGCTATTATCTTTGGGTCAACCTATCTCCTGTGGTAAAAAGAAATATGATCTACCATGACTCCCTATCATTTTCTCAACAAGCTTCTTCTCAGTTTGAGTCAGGAAATCACCCCGTCCTATCTAGGAGCTCTTGCAACATCTTTTCAGTAAACTGATATCATACCCGTCTACAATCATGCAGTATAGGTTCAGTGCCTACTAACTATACCTGCTGTTGTGAGTTAGTAGGTAATTGAAGTGCTATTGGCTTCACCTTCTTCAGAATAGACTTGTACTTTGCATTGACTTCCGCCTCTTGAGGAAGTGCACACCAACAAAGCGCATCTTTTCCTTCACTCTTCTACATCGGATGAGGAAGTTATCATAGATATACAACAATCTCCTCGTACACCAGTGTGGACTGAGGTCACTGTTATACCATCTCTGTTCTTCATCAACCTGCTCACATCATTCAACCAACTCGCAAGTGACTATACCCACACAACTTCCATATGAAGATAGAAGAGACAAATATGCAAAAAAGTAAAAATTGTTATCATTTTTGGTCTCATAGAAAGGTTTGGTAACAAATTGAACATCACTTAGAAATAAAATTCACTTGATTCTTTTCCGCATAACGCTTTTAAGCCGAAGTCCGGTCTTTGTAATTCACAAGGTTTGTAGTTTCTCTCTTGTTTGATTCACATAAGGACTCCCAAGGTAATAAATTCTACATTTAGAAGTGACATGTTGAAGACAAAGAATCCACATTTACACATTTGTTTCGCCCCTTTCGGATCTTAGTCAGCCCTTCTGTTCATCATCCATTAGATACTCCAAAAGACGATTAGAAAAATAACATATTTTACAGTTGGAGCAAATGCGTTGTGTTCTGAGTATCTATACAGTCATGCTGAGAAAAATGGGTTAAAAAATTTCTCCGTAAGACCTTATTCTATAAGTGTATGTCTTGCTTCGCACAAAAATCATATCTCGTCGAGAGTCACTATGAGCTGTAAATTTAGTGCTTTACATGCAGACTGAAGTGAGTTTAATCTGTTCTAATGCAACATACTTCAAACCTACATTCAAAGTCAAATAGAGCACATGTGAAAACTATAGTCTATATGTACTGTTACTAACAAAGGAGAAGTAGAGTTCGGTCAAAGAAGATATCTCATAACTCATCCGTCACATGTCAGCAGGTGCATTTTCTGCTTCCAGACTAGTAGTTTGCAATTGTTTATTGCATATTGTGGTCTCTTTTAAGCAAGATGAACTATCATCAAAATGAGTGCTAAAAAAACAATATCTAGAATGATCTAATGTGACGCAAATACAAGGTTTACTTTTCAGATAATATAGACAGCGTATACTCGGATGACGATGACCCTTATAGCAAGTGAAAATTTTTGGATAGGAGAACATTGTTGAAAAGTAATCTTGGAGCAAAAGTAAAAAACCGTCGTCGTTGGTTCTAACGTACTTGTAAACGTCCGAGAGGAAGTGACTCCAAGAATCCATTCTCTCAAATTTGACGTAGTCCGTGGTTGACACAAGGAACTCAGGAGGATTGTCTGATAGATGAAAATCGAGATACACATATCTTCGCAGAAAAAAAGTGTCTTATCACTAAAAGGCTTTTTACTCCTATTGGCAGCGATCAACTGTTCGAAATAAGGATAGCCATTGGGACCATCAGATGTGATGAGAAGAATTTTGCATGTATCGTCAATCAACATCTTGTTTGGCTGAGGAATTGAGCGAAACAGATTGCTTTCACACTAAGCAACAGCGAAACATCACATTTCTCTCTTATTCACTGAGAACTGTATTTCATACATCAAGTCAGATTGAGACAGATTGTTTTGCATACCACATACACTGAGACACTAAGAGATAGAAGACGAATCCTCGCAATGAACACTGTTGGTAGCTTCTTCATCATCAACCATGTCGATACAGCAGTGCTCTGTTAAAACGATTTCATTATCAGATTTCTCAGCACTATCAGTTTTGAAGAGTATATCTTCGAGACAATGATCATCATGCAGCTGAGTTGCTTGTCCATCTAAAGAAATGTGAATTTCAGTCATGACGACGAAGAATAAGATTACAGTGATTGTGATACTAATGAGCTAGAATTTATAAAGTGACATCTGGTCCATTCTGCATGTTATCTGTTGTGAAAATATAAATGGTTCAGGGATGGACTAGTTCAGAGTGAGTAGTTCCGGAGTGGAAAAAATCAGACAACGTGCAATATACTCGTACGATCCAACAGTTATCTTACTGGGCTGCATAGTATCCGAAGCTAGCTAGTTTGCCAAGAGTGATCCCCAAGTCAGTGCCAAGTCGTAGTCGAAGTCGTGCATTGAACACGGATAAGTTAAAACTTTGCATTCTAATTCTAATCCAATACTCCTTATCACTGTAAACGCTGCAATCACTTCAATCTACATATGTTTTTCTAAACTCTCTTTCCAGAAGTGAATAAAATTAAAAACAGAGTTTGTCGTTAACCGCTTTGAATGTTGAAGAAAAAAGAATCGAAAAATCTTATCAAGTTACGTATGACACTTCTGAACGTTGAAGGAGTAGGAGTAAAATAAGACCACATCCGAATAGTCAAGGATAAAGGGTGAGTTTATACGGAATTAAGCGCTAAGAAGAAGTAGTTGTCTTCTGTATGTTATATCTCCAGCTAGCTAGTTTGCCAAAGGTGGTCCCCAAGTTAGTGCCAAGTCGTAGTCGCAGTCATGCATTGAACACGAATAAGTTAAACTTTGCGTTGACTTCTATTCTGTCATCAAATTCTCCTTATCATGGTAACCACTGCCATCACTCCACTCTACATATGTCTTTCTGAACTCTCTTTCCAGTAGTTAATAGAATTAAAAATAAAGTTTGACATTAACCTCTTTGATTGTTGAAAAGGAGATGAGTTGAAAAATCTGATAAAGTTACGTACTAGAGTTTTGAACGAAGAACGATGAAGAGTAAAATAAGACCATATCCAAATAGTAAAGGATCAAGCGCGTGCGTGCGTTTATACAAAAGGTTTTTACGAGGGAATGAGATGGTTAAAACAACGGATGAAAGGGACGAACTACATCAATCTGGAGGAAGGTTTTTACGAGGGAATGAGCACTGTTAAAGCAACGAGGGGTACAGACTAGTATCAATCCATGCTACAATTCTTTATATTCAGACCTGACTAACAAGTACCAGAAGAAAAATTGCCAACGTAAAATGAGACAAAGTCGGCAAGCAGATGTATTATGTGTATGTTATAATCTCCAATCGATCGTTTGTGGAAGAAAGATTTTGAGATGAATTCTTAAGATGGAATTTCTGATGAAACACAATTATGTAGAGAAAAAAATAATAACTTTGTGATATTTGTCACAAAAAGCACAACGGTAGTTGTAGAAAGTCAACAAACTATACAATGGTAGCAAATGAAAATCTTCATCTATTCTTCATAGTAGAGTCATGACCGATATATCTCCTTCACTAGATACACTAATAGTGAATAACTCACTATTAGTGTATCTAGTGAAGGAACTATATCGGTCTGCAAAGAAAGTTTAATGTAGTTGCCGGCTTATGAGCAGGTCTATGTGTAGTGGGTAGAGAAAAATATCCATGCCGTCGCTTCTGATCTGACAAATCACATCGCTCGTGATGCTCCTTGGATATAGGTGTCGGTTCAAGTTCTACAGAAAAATTACTTACAATCAGGTTATCATGATCAGTAACGAAAGCAGAACTTTACAAGATAGAAAAGGTAAAATTCATACAAGAACAAAATAAATCCATGAAGGAAAAAAGAATATATCTTGTCTGCAGTACCGTTTCCGAGCAGAAGGTCACATAATAGAATCACATATTGCCATGAAACATGAGATTGATGTGGACTATCGTGTGTCACTGAGGGTGTCGGTCTTGTAGTGCTGGGAGTATTTGGAGTGGGAGAAGGTAAACCAAATTCTCGTGGATGAGCAGTCGGCAAGCAACGACCCATCAGCTGAGGTTCCTGGTAAAAAAATTATGTTTTTTATATCAGCAGGAGTCACCAAAGATGGATGGAGATAAGCCTTCCATAGAGAAGTAGAACGTTGTTTGTTGATACCCTTTCCAAGTAACCATCCAAGTGATGGAGTGTAGTGACTTGACGCCACCATTTGTCTGATACAACTGAAAAATGAATTTGTTAAAGGATGCTTGGATTTATATCTGTTAAATTGCAATGCTCTGTGAACTATATTGTTGTTTGTCAGTTCTATTTTATTCTTCGCCTTAGCTGCACCGAGCAACATGTACAAATGTTGTCCATCCATTAAGTATGGACAACAAACTCGTATGAAGAACGTATGAAGACCACGGTTTGTTAAACTCTTCACACATACATCTGCACCCATCATAATGCATGAGTAACTCGACTTTTGATATCACGTAAGCGGCTAGCTTGCAGATTGATACTGCCTGAAAATGCAAATGAAACAACATGCGACCTCTTTCTACTGATAACACCCCGATAACACCCCGCTGGTGCATTTTGTCTGAAGAAAATGATCAAGCCGGAGAAAATAACACAAATCGATGTCGACTCTTGTTTGATCCACTGTCAAAGAGACATCTATCGTAACATTGTATATATTTTTCTTCGCTGCTCGTTTTGCTCCTTGGGCAGCTACAGTCGGTGGTTCTTTCTGAGCATTGGATTGTGCCCGTGCTAATTTCCTTAGCCACATGAAGGTCGCTGCAATTTGGCACAGTTACTTGCATGTAACCTCCACAGTGACAAGAAAGCGTGATTGCAAAAACCGCTCGACCGTAATACAAATTCTGAACTAACTCCTAGATTTAAAACTGAAGATCGTAAGACTCTCAATCTGTGGTCAATTTTTTTTGGAATTGGTGCATGGCTAGCACATTAAGAACCGAACAAACGGGACATGTTTGAGTAAGATGTGCGGGTTACATGCAATTTGCAAATAAGTCTATGTATCTTATCAACTCATGATCCTAATACTTTATTTTACTCATCAATTTTTTTTAGATTTGTTTTTAGATTCTTGTTCCTAGAACTTTCAAGTCAACCTTCTCTTTGTTACAACTCATTGCTTGCTGATTCATTATACGCTAAATACATATGAGGCGTTAGAAATGTTATGTTTTACTCATCAAATTTTTTATATTTGTCTTGTTCGTAAAATTTGCAAGTCAACATTATATGTGTTACATGACTCATTGTTGGCTGACTCACTGTATGCTAAATGCAGATGAAGTACAGGTATAAAATTTACTTCCCATTTTTATAACAGTTCAGAGAACAAGTACCTCTCCACTGAACTAATGTTACTGTATTGACAAATATATACTATTTCTAAATTTTCTCTGACTAAGATATATTCTAGGTCAGGTCAATCGAGTCACATATACATTGGACTCATCCGAAACTTGAAAGATTGAGACAACTAAGTTGAATATATACGCATCCAAAGTGCACAAACAGAGAAATGGAAGAAAGAGACAAACATTTAAACAGGAAGAAAATACTCATGACCAATTGTCTCACAGCAGCCTTAAAAAAATATTAGTGAAAAATGCAGTGTACAGAGAAAGCGTAAAGCGCACAATCATGGTGACTTGTGTCAAAGTTAACTTCACAAAATTTAGAAACTAAATTTTAGTTTTTTAAATTTAGTGAAGTTAACTTGAATTGAGTACCACTTGGTAACTTGAGTACACATGTTCACTTCAGTTACACAAAACCTATAAGTCACTTACGTGAACAGAACCTTCTCTGGTATAAAGTTCTCTAACTCCAATGAGTAAAAATATTGTTAGTTTGTGAGCTTTAATTTATAGCCGAATCTTTCCAAGAAGAAAAGCTAAGACATAAATTAAAGCTCCTTGCATATTCCTCTCCTCCAAACTTGGAAAAGGTGAATAATATGCATGTAACATGGTTAGATTAAAATAATAATGTTGAATGTACCAATTGTTCAAATGTACATTGTAATATGTCTAATGATTATTGCATAATCACATGAGGAAAACACACTTGCTCTTTGTAAACGTATCTAGAGTATATAATGTATAAAAGTGAATGGCATTTCAATCATTATCAATTCCTATACTCTTATATATAAATATCAGTGGACGTTTCTGAAACAGCTTTTTCTTGATGAGCTTACATGTATGCTCATTAATGAACATATGTTCATGCTAAATCAACATACGTTCAAATTGTATAGAAGAAGAAAACTTAACTTCATTAGAAATTGAGTTACACCTTCGCGTTAGACTTCTTTTCCATGCGCATTGGCCTACCCTAAATCATAATCCCACGGGATGTATGTGCCTTGGTAAAATTACAATTTTCACCGATGATCTTAAGATTTTGGGAAGCATGTATATTCACTCTCTTCCAAGTTCTGAAGAGAGGAAAATCTACGTATTTTAATTTATATCTTAACCTTTCTTCTTGAAAAAGTTAGGTTATAAATTAAAGCTCTTAATTAAAATATTTTTACTCGTTGAAGGAAGAGTGCGTTTATACCAAGAAAATGTTCAGTTCACGTAACTTGCTTATGAGTTCTGTGACTGCAGCGGCCATGTGTTATCAAATGAACTAAATTCAATTATACATTTTTGACACTCTTTAATTAATGTCTTAACATTTCTTCTTGGAAGGGTTAGCTATAAAATCAAAGCTTTTAAATTGAGAATAATTCTACTCGTTCAAGGAAGAGCTCTGTATACAAAGAAAAGTATCAGTCTACGTAACTTGATTATGGGTGTTGTGACTGCAGTGGCCATGTATTATCAAAAGAACTAAGTTCAGTTATAGGTTTTTAATTTAGCAATTTTAATTTAGAAAAAAATTAACACTTATTTCTCTTCCTCTCTAACTGTATTTTCAGTCGAGCATCAATCTTGTATTTTTCCTCATAAGTCTGTGTTTAGTTCCATGTTACCTAATGTATTTTCACTCAGTTGTCAACCAATTGTTCATGATAATTTTCTGAAGAATCATTGTGTAAATGTTTGTCGTATTCTCCTCGGCCACAAATGCATGTTCACCAAGGATCTTAGTATGGCGGTCTGCCGACCACATAAGAAAGGAAAGCAAACAGCTTAAGCGAGTGAGAAAATACCTGATGTTTCAAGAACCTTGTCTCTCACCACCACATTACCATCATCCGTTTTCAACTACAGTAAAATACGACCATATCTGTATGTAATGCACCCTTCTCAACCTCCACGGACCTGCGGTCCTCCCACGCTAGGGTCGCACCATTCATTGGAAGGCAAAGAGCAGAGATAGCGTTTAGGAAATTACACGCCTCTTTTATTTAATGTGAATATTTCTCATATTTTTTGATATCTCATCTTCAATAATCATTCATTTCATGATAGATGATATGATTTTAATCACTATACATTAGCGAGAAGTAACAAAGAGAACTAAATATTTTGTACCATATACACAATACAGAATGCGCATTCACATCGCTACAAGACAAGGTCCGTATGTGAATTCTTCCAGACGTGAATTCTTCTAGCTACTTGACTTGATGTAAGTTGACGTACATCAAGCTTATGCTCAGGTCAAAAGAACTCTCTGTATAACTGGTATGAAGATTTATAAACGTATTATGATGAGTATGGTTTCTGAGCGAGAATTGATATAGACTTTTTATCCGAAGCTCTAACATAAATCTAAGAAATGTAGCTTAAAGTGCATTTAAAAAAATTAGTATGAA
Source organism: Asterella californica (assembly GCA_036924285.1). NCBI lineage: Eukaryota > Viridiplantae > Streptophyta > Marchantiopsida > Marchantiales > Aytoniaceae > Asterella > Asterella californica. The sequence goes on from JAYKYS010000021.1 coordinate 2,328,449, forward strand.
GATTTATAAACGTATTATGATGAGTCTGGTTCTCAAGGAGAATTGATATAGACTTTTTATCTGAAGCTCTAACGTAAATCTAAAAATTGTAAGTTGGATTGCATTTAAAAATGACAGCAAAGATTCTTGCTCCGGCTCTCGTTAATTTTCTCTTGAGTGTCAAACGTACGTAACGTTCTTCTTGTTGCGATGTGAATACCACTAGAGGCTATCACTAACTATTACACTTGCTCATGTCGGACCACAAGAGTTTTATCATTATGAACAGGTTATCACTATATTTGGGATCATTTTACGCGATATACTATGTTGGCATCACACTTTACGGAGGTTCTACTGTAATCTAAGCAGTGGCCGCTTCCCCACAAAAAAGTTACATCCTATTAATAGGTTTAACGTAATACTTACACGTACACTGATCGCCAGCCTCCCTTCGTAAGGGCTGGTTTGCCTTAGAGACAACTTGCTTCCACTGAGATTTGAACTCAGGACCTCCCGCTTACTAAACGGGTGCTCTAGCCAACTGAGCTATAGAAGCTTGCTTATCGAACTTCCTAGCAAAATCTTACCCTCGTAATACCGCGTGAGAAGTGCTGCTGATTCCATTCTATGCATGGAATCAGGTAGCAACCAGTTAATCAAGTGTTGCTTCCCGTTACAGTTAAAACTCAGGATCTCTCGCTTGTTAAACGAGTGCTCTAGCCAACTGCACAACATAAGCTTGGTTAATAAAACCAGACAATGCCAGATCTAATGCATCTGTTGAACGACGGATACAAATAGAGAAGAAGGGAAGAAGTTTGCAGTATTTTCATGGACTGAGAGATTTGTGGATTTCATGTGGATGAGAAAATATTTAGTTCAACTGGTTTCTTATGCATCAAGTCGACTTCACGCAAATGCCACTTCAAGAAACACTGAGAGATAAGAAGGATTATTTCTACATGATGATACTATTAAAATATAAAATAACAGTCCAACAATTATGTAGAAAGAACATTGAAAAAATTCACTAGTTGATGAGATGCAGGTGAGGCTTGAATACTATCTTGGTTGCTTTTTACATATAACTTTGCTAACTGCAACTCAAACATGCGCAGGTGAGGCTTGAATTTTGCATGCGCAACAACTTGTCATGCAACGTAACAGTCTGTCTAATCTAGATGCGTGCATACTATCATAAATGCTTCACTGAGTCTTGACATTTAGACATTGGACCTAAAACATGAGTACATCCAATACTGTAGCCTCGTATTTTGCATCTAGTCCTCGCAGATCTAGCCAGGACTCCGAAACAAGGAGATATGGCTACACTACACTCATGAGGAGAGATGCTGATTCCACCGACGAAAAACAAGTGACACCGAGGTAGGCAGAGCTTTTCTTTCCTGGTTCGGCAAACATGGCAAAGTCTGTTGCCCTGCTTGTGCTAGCGAATAGGCAAGGTTCTTATAGAAGCCAGTAAACAGCAGTTTATCCATGTTCACCAAACAGCCCTCGTTGTCTTTCGCAAGGTTGCAGAAACCGGTTGACTTCCGACAAGTGACAGCATAAGACTTCCGAGTTTTACTTGTAATCTCAACGTGCCCAATCAAAACATACGAGAACGTCACGAGAGGCTACTTTAGGTCAAGGGAATTCCGTGAATTCTATATTCTCGGTTCTGGTTCAGAAGGGAAATGTCGAAACTGGATTCGAGGAACAACTCAGTCCTGAAGAAGTTCACTCAGAAGGTTTTGATAAAATCAACCCTTGCTCTCTTCTGCTATTTGCCTTTACTCACCATCACCGCTAGCCGAGTGCAAACATCATCAGACGTTGATAACGTGGGATTTACAAAGAGAAGATGTGGACAGCCAATTGCTGCAGATTTCTGAAGATGATTGACGGCTGCTGCCAACTTCGAATTCTCTCATTACTGGTCCGAGTTGTTGCAGCTGACGAGCGTCACTGAGATCAGGTACGAGTGTTGCTACACGGTGATACCAGCTTCTTTGTACACATGTAAAGGTAAGCGTGGACGGACATGAAGTTTAAGTGGATTTAGTTTCGGCACACTTTCTGCAAACACCTCCTCGACATCTACATCCAGAGGTTTCATCCCTGCGGGAACGGAGAATATACAAGTGTGGAGAACCTGAGCTGCAGTCATCGCCACCACAACAAGCGCCAAGCTCATACCGGCACACATTCTGCGACCGGAGCCGAACGGGATGAGATCAAAGTCGACTCCTTTCACGTCAATTGGACTATTGACGAATCTTTCTGGGTCAAAATTCAGTGGATTTTCCCAAACGCTTGGATCTCTCCCTATGGCGTACAGGTTGACGGTCACTTGAGTCCTTTCGGGAATATCGTACCCGCCGAGTTTGGTGGCTGCTAAAGATTCATGAGGGATCATCAAAGGTACCACTGGATGTAACCGATACGTTTCCTTGAGGACTGCTTGTAGGTATTTGAGGTGGACGATGTCTGATTCCTGTACCAGTCGTTCTCTACCCACAACGAGATCCAGTTCCTCTTGAACCATCTGGCAAGTTTCGGGGTGTCGCATAAGCTCTGTTAAAGCCCAAACAACTGTAGACACAGTCGTTTCGGTCCCAGCTAATAACAGGTCCTGCGCATTCATAATTTATAAGAGGAGGATCAGAGGGAAGAAGAATGACAAGTGCTTTCAGAAAAAGGAAACGGTTTGCAAACAGAGTACCAGATGCCCTCTTCCGAGATTTTAAAGTTCAAGAAGAAGTCGAATCTTTATTTCCACCCACAAATTTGTTGTTGTCATTTTCAAGGATATTATAAGAGTCGAGCCAGAGGAGCTTAGAACCTTCCTGTGTGATGCTTCTTTATGGCTTGAATAAACTCGATCTTCCGTATCATACCGTTTTTCGCGTTCTAGACGACTGGTAACAATCCCTTCGTTTACTAAACTCGCACTCTCATCTTACTCGGGACGATATAATTCTGAGATGGTACGAGAGAGCGTTCTAGGGAGCTGCTGCAGGAACGCAACTTTAGATCCAGTATTAGATTACAAGACTATACTGTACTTCAGATTTTCAGATTTCGTCTACAACAGGGGCTAGAAAAACTGCTTACCATTAGAAGACCTTTGATGCTCTCATCCGTTAGGAGGCGACGATTTGTGCTTTGTAGAGCAAGAAGCAAATCCACGAAGTCCATAGCCGATGAACTCTGGGAGCTTACACCCTGCTGGCGGTGCTCCTCAAGTAGGTTGTTCAGAAATTCATCGTATCGGAAGAAGAGCCTCTTCATTTGAGCCTCGGTTCCATCTAGGTCGAACCTGCGTAGAAAGGGGATGTATTCGCCTAACACAAAGCCAGTCAACTTCATGAAATCCTTGTTCAGCTGCATGTACTCGTTTGCCTCTAAGGTTCCTTCTGGGCTCATGTTCTTTTCAGTATAGAAGCTCCGTTTGAACAATGCCTGAGTTATGATGTTGAACCCCAGCTCTCTTAGCCTTAAATCTACGTGTACGGTATCTTCTCCACGTCCATCTTCGAACATGCTTTCCAAAGTGCTCAGCACTTCTCTCATCCTTGTTTCCTATCACTCACAGAAATACACAGAAATAGAGTATTACTGAGGTCTCTGACTATACCAGGACTAGTTTACTCCATCCAGGTACTACAGTACACGCTCATGCGTGTCAAAGCTTCATCTTATTCTACAAATCCAACTGACCATCTGCATCTCCAGCAGTATTTTAGTATCATTTGATTCATATGGAGATGGACCCACATGTATAATGATAGGTAACGTCAACGGACGAGTCTGAAAAGTGAATAAGGAACCGACATGAAGTTCACTGGTGAAGATCAATGCTTGGAGCAGCTTCAGACTGCCAGAGGCCTTAAATTTCTGTTCGGGAGTCCAGAAGCTACGGATTACAGAGTAATGAAAGTCGTGTACTTCAACCGTCTAGTCTCATGAGAAACTACAGGGTAGTCCAGGTTGTGTAGCTATTCTTGACAGTCATGCTTTGCTGGAACTACATGATGAACCTCATATGAAGCTTCTACTGATGTAGTGGAGATAAACAAGTTTCAAGTTCCATACCTTAGATTGTTCGATGCGTTTAGGGGAGAAGAGTTCATGGGCACAAACCCTACGTAAGCGCCAGCGTTCGCCTGTAGCTCCCATTACTAAATCCGCATTATTGTAGCCAAATAATAGTCCAAGAACAGTCTGCTGACAGCGAGAGCCGAAAACGTGGTCTTGAGTCCTGAGAACCTCTTTTGCCATCGCTGATGAAGAAATAATCAGCGAGTGAACGCAACCTAGTCAAACCGTCATGAGAGGACCGTATTTCTTGGATAGTTCCATAAGTGACTGGTGAGGCTTGCTGCCCATGAGATGAAGATGGCCGATAATAGGCCATCCTCGAGGCCCTGGTGGAAGTCGTAGCCTTCTCTCATTCATAAGCTTCTTGAGTAGGCAAACGAGCATGAGCAGCAGAGCAATACTCTTGACATGTTCGAAGGACTGCCTAGGAAACGAGCTGAATACTTCCACAGTACGTCCTAGTACTGTTTGCTCCATATCCGCGGCAATCAGTGGCCTGGGCCTTCCCACTCGAGGCAAGTTCGTTCCTCGTTCGGTCTCAAACTACCACTTAAATTGCCTTTCCACTAACATATAAATACCTTTCGTTACCGAGTACACATATCAAGAACCTTATAACAAGAACGAGAACAAGAACAAGAACCTTAACAACAAACTCTGTACGGCTGAAAGTCTTGTGTCTCGTAGACGAATGGCCACAGACATAATCCTGAAGTTTGAAAGAGGCCCTCAAAGAACGCTCATGTTGGTAGAGCATACAAATCACCTCAAAGACGAATCCATGGGCTGTATTCTAACTGGAGCCCTGTGCCTCTAGGCTCTTGCCTGCATACTGTCGACCATTGTCCGGGGCACAGGACATCCATGATGATCCACAGTTCTGTGAAGGTGGACCACCAAATACCCTTTCTTCATCCACTAGTCTGTCAGGATGTTCGACTGTCTTCAGTTTAGAACAGTTTTGCCATCGTCACGTATAGGGAATCAATCGACCACGCGAAGCCGTCGCTCGGTCAGCGTGCGGTGAAGGCGCACGTCATTCGGTTATTTATTTGCTAGATGAATTGGAAACGATCAACTCACGACCTAAAAACAGCAGCCGTAACACAACAGAAAAATTGCTCCCTATCAAGAATTTGACCATCGCTTGTAACCTTCAACGACATTAACTGATGAGTAATTAATTAGGCTATCGTGAAACCGCCGTTTGAAACCCCCAACAACCACCGCTTCTTCTTGAGCTCAAATGGCGGTCCAGACCACAAAAAGGCCTATTCCACTTTCAAGAGTTAGTTGAAGATAAACTCGGTTGGATTTAGAATTCTAACGTCGTTGCTCGATGTTAAACTCTCTAAGTGTGCACCCAACTCTTCACTTCTTCCCACACTAGGCTGGCGGCGAAACGACACACGCGTTCCTTTCAGAGGCTGAATTATCGAATCTACGACGATCGGGCGACAACAACGACGCTTCAAACGATGAAAAAAAGAACGAAAGCTCTGACAAGTCCAAGATAATAAAATTTTCTTGTGATTTTTGTACAAATATAATTAGAGTATTTGAGGCTCAATGCACGAGGCCTGTACCAGATCCTACCGATGAGTATTTAACTTAAGGCTGAAACATTTGTGAAGTACGAACTACCAACCCTGGTTGCTGCAACACAGTACCGCTCGAGCGAGCAAGCAAGCGGGTCCGCACCATAGCTCTGCTAATCTTACCGAGCACACTTATTGATTGGTCCCCTCAAAGAAAGGAAGCACGAATACCATTCGAAGGACGGTTTTGTAGGCGGGAGTCGGATCTCCATACACGACACCTACGGAACAGTAGACTATGAAGGTTGAAAGCAGTGCAATGAGCGGTCCAAGTGCTGTGGAGCAGGGGCAGCTGGTCCAAATCATTTTACACAAACGGCTTCACACAACGATGAGAAGTTGCGTTTGAAGATAATACGCACGTGCTCCATGTGGTGCCCGGGGGTTCCCCGAGAATTTTCATGACGAGACTGCAACAATTGGCTCTACTTCCTCTACTTCCTGCGCAGATTCCGTTGCGCTTGTCGCAGCCTTAGCTGGCCTCTTCTTTTTCTCGAACAGACGAAGCAGGCGGATCATAAACATGGATATTCTCTGCCTCACCTGAAGCTGTGAGCTCTCTTTCACACTGCGTCCTTTTACGCGGAACATCGGGAGCAGTTTCCTCAAGTAGCGCCGTCCTTTAGTCGGGATCTTGGTATTCTCAGCTGGAGATAGCTCTATATCTGTTACATTTTCCCCTGACAGTTCGTATAAGGATGTCATTATCCATCATCAAATTAAGCCTTGAAAGTAATCAACTATCCAAGCAGTGAGTGACCAGAAGAGATACCACGAGTGACTAGGAAGGCTCACGAGTCACGTTCAAATAGGTAGGTAGTTCGTCCTCTACAGAAAGACGACGTAAGCTGGTAACAAATTCAATCAGCCCCATTCTGCTATTTGTTTTGGCCTCAGCTGAAGGTAAAATGGTTTAGTTTGAAGGTCTAGATCTGGCGGGATCTTGGACAGCGAAGAGCAGGGTGAACTTACCCCGAGTGTTAATCACCTTGGCGACCTTGGGTTCGGCTTCCAGCTGCGCCTCCATAGCTTGAGAAAGCCTGAAGTACTCCTGTGAGGAAAGCTCAACGCACAGCCCTGCTGTAGCACCAATGACCTCAACGCGAAACTTCGATTCTTGGCACGAGTAATGGACGATCTGGAGTCCGACCGCGCCCAATGCTCTCAAAGCTACGAGCTTAGAATCGCTGAGTTCGCTGGGTTCAAGTTCAACCCGCTCCTTGTAGGCTGCTTGCGATTGTGGAGAGAACGGTTCCTCAACCTCTTTTCTATCCGTAGGAGGAAGTGCACAAATTATCATTAACTTCAACAGACTTGTGTCAACCGGCGAGGAACAAAGGCACATGTAAGCTGATGTAGATTACTTGAAGTATTGACTGCCTCTGGAACGAGTTTTGTTTATACGGGATATGGATCCTCAGCTAAACACAACTCGTCCTCGAGACTGTCACTTCATCGAATTCTAACATAGTAAAAGGCCTGCGAAAGGTCAGCTCAGGAAGATACAATGGGCCTTGGAGACCCATGCCCGTTTATCTACTCCATAAAACTGGCGCTAGAACACTTCCGATAAGAATCTCTTTCATTCCTGAGCCCCTGCTTGAACAGGGCGTGAAATTTAGCCTGCGCAGGGTGTCAAAGTCAGCGCACAACCTTACAGCTGATAGAGAAAGAAAGTGAGCTGGCAAGTCCCTGCAAGCTGCAGAGACATGCTTGTACATACAAACGTTGCTCCCGTCCTGTCGATGGTAAGATAGCTGACAGTAACAACGATATTTGACTTGAATTGCCACCCAATTCACGCGAACATCATACATCCCGCGCGGACAGCGCGACATGAAAACTTGTGGTTGGCGACCGGCAAATAGGTAAATGTGAGCGTTCGGCCGTTCGAAGGTTATCGAGTCAACTAGGAAAGAGATTTCAGCCGAGAGAAAATTATAAAATTTCATTGGCCCAGTTCCATAATCCAATCCAAGTGGAAACTCGGATGATCGCTTCCCGCCTCGAAGCCAGGCACAGCGGACCGCCATTTAGAGCGTTGTGTTGCAGGTACTGTTTTGGCATCCAATCAATTCTGTGAAGCTAACAAAAGCACTGAGCTATCCATCCGATAATGGGAATCCACTGTCAGCGGGACTAGGGTACTTCACGTGTTAGATTCCCGACGGTCATGGCTCACAACTTCACAAGCAGCTCTGCACTAAATCGGGTGAGTCCAACCTGGAACTTGCTAAATTAAGCTCAAGCACTTTTCCTGTCCCGACTTTTGTGTTCCGAAAGGCAAGCAGCATTGCTACTCATGTTACGATGCAAATCCTTATCCGCTTGTCTTGGTGATATCTCTATATTCCGCTCTCAGTCCCTTCTAGAAATGGAGGGGAGCAACCCAAAGAAGAAATTTTGGGCATGGAAGCAGTTTCATTTAGTATCATTTGGCACGACGTCCTTCGGATCATGAGGAATCAGTGAAGCTCCTGGGTGTGGCTAGCTGGTGTGTCCACATGATTTCTTGAGCAACAAATCCTCATTGATCCATATACCAACAGTCGAATTCATCAAATGGTCAAAACAACACCATACACTGATCCGACTTCCTCGAAGTGGAGCGAATGTACCCTGGGGTTTGTACGTCAAATGGCCATGGTCGATTGTCGCTAACACTCGTGAACACTAGAGCATGGAGGTGCGAAACAATTGGTCTAAGAATAAATCAGTACAAGAATAAGAGCGGAAGCTTGTTGCAACCTATGAAAACAGAGCTCAGCCTTGTCAGCGGTTACGAGATTGCTCAGTTACTCTATGGAAACGCTTGCACAACAGCACCAGGCTTACCTAACCGATCCTGTAGTTGCGGGTGGATAGATTCGGGTTGCCCTTGGAAGAATCATCGTTGCCGTCATACATATCGCCTCTCGGCACGGTGCTCCAGAAATTATCATAGCAGCAATCAGGGCACTTTTTTGCCGAACTTCCACTTCGATTTAAGGTGAGATAACACATTTTCTCAAGTCAGTAACTCAGACTTTATTTTGACGATGGAAGTTTCTTGGGGACCGAATCATGATTTCTTTCCTTGAGAACGTTAGTGTATCGTTGGATTTCTTCTTGTATCAGCTGCCAAAACACTCACAGTTGTGTTCATGTTGACCTGATACCTGAGCCTTCTTAAACTTATTCTACACAAACATCGTCGGCACAACAACTTGAAACTTCAACGGATTCTCTTCAAAGTTTTAGCAACAGAGGTATGACATCACAACAGCTTCGCAACGATACTCAGGCAGGCAGGCAGAGTGTGCAGAAACGAGGTGTTGAGTCAAAATCTGAAGCTACAATGTCATGTGGCATGCAAGTCATGAAGCACAAGCGCACTCCCCATTTATGGACGTCGGCAAACGCTTCAATACTGTCCACACGGTGAGATGACGAAAGAAGAGAGAACACTTCTTATCCACGCCCTGGGCAATTAGGCGTCACGGAGAATGTCCGAACGAAGTCTCGGAGCACTTGGTCTCGAAAGTGGTTTCGCATCAAAGCTTGAGCAAATGTTTACCATCCAAAGCTGACGATACCGTAACGGTGAGATCGACCTTAGTCAACTTTCTTTCGTGGGCCTTCCAACCGACACTCTGTTGCAACGTCAAAGATACGAAGGGACAGGGGAGCATTGACAGATGTCGATATCGATCCAAGATTCGTATGTCTCATTTTCTTAGTTAACGCTCCAACCTCGAGACCCATCTTTAGTATCTGAACGGCGGACTCGGAATGGCTGTCCTCTGTGGAAGTCATGTGAACTCATGTGAAGCAAGCGACAGCTCGTTCAAGGACAGTACTTCTCCTAACTTTCATCAGTAACCAACATTGTTGGATGAACCCCTGGTGTTCAGTCATACGAGTTTTCTCCAGCTACTGTAGAGCATTTCAGGTCATATCTACCTTGCTGATGCCTATCATGTAGAAACTGATAAAGAATAACATATTTCCTTTATTGGGTGGGGTTTAGTTCTAACAGGAATGAGCACAACACGAGAATCATCCAGATACCTTTCAACTATCTTGCAGGTATATCCAAGCAGTTGTAGGCCAATAAGACATCCAAGACTAGGTAGTGATTCAGGGTGCAGATTCTAGGCGTTACAATTTAAAGTTATATAACTACCGGTAAAGTGTAGTATTTTTCCACTCAAGTGACTTCACACATGACAATGAATTTGAATGAGGTGTTATTGCTGTCTGTGTCTCTCGCCTCCGCGGGCATCATCAGCAGTCATTTGTTGTCCTGCCACCGTGAAAATGATCTAGAAATATCCAGGATTCTGTATTCCCAGGATCATATATGCTACTGTGCTCCGATTTGGTGTATATTAAGGTTGTGTAAGAATCGAACTATTCAAAACTGATTCGCAAATTGTCTCGGAGGTGCCCCCATTGAGTTCAGCGCGGAGAAAAAGGGCTGGGGTTTCCTTGAGGTACCGTCTAAAACGTCTTGAGGGATTATGTTTATGGAGGATCAAGAGCTTAACTGATATTTATGTTTAACTTCTAGCTATTCTTTCAACTGAAGGAATACGTAGATATGCTGCACGGAAAGCTTCAAACGTCCTGAGGATTATGTAAAGCATATTATCTACCAAGGACGAATCTGTGGTCTCCTGAAAAGCATCAACGGAGAGCTTGGATTATTTTTTACGAGGCCGTTACAGACGTGAATACTGTGATCCCACCTACTCCCCAGACCCGTTCGATGATGTTGCAACTTCTGTGAGTCACAGTCCAGCTAATAGAGCGATTAAAGCCTCGTGGACTCTTCAGAGCGTGTGAGCTCCACGGGGAATGTTTCTCCTGTAACATCCATCAATATTCAGTCCATTTCTCGATCGATCTTTTATTGCACTGAGTCACATCTCAGAAAGGATGCCAGTAGCCAAATACGGACTCCATCAATCAACAGATCTAGAAGGACGGCGCAGCTGGCTGCGATGAAACATTGTACGAATTACGAAAAACCAATGCTCTCTTACAAGACCAGCGGGGAAGTGTTATGGATCACGTCGACATGCAGTTCTAATTTTCATCTTGGGAGGAGTGGCATTGGAGTTGTTCCTGGATACCTTTACTTCTTCGGTTCAGCTGCTTTTCTTGCATCATGATATTCACAACCAAGTCCATAGTTCGTCTGGCCTCTGAGGTCCATGCATAAACTTTAAACCAGGTAGGAACTTCAATACTGGAACTCCAGAGGAAGCTCTGATACTGGAATACATGTTTAAGAAGCTTTGGTCGCTTCTGTCTTCACACATCTTATGATTAAGCATCCGACCTTCAATGAACACTGCCAGCGGACACCATGGAAGGACGTAGAACTGTGTATGAAATAAGAACGTGCATAAAATAGAAATCCCAGGTAAAAGATCATGAGTCCAAATTCTTGGAACTGAACTTCGACTGACGGGAGCAGAATGTAATGAAGGGCAACCAAAATGCAGGGGAAGAACGTGGGAAGGAAGGTTATCAGTATAACAGCATCAATGGTACACTGTACTGTTCCATTCAAGACGACGATGTGGATACGTACGGGACACTAATGGCATTGCTTAGTACCTGACGAAGTAAGCAGAAGGTCCAAACTCCCGACACTTACCTGCTATTTCCCTTTCGTTCTCACGATTCCAGCATGAGGAATTCCGGTCACTCGGAAGCATATGCATGCTGGAAGCTGAGGGCATCACCGACCACAACGTCAGTCATACTTCGAGTGTGTGTGATGAGAGTTTCCTTCAAGTCTTCATGCATCTTCGAGATTTATTGTATATATATACGTATATAGTCCTCAGGAAAAACAATGGAGGAAAAGTTGGCTGGAAACGTGCATTAGCGTTGTCATGTAGATACTGGTGGAGCTTCGATGAAATCAGAGGATATCCGTGGACAATCTTGACTGATAATCACAACAGGTCTGGATTCTGGACAGCCAGAATCTATTCCAGTACGACCGACTCATCTCTCGTGTCCTGTTAGTAGTCCACTTGCGTACTGCATTTGTTGGTCCAGCGATTTCGCCGGACATTTCTGGCTGAAAATAAAATGCGCATTCAGTGACTGCCTGCAGGGCACTCATCGAGATCAAATCTGATCGAGATGACGTCACAACATTTGTGCACCTCACTGACAACTGATCACTGAAACGTGCACAAATGTACGTGAATATATGTATATAAATGATGCAAATGTTCGTATACGATAGACGTTGCAAAGAGTATCAGGTGAATGATCACGTCGTCCTCCGTCTTGACATGCTAACCCATGTCTCGACCGGTCCAGCGCCACACTGTACAGGTGTGGAGGCACTTTGGACTTCAGTTTTCAGATGTGTACCTTATTAGGTGGAGCAGACGGCTAACGGATACAGCTGATAAGCAGAAACTCTGATATTGACAACGGAGTGGTCGGAGGACAACAGTTTCTAGGCAGAATCATGGTGTGGAGCTCGAGGCTACATGGTAGACATCTCCCCCACACGAAGTTGCGATTGCCCAACGAAAGACCTTAGCTTCACCACAGACCCTTGTGCGTATCTGGCAAAACGAGATAGAGCTCTTCCCAGATGTAATGATCGACACATGCAAAGCAATGGTACAGTTACTGTACTGTCAGAAGTCACCTGGGCAGCTCACTGCGTTCTGTATTGCACAAAATCACTAAAGATGGCATCATTCATTATACGTGAGCATAAATCTTTTTCACAGATTGTAAACACACTTATTGTACGTACTTTGGAGGTAAAAGCCGTACGTACACACACAGCGCTCATGCTTATGAACCAAAGGACCTCCGAATTCCTGAGCGTGTGCGAAATATCTGCTTTTCCACTTCTGACAAGTCGTAGCGTTCTGTCGTTAATACTCTATAGTATGTTCTCAATCATTCTCTCACAACGATATGGGCTGGCTAGCGATTACTAGCGACCACTGGATCAGTGGATAGAAGAGCGAGTAAATTAGATTCAGCTTCTTTTTCTAGATCTCTCGACTTCTTTTAATCTTTAATTCCTGTCGCCTGTTGATGTAAAGTCTAATATACAACATCACTACGTTCAATGTGAACCAAGGCAGACCTTTCAAGAATGGGTATTGTTTTATGATAGAGAGAGAAGCTGGTCAAAAGCTGCAAACCGGAACTCCTTAATATCCCGATCGATCCGTCAGGCATGACCTTGGACTATACGACTGTTGAAAGGCAAAAAACATCATCCACATAATTAATAGGCAATTAGAAAACATGAATCGTGTTATGGAAAGTTGGACTGGATCATTGGACCAATCTGGATTGTCAACGACTTTAAAAGGAACCATGCTTCTAACTGAAACCGTAAACGTATGATTCTAGAAGCTTAAGTCAGTTTGCATGCAACTGAAGTAGGGCAGAGGATCTGTTCGTGATACTATCGTTACATCCTTCAATCTGAATGTAATAAGGGGAAGATTTACGGGAAGATCACCCATTCAAGTTCATTCACTGGAGGACGCATAAATATTGGAGGATTGGAGTTCCTAATAACCCAACTCGCTGTTTTCCACTCTGCCTTGGGCCTTGGGGCATCAGCTGACACCAGGCTTAGCTTCTCCGTCTTTGGCAGTCCCGATTGGAACTTCCTCTCCTTTAGTTTAGATGCGTGTAAGAGTTGGCGAAAAGTTACATCTTGTTATAATCTATCCTGCACCACTGGACTTTCATCCTCAGCACATTCATTGGCCAGATCGTCTTTTCACGAACGAGTACGGTCTGTTAAGGATGCAGTTAAGCTCAGCTATACAGTTGAGTAGTATGCTTTTACAGTAACAGCAATCCTGTGCATGTAGTTACGTCAGTTTCTTTTGGTACCCTTTTCAAGGTCATTATCTGAGTACTGCTGAGACATGCTGAAAGACTATATATCTACACTTGTTATTTGCGGTATGATGTATTACTGATCTTAAATGGTGACTGTTGGACCCCCTCAATAAATCACTGTCACTGGGGGTTCTTCGGTTTGGCTGGTCCTGTTCTTCGCTCGCCTCGTTGTACTTTTCTTTCAGTGGAAATAAAGTTCTCGTGGCGTGCTGTCGCCTTTGCAGAAAAAAGAAAAAAGGAAAAGGAAACACGGTCGACTGTTATTCAAAATAATGACAACAGCTCTAGCTTTCACAGACTAGTCTGACTAGACGTGGAAGTGGAATGAGAAACTCCAGGTGCTCGACTGCGGGTGCACCTGCCAGAGCACGAAGGATGAGACGCGTGTGTTTAACAATTGGAGTAAATTTCAAAGCAAACCCAGTAAGACTACCCAGAAGAGGAAGCCACCGATGTACAAGAGGAGAAACCTCTTTAATTTTAATCGGGGAATAAAGTTGCTCCTGGCGTCCGGTTCTATCTAAAAAAAGAAAGAAAAAAACACCGTTGATGTTAGCCGTAATTAGCTTCATGATGTTGCTAAAGCAGCCGGGAACGTACTGAACAGATCTAGATGCGGGCGCCGGCACATTTGACGACAAACTTCTCGACCAAGAGCTGATGGAGTCTTTGAGCAGGAGTTTTATGTCTCAGCTACATCCATCTATCACGGCAGTCGCACTATGAACAGCATGGTAATTAACTTGCAAACTGGTTAACGACTCCCATCTTGATGATGAGGAAATTACCGTTAAGCGGCGCGATCAAGGGTGTAACATATGGTTGAATGAATGAACTTAAAAAGACTGTAATTAACTTCCCATTCAGTTGTAATTTATCTCATGATTACTACACTGTAGATTCCTACGTCGGCTAGGTAAAACAAGTGCAAAAGTCAAGTTGGAAGTAGACGTTCTTTCCCCGATAGAAGATTTAGATTCGCTGTATATAATTTTTCTTAAGCATGCAAGAGAACCTGAGAGGGCTCCTTTACTCAGCGTGAGCCTGACTATTGCGATGATCATGATCAATCAGCTTGTGAAGATTCCTACTCTAGTAATAATTCTACACAGCCGGCCATCGATTCCGGAATCAAAAGTTCAGCAATGCCTCAGAAAGAACCCCTTCCTAGCGCGCGCAGCACCATCTGCATTCTACCATCAATCAACATTTTGGCTCAAGTTTGCTCAGGACAAAGTCTCTCTAGATCTGTGTCAACTAGTACTGACGTCAAGTGATACGTATACTCTGCTTCAGTATTCGATCTGTCCAGAGGACGGCGGTAGGAAGAGTACAACAGATGTAGTCTTTGTCGCGTACTTGAGACTGTCAATTCTGCTTCAGTTTCCCACTGCAACAGCCGGGACCGCAATTCTTTTTGCGCTATGCATGTCGTAACTACCTCAACCGTGCTACTTTACGAGCGAGCCGCTAATTTACCATTAAATCAACTCGATCGTTATACTCGCCCTTAATTCCACTTCAGCTTGCCCTAGAGAATGTTTGAGTCGATACA
Source organism: Asterella californica (assembly GCA_036924285.1). Taxonomy (NCBI): domain Eukaryota; kingdom Viridiplantae; phylum Streptophyta; class Marchantiopsida; order Marchantiales; family Aytoniaceae; genus Asterella; species Asterella californica. The sequence goes on from JAYKYS010000021.1 coordinate 2,343,584, forward strand.
TAGCAGGTGAGATTTTTTTGTGTGAAAAGAGTTTACGAATCAGAAATACACGCCTGCCTGGCCAGTGGCCAGCGTGCAGGCAAAAGCTAGCCTACCACCAGTTTGCAAGAGTTGTTGCATCAGCTCATGATCATCTGTCTGGCGCATTCCAGTTTGCTAATCATGACTTTTAACACATAACTCCGGGTTGAAGTAAGGCTCGATCAGACGAAGACTCTTTTTGTTTCTGGAAGCTTCGCGGCTATATGGTTCAGCGTTGAATCCCTGACAGCGGGACAGCGGGAAGCTATACTAGAATAAAACATAATTAGGCTAGCTTACGGTACTTTCTTTCCTTCCCTGTGTTTCCAAGTATTTATGGGAGATCATAGCGGAGTTCAAGCACACCGTTTCTGCCGTGCTTCATCAATGGGACCTCGAAGTCAATTTTGTTCAATGCGCCCATTTGAACAAGTAAGCGTGTTTCCAGCTCAGATAATAAAACGTGCAACGTGATAACGTCGTGAGGAAGCTCTACTATTCACCCAATTAAACTGTCATAGGCAACTGCAAAGCGTGATAAAACACTAGTATCTTATTTTAGTAGTCTAAGACAGAGGGGAGCGTTTGGAAGAATTCGATTGCGCCTCAGTTATCGAGACACTTACCAGGTCGACAGTTACCGTAGAATCTAGATACTAGATACTAGATTGGAAATTAGGTGTAATGTTTTACCATCCACAAGAATCTTGCTGAGTGTATTATGAAATGATTGATACTGACAGTTCCATGATTCAGCACAACATATATAAGTAGCTTTTATGACCTCTCCGAGAGCTCTGTCTCAAACAAGCGACATGAGGTTCGGTCCGTCAGGCATTTCATTTCAGACAAAGGGACTCTTGAGTACACAATACATACATAAACATCTTACGAGCGAATTGTTTTTAACCTTCAAGATCGACTTTCAGCAGCATTTCTTTTCAGGTGAACATGTACAGAGTACGCAGAAGACCATAATGCCATTTGCTACCCCCTTGCATTTGCTGTGTAGGCGAATTTGACCTGGAAACTACTAGCAAATGCATGCAGGTAACATGCCATCAGGCAGATTCTACAGATTACAGATTCTATAGATTGCATTTGAGTTGAGCAAAATTAGATTCTGGCCGATCGAGTATCTTAGTTTAAATTTTCTTTTCATGACAGAGTTGTTTATTCTCTAGGGCTTCGGTATCGAACGGATGGTTATTTGCTTTCGTCCTGACCGCTCTTGCATCCTCTCACATTTAGGTTTTATATTGATCTAGATCTCCCATTGCATCACTTATGATACGTAGTACGTTTTTCTTGATGGTATCGTGAAGGGTCGGATCTCACTTACTTCGCATGTATATATTCCTTAGATAGACTAGTTTTACCCACTACACTCTTGGCCTGGGTCACTGGCGAGGTCACTGGGTGATGTCGGTTTGGACTCCCTTCCCTGACCTCGACGAGGTATCGGTCTGATTCTCCCTGATACGCAGGCCTTCTTCCCTTACCAGCCAGCCTCCTCGTCATCCCCTCTAGATACTTGATGTTCTGAGGACATTCGAGTTCGAAAGGTCGTATTCAAGTGCCATGCACCCTACGCAGAGTTGGTGAACATTGCATACGGATACGAAAATGTGATACAAACCGCTTTCACTTTCATGCCGTGATGCCGTGATGCCGTGATGTCGTTCAGTCCGTCACGACCGAAGATCTCTGTGTAATGGCTCCGAGCCGTGGCCTCAACTGTACAGTACCGAGCTGCTAACTCGATTGTCTATGGCATTGCATGTATTGGTGCTTCTTGGATGCTTCTTGGAGTACTTTTCCCTTATGTCAAACTCTGACGTTTCCGTCTCAATGGAAATTGACTTGTTCACCTCTAAGAACGTCTCCAGTACTTGCTGTTACAAATTGTGCGCACCTGGAGGATCGAGTACGTAAAGCATGTCATATGGACATTCTGAGCTTCATTCTCTCTGAAAATCATGTTAGATGTGAAATAAGGTTTCGCCGAAATGTACAACAAGGCTCACGCTGACAGTGATGCATAATATTTGACTTCATGTTGGCTGACTTTCGACCATCCCGAGTACATTCTGTACACTCCATCATGACGCGATCGTTGCAGAAAGCATGTGCACAGTTTGTTAGTGCTTAGCCATGATTTCAGACCATTTACTACACGTTTCATCACAGGACAATAGTACTATAGGCTATAGCTACTCTATAGGCAATGGAGTGATGAATCATGAACAACTCCGTATACTCACCTTTTAATACTTAAACCGTGGAATCTGACAGGTAAAATGATGGGATATGTTTCAGCCTTCTCATTTGGAGTCTCATTTTCATGGGTTGTACTTGCAACGCGTCCCATTTTTCTTTCTTGGCTTCCTTTTGTTACACAATGTAAAGACCATAGAGTTCCTCATGTCTTCGACCCGACTCCCGAGTGTAGGATCAACCCGCTGCTGTAGAACCGGCCGGTCACGAATTATGCATGTCTAGCTTGAATTGGATAGGGTAGGCAGGTAGAAATCGTGAAGTCTTGTATCCGTACTCAACAGGAAACTGTTGTGCATAGTATATAATCCCTTTCGGTGGGTTTCAGAAGGTTGTCTGAACTGTGAGAGTGTGATCCCCTTGATCGAAGTAGTTAACCAGTCCGATTTCGATCTTTCACGATGTTCTGATAGATAGTGCTGTTACAGCTTCTTGATGCCTATGAACGAGAGAAGCGGTTTTAGAGCGCGACGAGAGTTGAAGACAAGGCTCAGATACCATGGCTTCAAGATGTCAATGCTGATTACAGTAATAGAACTTGAAGCTATGAATCTAAGCCCTGTCTTCGCTTCTTGCAACGTACAATACAGTCCCCTTGGCCGTTGCTCGAGAGAGAGTATATATATATATATGTCCATCGTTGTTTGTCGGATCAGGATCTGAGGTTCTTTTCCGCGCGCGGATGTGCAACGCACTTGTACCGTTGAGGTTAACCACTTCTGCTCATGATCAGCAATGTAAGCAAGTCTCGCGTATTCTTCTGAAAACAGCCGGGCTAGACTTTGATTGTCTTTGATGCAGGCTCCAGAGGCAGCGACTACAACAAGGCTACGCCATCATTGCATCAATGTCTCATATAGCCTGCTGGATATGAGGCGCTGAGGCAACGAAGCGTAGCCCTGTTCTCATGTTGCTACGAAAAGCCGGGTACTGGAGAGTCTACTTGTGATGGAGGTGATCCTGCTCGGTCGCTAAGGAAGAGACGAAGACTGGTTTCTGTTGATCAGATTCGCTGGCATGGATGCGCTTCCGTTGCTTCAAGTTCTCCATCTCGACTACTGCTGGGCTGCAGGAATTTGAGGCAATGAAGCGTAACTGTGGCTGCGAATCTTAATGATCATGTGTCGACTGATAGCCGATCCGCACCCTTGCGTCTCTCGTTGAGAGTGATGGAAGTACGGTATCAGTTTCCCCCTACTGCACATTGACGTCTTCATCATCTCCCTCTTTATATATACCTGTTTTTGCTTGTTCTACTGTTATATCTCCTTTGTAAGACACGAATTTGTTTTATTTGGTTTTATTTCACCAGTCGGCCCGGGGCGCGGTTGTGTGTTCAACTCTCCGATTATAGCATGCACATGGTTCCACTTGTTTCGTTATTATGATCCATCCTTGTCTCTAGTTCGCATTTCTTATGGAAACAGCATCCGTGGGGAATAAACCTTGAGGCTTTCGAATTGAGTGAAGAATGGCAGTGCAGCTTGTAAATCTCTTTCGTTGAGTAAACTCCGTGCCAGCAGCCTAGGTTTAGAATTGATTACCAAAGATTGAGAAACTACTCCTTTCAACAATACCATGCGTTCCATTAGATAAGATGTTTCTCTTAGTTTATAAAAGTTGTGCTGTTTGTTCTTGCTTGTTTGTTCTTCACGCGCTTGGTCACCCACTACGTTTCCTTCGTTACCACTTTCGCCCCTGTTACCGGAGTCAGCCCTTCCTGCCCAATTCATAAAACTTGGAGGTACTTCCAGTATTCCGCCAGATCCTCGCCTTACCCAGGTTTCATGATTCCCTCATCACCCGTTCACAAAGTTTCATAGCTCCCGTTGTTACTCCCTTCAGAGCGGTCTTTTCAGAGAATACGAAACAATGGATGAACACTTTCATTATTTGCGGGTAACAATCTTGGGAAATCGAGATTGTTCCCTACACTTGCAGTGTACTAGTTTGTACAAATGGAACTGTAGGCAGAACACTGCGTTCACATCAGGCCCTGCAAGAGGTTTCCTCTTGGGCAGTTACCTCACTCAATAATTTCATTTTGAATCTACTGATTGAGATCATGTTTTTCCGCAAACTTTTCCTCCACTGCTTGAAATTAGTATACGTGCAAGGTTTGGGCGACGACTTCAAGGTCTCACAGTTTAGTCAAGTCAACCGTATCTCAATACACACTTAGCATCTCCAGTTCTGATGCCAAGTGTGTTGAGCACAAGCACCCTATTACGTTATGATGCTTCCCTAGGTTACGTACTTTGTCTTCAAGATTACATCAGGCGCTTGCATCTCCGAGCCCGTAGTTTCTTGTACACTATTCCACAAGCAAGAAAAATGGCGGTGCCGTGAATCCTCTGTTGTACTTTACGTCATTGGTCCTCAATACTTCATGGTCTAAAATGCACCGAGCAGCCTGCTTCTCCTGGAATCTCCAAATTTGCTGTCCTTAACTTCAGTATGCGTGGTGAACAATATGGTCGTTGAAAGGACTACCCGTTGGGTGTGATTCTTGAATTCCTTGTACACAGACTTTACAGTCTCTTATTTGCCTACCTGACTTCATCGTTATTAAGTAGGTCCTTCTAGACAAGGTAGGTTTCCATAAACTTCTAGACTCCATAAAACAGATTAATCAACACAAGCAAATCGTGATATCGCAGTCAACGTCACAGAAAATCAGTTGGTGTGAACTGGGACAAGTCAGTAAACTGCCCTGAATAGTGAAATCTAGGTAGCTTTGCTCTTGACAGGAAAAACTGTGTAGGCAGGGTACAGATCCACCATTCACCGACCCGAACCGTACACGACGACTCACATTAAGGTCCAACTGTGACTGATGATTGGTTACGTATAATGAACCAACGACATTTGATGAAACATACATAAAAAAATACCCATGACGCAAATTACAGGAATGGGTAAAACCTACCCCGATTTGCGCGAACCCAATTCAGGTGTTGTGGGTTCCCAATATATTTAAAAACACTCTTATTATAATCGAATGGAAGGATGGTGAGTCAGACCCCTTGATAGTACCCCGGAGGTGGGAAAATATTCTTGCCTTCTGTACCCTGAACCGAGACTTTCTTTTGAGTCTTCGTCCAAAAAGATTCCATGATTACCTGCATACCGCAGTAAGAACGCGTTAGAGATTCTTGATCCCCGATCTCCAAAACCGCAAGGAAATCAAGAGTATTTGCAACTGTCAGCAGTATCCAAAGGTTGTAAGGGCACAAGATGTACTCATTAAGAACTGCATTAAGAATCCCGTAGCATTTCGACCATAGACCCCGCGCCCTGGCTGGACGGTGATGGAAGGGCACAAGACAGGAAGAGTCTGCGTGCACTGGCAGATCAATTCCCTGGACTTGTGTTTAGGTCATTAGGAGCATCTCACGGCCTGCAGAACTCCGAAAAGCTAAGTCCCGCCTTATCCCAACACAATCTCCACAAAATTGCCCTCAACCCAAGCCTAGGAAAGGTGAAAATATAACTAACGGACTAAACTAAGGGAACGATCCAGGAAGTCGGTCCGATCATATCCTAAACGAGTGGTCTGGCGAACATACGCGACCTTGAAGAGTTTATTTGCGGAACAAGTAGCTGCGGCCTGTTGTTTAGATGTGAACTATACGAGGCTGACTCAGTAACCTGGATTGCCACTGAAGGAAAACCACTGCATACTCTCAACGATATCGGTCTGCACTCAAACATCAACAAACCTTCTCCGAACTCCTATGTTGCGTGTGTACTGTGAGTATGCACTAAACAACCAAAATTTCAGCAAGTTCCGTTTCTGCTGAACAGGTATAGCAAAAAATCCAACATACATTCCACAACCTTAGGTGAACATTTCTCATTTTCAGTCGGCAGCCTACCAGTTTAGCTTGTCCTGAAAAATTCTAGCAAGTTCTCTGTTTCTGCTGAACAGGTATAGCCAACAAACCAACATACATTCCACAACCTTAGGAACATGTCGCATTTTGAGTGGGCAGCCTTTAGCAGTTTAGCTTGTCCTGAAAAGTTCTAGCTGGTTATATTTTACCGAACAGGTCTGCCAAAAGAACGACATGCATTACATAACCATAGATGAAGATTAATGCATCTGCCCTGCTAGCATTGTCGGTCTCTGCAATAAGAACTGGTAACATCAATGTAACTGCAAGCTTTGTCCATCCCAAACTGGGAGAATACATCCAAATGCTCACTAGGAGAAAAAAATTTCATAAGAAAACCAAAAACCTCAATAACTAAGAATCTCGCTCCATCCAAGTTACAACCAATTCCAGGTTAAGTCGCCCAATTTGATGTCATGGTTGGTGTGAAAAACAACGAGATCAGATCTGAGACGATTAAATGTCCAGGACCTTCGACAGTATTCTTCATCTGGTAAACTGGTGTCTATGAACGGGATCATTCTCAATCAAACCCTAGATCCAAGTATACTGACACGTTCCCTTTCCACATCCTGAACACTCAGTATCCCGAGGAACATACTCTGTTCGTGACTTCTTTTCGTCATAAAATCAAAGAGATCGACATGCCATGCTTTACACAATTATCTCGATGACTCATACGTGCCCTAATTTACGAGAGGTAGACCTGAATGGTCAACATCCAGGGAGAAAATGTTCACCTGTAACAACACAATAGCATTTCTCGACGAAACATTCGCGTCAGCGAATCAATGATGTCCTCCCTTCTCACCCTTGTGCTGGGCAGCCTCCTCCGCATGCTTCAAATGCCTGAGCTCTGTGGGCCATCCGACAAAGTAACCCAAAATTCCGACGCATATCATCACATCATTGACAGGCTTGATGGAGGCAGTCTGAATGTACTTCTGGTTGTAATTGTACAAAAAGTTCCATGTGTTCTTGGATACGTTGTCCTTAGTCACCACAGTCTTCACGAATGTGGGGACGTCTTTCAGCTTCATGCTCGCTAGAGATCGGAACGCCATCACAACCTTGTAAGAAGTCCCGTAGCTCCTCAAGAGAAAACAATGCTCGTCAGCTCTAACTCCTCGGCTTGCAGATAGGTCTGTACAGGTCGATCCTCACTCCCCAAATCGACTTCTTCGAGAGTGCAAGGATTTGACTGCCAATTTCCAAGATCTCTCCGCTTCTCTGCTGACTCTTCTCCCTTACTGAGGAGCGTCCAGAGGCCGATCGCGGGCGAATATTTGGCTTGGTGTTTCCTTGCCACCAGATGGTGCCCCAGCCTCCTGAGTCCTGTCCTCTCCCGACCCGATACTGTGCTTGTAATTACCCGCAACTTCTACAGACTACAGACCAGGATGCCCAATATTCAGGGTCGATATCCGTACCACGTACACATGTACCAGTTACAAGGACTTCGTTAGAAGCTCTTGCCGGATTCACTTTTGGTGGTGGGCCCCAGTGGGTACCAATGTCGACAAGAGGACGACCTTCGCCTGTGAAACAAGGTTGTTGCATAGCAGCAATAGGCTTTATTTGAAGTAAATAATTATCCTTATTACATAAACTGAGTTATTCATTTTATTTAAACGTCGGAAAAAGTTTAATTAGTCTCTTTCATAGTCCTGAACTACTCTGTTCCTTTCCTCCACCCCCAGTGATGTGTTACTTTTATATTACTTTCACTTCAGAATGTAGAGTTTCGGATCGATGCTAAATATGCATGCCCCATTAATTTCTCGGAATTTTTACTCACTTATTGTTATCAGAGAATTAAATAAATAATATAAACTAAATAAATAAAAATAATCAAATGTTTTTATAAATATTAACTATTAGCTCATGCTTGAAAACACAAAGAGAGCAGGAGAATTTTTATTTATTTTTTATTTTATTTTATTTTTAAACCTCTTTTCTCTGTGGGGCTTTCTGCAGCCGTATGCTGCTGCCCTTGCACAACAAGAATCCCCCCGCCAAGAGGACTCGACCCCACGTCGCCCGGGCTACAATCGAATGGAGTAGCCAACAAGCTATTGCTTGTTGGCTCAAGAGAGAGCAGGAGATAAACCATAAGTCGTGAGTCGACTGTCTCGTTTCAGAAAATACAAGTTTGGAAAACTGTGGTCATTAATGCATTAGTTTAATGTGAGTTTAATTGAATGTTCATTTTTTCCTGCTGGAAGGATTAGATATTAAATTAAACGTCTGGATATTTACTTCCTCCATCTTTCAGAAATGCAAGTGCTCTAGTTTTTCATGATAATATATGCATACAACATGGACTTTCGATGCAGGGAAAGAAGAGGACAAGCGAATTATATGCACTAAAAATCTGGACTTTTTATTGCTTATCATCTCGTTAGAAACTGTACTTTCGGTTCTGCAAATATAAAAATAGATTATATTTTTTAAAATGATGCAGTCAAAAGAAAAAAAAGATGCCTAATATGAGATAGTCCTATTCGAAACATGCATAATCTTTCCATGGGTTCCGTTCGTTCTCGTAGAATTGTTATTTATACATAGTTTTTTAACAACCAGTGGTCTTGTGAAGATCATATGTACATGCACGGGCTATAGCACGGTGGTTGGTGCTTGCGTTAAGACACAAGATGTCAGGAGTTCAAAACCTAATCTGACTCTTTTTAGTTATTTACTCTCCTCTGTACAGCAAAAACGAGATGGTAATAAATCCAAACGAGTGAAGATTCTTTAATAAATGTATAGAGAAATAAAAGAATCTTATTGAGAAAATTCAAAAGGTTAGAGAGGTAGTTTAAGAATTAAAATGTATTTAGAGTATTTTAAGATGATATTTGATTTGTTATCCAAATAAAATAATAAATCTAGAAAAAATACTATATATTATTTCAAGTAAAATACTGTATCTGAAAAAATAAAACCATTCTAATACATGAAGTGAATCGATCTCAAGTGATAAATAAATATGCATGGTTATGCTAATAAGTATACTCGATGAACTTCTGGGAACTTTTGCTCGTTATTATTATCAGGAAAATAATTAAATATTAAATCAAAAATATGAACTATGTAGATAAAAATAATCAAATATTTTTATACATATTAATTGTTAACCCATGCATTAAAACACGAGGATAGCAAGAGATAAACCATAAGTCCTGAGTCGACTGCAGCACTTCAAAAAGTACAATTAGGAGAAGCTGTAGTCATTAATGCATTAGTTAAATGTGAGTTTAATTTAATTCTATCCTTTCTTGCCAGAAGAGTGAAGTATTATTCATCTTTTCAATCAAAAAATGGAGAAGGTGAATATGCAAGTGCTATGCTAATAGCTCTGTAAATAAAACCAAAAAGAATTGGAAAATACCTTCACTGTATTAAACAATGAGAAGACCACGGCCAAAAAAGAACCCACTAAATTTTTAGCTAGGTCTAACAAGCAGTACATAATATCCTTCCCCACGGCCTTGTACAGTGAATTTCGTTTGTTCTTATCAGAATACGTATAAGTGTTATAAATATTTATTTTTCTAAGCTATTATAAAACATTGAATTATTTTATAAATATTAAATATTAATCTCTCCCGGAGTACCCAACTCATCCGGAGAGAACCTATAAGTGCAGAGTGAACTGCTGCGTTCCTGGGGGTATAAGTGCAGAACCCTGATTTTCATACCGTGCCGTTTGTCGAGGAAGTTAATTATTATTCTAACCCTTCTCATCGGAAGGGTTAGAATAATAATTAACCGTACGACTCATGTACACTTTAGTGTACATGAGGCTCATATCAACCTCTTCAAGTAAGAGGAAGCATGGGCTTCATGAACAGATTCACTGCTATTAACAGAGGGAGAAAGTGTCTCAACTCTCCTCTGTAAAACTTTCTCCAGTTTCCTATGCAATGCACTACTTATCAGTATTATATGTAAGTGACAAATCCTCCTAGTTATAAATAGTTTTCCTAGAGTTCTTTATATGCATGCGTGTTAACAAACCCTACATTTATTTCTTGAATATATATATATCTGGAAATAAATGTCCCTAAAACGTAGAAAAGAATCAACCATCAGATCTGCAATAACATTCAAGCCCCATATGCAACCCTCTCACAACTGAACCGCACTGTGCAGATTCCATAGTTTATCTCTACGGTATTTCCTAGCCTACCATTTATTTTGTACTAACAAAACCTAGCCTGCAGTTTACATAATCCGTTGGACGTTTCTAGTGCTGGTGTATTCAAAGGCGCAGAACAAGAAGAACAATGCTCCATTTCGAAAAGAAAAAAAAGAACAACACAATGCTCCATATCCGATATCTTAATTCTCTTGTTAAGGGAAGAATTGGCTTGTATTCTCGTGTGTATGTGAAGTAAAGCTAAACTTGCATGCATTTTGTTAACTAGTCCTTCTGGCCTTCGACTTCTGTATGTGATTTATTTTCAGAGCATTTTATCGTTAAAAGCTGTATCATGTAGCAAGAGGTCTATATCCTAAAAGAAAAATTCCCAACAGGTTACCGTGACATCGGCATTCTTTTATTTTTCTCAACCAACACTTGGAACGGGTTCACAATGTTTAGTTGGATAACTGAGATAAAAATAAAATCAAATGGAAAATCGAGGTAACGGGGCAATGGAGAATATGGGGAGTGAAACTCAATTATTCTTAGCAAAATTAAGGCAATTTATAAAATTTCGAACAAAATCATTTAGATATTCTCATTCAAACTGCAAAGTCTTGCTCTCATACTCATTTGAATGAGTTTCCTTGTCTACCTTAGATCTTTATCCAGAAGAAAGATCATTCAAGTTTACTTTCAAATGGGTTCAAAATGGTTGTTATTACATATTCTTTCCCTGATTCTGAAGGTTGTCGAAGAAACATATCTTTCTTAATGAATAGTAGGTGCAATAATTCTAAATTTGACCGGGATTTTCTCACCAGAAATAAGGTCCACACAAGTATTGGGAAAGCCATACTATTGGAAAAGATAAATATGCAAAGGTTTTAATTTATTGCCTAACCTTTATAAAGAAAAGTTAGGTAATAAATTAATATATTAATTAAATAAATTCTTTTCACTAGCGAGTTAACGCACTTGTAGTTCTTGCAACGCGTGAGGTTTACTTTTTATTTATGGTTTATTTCTAAGTTCCCATCTCCAGATTTGAATATCATTTAATATTCTAAGGTAATTAAATTTTTCCTGTCTACTTGGTACTAAATTTTCACATAACACATATCTTTTACGATATGTGTTATGTGAACAAAAACATCAATCGAACAAAAATTCCCCGAAGTTGGATCTTGCTAGAATACAAGAGTATCTAAGAAATGTAACAGTGGGTTTCACTTCCCATGCACTACATTTGCCTCGTTAGCGAAGAGAAGAGTCGGTTGGTGCGGGCAAACCTGGAGAAATGGATGTTCCTTTAGTAGGAAGAACAACTAGAAAGGAAAGAGCGTATATTTCGTGCTAGAAGATGCCCTAACTAAGAACAGTCCTCTTTGGCCTTTCGCATCGTTGGTATGAACAAGAGACACGCAAGTTGATATACACAGAGCACGAGGTGTTTGTCTAAAGAGGAAGCGATGGCGAAGATCCAGTTTTGATTGTTGAAACTCCTCCTCGTGATTTCAGTGATCAATTCTACCCTAAGCACAACACCCCGCCCGTGCTCTGCTCGTGCTCAAAGTGGGCGATCCGTCTCTGCTTTCTAAGATTCAGGTGAGATTCTCTCTGCGTTTGCTGGAGTAGATCGCGTTTTCTCTGCATTGAAGAAGTGGTCGATTTTTCGATTTCATCCTCCCACAAATATTTACGGAGTTTGGGGTCCTCGCGATAAGATGGAAAAGATCAACTTCGCTCAACGCAGGGAGTGGTGGTGCATCCCGAGTACGGCTTGGTGATTTAGCGAGCTGAGAAATTGGAATCGTAGTGATATGTGGCTAGCCTGGTTACTGATTGGCATTGCAAAATTATATTGGTATTTGATTGGAATTGGAATCAAGAGATGAGATTTTTCTTATCTTGACTGAGAATTTAGGTCCGCCCAGCTTAGTTCAGCATCGACAATGTAAATTTAAGGTCAGAGCGGATTTACTCAGTGAGAAATGAGTTGCGTATACATTAGGCTAACAGCCAGCACATGTGAGTCAGCTACACTCGTCTTTAGATTTTGTATGAAGATCCGTTGTTCATCCACCATACTTTGAGTGGATTTCGTACTCTCACACAGGACGACTTGGCTTTTAGTTTTAAAAGCGAATTGTGGTGGTTGCAGGAGAGATGGAGGCAGAGGAGGCAAGGAATTTGGGAGAGTATGATACTGTTGTGTTCAGGACCGTAAGTGGTGCGGGATCCAGCTTTGTGGCAGGGACCATCATCGGAGCTATCCACGCAACATGGTCGGATGTGCCCGCCGTTGAAAAGAACAAGGCTTTGCCAGCTCTTCGGAAAACCGGGCGCATGATGGGATCGTATGGCATCCTTTTTGGGGCAATAGGGGCAACTTTTACGTTTGTTGATGCCGTGTCGGAGTCAATCAGGGGCAAAAAGGACTTTGTCAATGGTGTTATTGGAGGCTTTGCCGCGGGCTCCATTCTCGGTTTGAGAGGTGCTCTTTCTACATCCATTCAGTATGATAGTTTCGTCTAGTTTACATCTCTGAAACTTCGGTTCTATCTCAAGGCTCGAATTGGATATTTCTGAGTTTCTGTGTAACATCATCCTTACGTAACTCAATTTGGTTCAACTGATCAGAATACAGTTTCAATCAGCAGATCAGACAAGAAAAGTGAGAAATGGCTGACTTAGAAATCCAACTGAGCTAGTTCACTATTTCCAGACCGTAGGTTGGCAGCTTTGATTTTTGCTCCTTTAGCTAGAGATGCAGCTTATGACTAGGTTGTGATGAAATCTGAGGCACTTTTGAGGCAGAGTGTTCGAATGGACAAAGCTGAGCTTATATATTGCTTCGTTTCAGCCATGTAGGACGTTTGCCGTAAGTTTCAGACAGAAAGGGTCGAGCCTGTAGGTTCAGGTCGAAGTGAAGGTTGTTGCCAGGCAAGATGTCTTTAACAATTAAGTTTAATGTATCGTTCTGCATTTCACTCTTTGACAGTATGCCTGAATTCTTGTGGCTTTGTCATCATGTGATACATACCCGTTATCCGTTGCAGCTTCAGAGTTAAGAGATGCTGGTATCTAAGACAGATTGGACTCACACATATTGCGGCTTGATTGTGTTTGCAGCGGGAAGAATACCGGTGGGATTAGGAGCGGGAGCTGCCATGGCCGCAGTTTCTGCTTTCATGGATGCAGGTGGTCAAAGAACACGTGCTCCAACGGCCAGGGAGTATTTGCCTTATCCAAGGGAGAACCGCGAGTATTGAATACCAATCTGGATACAAACGGTGAATGATTCACAGTTCATTGCTTTGCCTTGGGGATGGCTATCCCAGTTACCCGGGTGGCCTTGCAGTTTTTCCTAGGTGTCCAGTTGCAGTTATATTCGGTTTACCAATGTCTATACCTTCACTCTCACAGAATGTGAGCTTTGAGCGGAGTAGTTCAGCTGACATAAAAGACTCCACATATATTTCCTGCCTCCCTGTGTATGTGTCCAGAGGTTCACATGTCACCATTATTCTTCTTCTAGACCGTAACCCGGAATGTAAGACAGGACTAGACGGTAGTAATGTACTTAGCGTCGCCCTGTTGTTAAATCAGAGGCCAAAACCTGTGGAGTCTGAGAACACTGGCTGCAAATGGAATATGCGTGCAGGTACCTGTTTATTCTGTTCAAACAGCTATCGAATGGTCTCGTCTTGCAGTAACGGGCTCGGGCATTGGTTTTTCCCTTTATTCACCAGTTCTAATGAATGTGTTCAGATTTTGTTTCTCCTAGCGTCTTTAGAGTACAAGTCCAGGATACGGCGGCGCATCTAGTTGTTGTTCATACATTTATCCTCTTGACCAAATGAGTGCCTGGGTCTTCTGCGTTAAGAGGAGGCAGCCTTTTGCAACCATGTTTATAGGAGTGAATAAAATCTGTGATGCACATGATAGTTGTGCATGTTGCCTGATTTTTCGGGAAAAGCATCTCGACTGTTCGAGAGGGAGTATTCTTGCATCTAGACTTGCAGACTTTTAATTTACTCTCTCGTATCAGGTTGTTTGTGAGTTTTACGCAGTGCAGGTGCTTTAACTCGTAGGTCCAGTCATTAAGCGCATCTAGCCAAGTAATCAGGTGAATCTCGGGGGTATTTCTCTGTGATGCTCTTTACGAGCTTCAAAGTGGTTGTAGTGACATCGGATTGCATGTCCCGGGTCATTCTGGGAGCTGCTTCAGTCTTTTCCGAGTTGGACCCATCTTATTTGTCGTCATCGGACCAGGAAGACAGCAGTGGGATCCAAGACGGGTTTCCTTTTGGACATGTTCGTATTAATATAACATCGTAACGGCTTTTCCACCATGGATCTTCTTGGTGTTTGCTTGCATCCGTTCCGTTCCGCCTCGCAGCTTGAACTTTGCCTGGACCTTTAAATGTGTTATTCAATGATAGAACAGAGTTCAGCCTGTTTCTCAGCCTCTTTGTCTCCAGTGGGTGTTTCTTATCAAAGTTCGGTTGCCGTGAAGCTCTCTCCACATCCTGGGGATTGTTTCAGATCAATTGTATTGTGAAGCAGAGGCTACCACATTTTAGCCCTCTTCAAATGTTCAGCCGAGTATAATCAGGCGGTGTAAGAAAGCCGTAATGGTTGCAAGCCTTTCAAGTCTTTGATCGTGCCGTACCTTTCAATCCTTTGACTGAAACTACCTTACCGTAGATCAAGAATCATATGGAGTTAGTAGTATTCTCTTGTGCGGATGTTGAATTTGCAAAAAGAAGGAAGTTTTCATGTTTGCTTATCCTATTTTTAAGTTGGTACTCGTGTTCCGTCTGAAAAAGAAATTTATGGACCAATGTCGTTTCGCATCGGTTTAGCTTCTTCCAGAGACAAAAGAACCAATGCAAACTGTTTCTGTATAGTTTACTTGGAGCAGGCGAGCACTGAACCATGCAAACTGTTTCTCTATAATTTATAGCAATGATGCGTTGTTACTGAGAGAAGTCCTGCGAGCATGGCAAAGCCAGCTTCACGTATACCCTGCTTGGTGTGGACGTGAACAGCAAGCAAGCCCTGTAGACCCTCCTATGTGCTTAATTGGTGCAGCGGGGTTCTTGTTCATGGCTTGCGGTTCCCAAAGACAGGTAGAGGAACAGGAACCCAACAGTAGGTCTGTGTGGCAGGTCGGACTTAGGGAGATCTTGAGGTATCAGGTCTCCCTCAGCCGCCGAACTGTAAACTCTTTCCGTTTCTAAGTCTCTCTCTGTTCTCCATATTTTGTTCCATGTTCACCAAAATAATATAAGGAATTCACTCAAAAGGTAGGGAAAGACAAGGTGGTATTAATGTTGGCTTCTTTTCTCTATTAATTCTGTGAGATAGCTTGAACTTCTGCATTTCTCTTCGTCTTGCGCTTTAGACCAACACTTATGCAAGTCTGTAGTTCAAAATTGCCATTTCAAATGGCGATTCACTCGGCTGGTTGTCTACTCGGGGCATCGTATAGCTCATATTTTGTTCGGAGCGTTCTAGAGCAGGACTCTCTCTGAACACATTCTCATCTTAATGTTGTTTATTATTTGTTCACTTTTTCCATCTGAAGATGGAAGAGGTGAGCAAGACTAATTTATTACCTAACCCTCCCGGACGGAAGGGTTAGATATAAACTAAACTATTTATTAGAATAATTTTTTTGATCGTCAGGTTGTCGGCTTTGTACCCCCAGCAGCGCGTTACCCGGTGTGTCACTTATCGGTTCTCCAGGGTCATTTCCGTCGTTCTCGCTGGACTAACATTTGATAATTATATTTTAAATTTGATTTTCATTTAAGTTAAATATAAAATTCGTGTAGGTGAGACACCTACAGGTGTTAACTAAACCCTAAACCCTAAATCCGACTCATGTTCGTTAATATAAAATTCCTGTAGGTGTCTCCTCATCTGCAGTACTGCGATCAGCACGGGTCGGATTCCGAGGAGACAGCATCTCGGCTACCTGGACTTGTGCAAGGCCAGCAGCGACGACGGGGTCTTCACTCCATACTGCAACACCTCCTTGAACATCTCCGTCGCTGTACCTCTTTCTGCACTGTCCACAGCGCTGATTGTCCTGCCAGGAAAAAATGTTCTGCACATCTTTTGACGTCACTTCAGTAGGATGCAAGAAAGACCTCCACAAAGAGTCTAGTCTACGTTCTTGCATCTCACCTTGGATGAGCCAGCGGGGAGAAGCAGTATACTTGCCAGACGTTAACATGCTCCTCAAGCAAGTACGAATCGTAGTAGATAACGGATGCGAGTTCCTGTACTTGTTAAACTGAAGTGCCCGAGCTAGTATATTTGTATAAGTCAACTCTACATGATTTTTACTGTCTGCAGCACCCAGAAGAACATATATATCCTTCCCATCACTCAACATGCTCTCAGAAACGTTCTTCATCGTGACATGGTGATACTCCTCCTCTTGGTCCTTCATACAGTAACCCAGCATACCAACATAGGTCGCAACCCACGGTCCGTCAAAGACTTGACACAAATCTCTGCACCCAAAGGCTTCTTACGTTGCCAACCTAAAGCAGTTGTAAGCAACCTCTTCACATGTGGACAGTTGTTCGCATGGATGCAGACGACTCCCTGGAAGTGTAAATGGAGCAGAGCACCCCCACGCTCTACAGAAAATAAACTTGAAACACACTGGTTGCGAAGAAAAACTCCCAGCAATGAGAACAGCTCTAAGTCCAAGTCCCTCTCGTCCCTACAAAGAATGATGGAGACCTCAAGGCTCTTCTCAGTATTGGAAGGATTCATCTTCTTTGCTCTTGCTTCCCTTCAGAGAGACATTGAGACGAGATGACTACAGAAAGCGAGGACAAACGTACCTAAACTTCGATGGATGAAGAAGAAGATATACACAAGGTAGAGTACGTATCTTATAGATTGCTCGCACTGTAGGTTTGAACAATTGTACGCTACAACAGTCGAGGAATAAACGTGGGTAAGTAAACATCTGTTTGTCTGTACCCTGCAATACCAGCCAATATGTATCGTCCGTCGTGCCCAAGTACATAAAAGGGCTCGATAGAGCTGCAAAGACTCGAGCTATCTTAGCAAAATCTGTATCAAACAAAAAATGTGGAATATAGTCTACAAAATCGAGGTCTAAGTACACATAGAAGCAATCATCTTCCAATCTCCGATCATTAAAGCCTTGATGCGAGACCTCGTCCAAGGTAGGAAACAGAGGAGGAAAACCTAATGGTATATACAAAAAATCCTCCTCGAAGATTGACGAATCAGTGACAGATATCTGAGGACTAACAGGAACCACGTCAACTTCAGGGGTCGAAGCAGGAAGAGAACTTGCTTCTGGACTTCTCACCGTCTCGAACGCTTTCATCATGGACCGAAAAGAAAAAAACAGCAGACAGCAATGCACATAACCAAGGAAGAAGCAAAATATCAAATACACAGCCCACAGCAATGTAGATAACGAAGCAAGAAGTCAAGAACACAGACACCCTTAGCAATACCCGACTCGTCCAGTCCAAATCCACTCGCATCGCCAGTCCGTCACATTGACAATCCTTATCAGACAAAGTCAAGCGCACGCAAATGACGTCAGTGGAATGTCAAATCCGAGACATCCCAAGAAATCCAAAATCCGGATGGAACAACGAGACCGGATGAGCGACAGCAGAGGTAAATCGATAGACGTCATAGATCAGTCGGCTGCTCCGATCGCCGAAGCCATGTCAGAGTCTACACTCGAGCCAACACCGCTGTGGCACGGCACCGTTTGGGATCTCAAACACTCCCGCGATCCCAAATCGGCAGTCCCACAAGACCAAGAACAGTCCTGCGGTAGTGGATTTCCGCACTCGATTTCCAACATCCTCGTGATCCGCCTACTGCTTAATCGCCATAGACCATAGACCCGATCGCGCAAGCCATGCCACACCCAACACCGTTGCCTCACGAGAAAAGACGTCCAACAAGGCAATTTCCTTGCCGCGGGATGAAAGCGTAGGCCGCAAAAACTACGACGAGGAAGAAAATCGAGTGCCACGATCCAAACAGGAGCAGCAAAAACGGCCACGAGGAAGGAAATCGACTCGTGCAATCCCAAATCCGCAGTCTCACACGCTCACGAGCACGATCTCAAACAGTCTCGCGATAAGAAAATGAACTACCGAAGGAAGGAAATCGACTGCCGCGATTCAAACACGGGGGACCAACACTCCCACCGCAGCATGAAAATGAAACACCCGAAGCGAATCGCACATTGCCGTCGCAACCAAATCGACTGCGACGGGACCACTGCATAAGACGACCAGCAAGACCACCTGCATACCACCAGCGACGAGCAGCGAGACGTAAGAACGAAATCAAGTGCGGCGGGATCAGGTGCATACGACCAGCAACAAGCAATGGCGCGGAATGACGCAAGACGGCCGTCAGCACCACCTACGGCAGTGAACGACGAGCATCAGCGAGCAGCGGCGACGATGTGTTAATACACTCGCGTTAATTCTCCCTCCCTCCCGCTGCGCGCGTTAATACGTAGCGTTAAACCTGCCGCTCGCCTTACCGCATTACCGATGACCCGCTTAACGTCATTTTTCGCATTAATGTCTTTCCTCTAACGTCTTCTACCACGACCCGAATCAATCACAACACGATATTTTCCCCCGTAATGTCCGCTTGTCTCCTTCCTTGGGTTGCCACGAGCCCCCATCAGCATGCATATTCAGTCAGACGAGAGTAGAGAGCCATGTAAATATAATGTAAATGACAGGAGAGGACCCGTAGAAAAACCTTTATAATCAGATTTGACATCAGATTTAGTCCAAGAAACGTTTTGCTTCAGTGGTTTTATTCTTTTTGGGAAATTAGCATGTGGGTCCAGGATTCATTAAATCAAATCAAAATATATATATAATAATTTAGAAATACTGAATAACTCAGAGTCATTGGTAATACCTTCTTAGAGTAATAATAGTATGTAAGCGCAAGAATGAAAGATCTAATGAATTCAGTTTGAATTGATGTACATTTCATCTTTGCTCCCGAAACGCGAGTGCAAGAAAGTTGTTTCAACTTTCGATGGAGTGGAGTAATGAGTAATTCTAATGATGTGGACTCAGATTTTGTGACAGTTTTCTGTTTGCACAGTTTTTTATCGATGCTACCACATTCAAAGTGGATTTCAAGAGTGGAGGGGTGATCGAGATGGAGGGGACTTCGATCCTGCATGACATGCCAAGTAAGCTTCCGCCCAGAACGATAGTGTGTTATTTTTTATTTCATTACTTCTGTCCCGTTTATTTGTATGCTATGGAATATAATTTGCTTCTAGAGTTATTTGTCCTGTTTGAAGTACCTTGTTATTGCTCTTTTTATGTGGAAGATAGAAACTATATGGAATGGTTAAGTTTCGGGTGTTGTTGTCGATTTGAAACCAGACACTCTTTGGGTTTAGATTTAGCAATTAGAAAGAAGAGACTACTGTGTAGTTTCCTTCGGGTTTTGTTAGATCACTCTAGTATTTGTGTAATCATATATTATCCTCGGTCATTGTACCTTGCTGAAGTTGAGATAAATCTTATTGTTCCGAGATTGTTCATTGTTCACACAGAGCAAAATGTGACCACATCGATAAAAGATACATCCGAAGAGAGAACTACTTCTATCGAGTTATCTAGCGAAACTTCAGTACATTAGTGGATTTTTTAGTGAAATTTGATTTTCAGCAAATCTCTCGTGAGGATTACTTGCAAGCATGCAGCAGCAGGGTTCAATGCTGCAGATTTTCGAAGTCTAAAAGCCCTTCCATTGTGTGTGGTCTCCCAACCACTCCTCATATTATGAGAGTAGCAGCTCCTCTTTCACCTCAGCCGAAGACTCCACTGAGAATAGTATGCTAGCCACATTTAGATCGACAGCCTTCCTCTAAGTGTCTTGTTCCCAAGTTACATGAATCACTTTTTTGCACTTCACCAGTTGCATGTGTGCTTTCGTCAACCACTCACATGTTTTCTTGTGTACGTGACCAACAGAGGTATTTAAAAAGATAACATTTGCTTCCAGTCCATCTCTAAGCTTCTCAGCAATGTAATTCACAACATAATCTTGATATGCACTATGAATTATGCACTTGGATGACCTTTGCAGTACAACATCACATAGCTATAGTTTTGAAGTGCAATTGACAAGAACGAACAATAAACATACATACATTCAAATGCTCTGTCTTCAACCAAGTCATACAAGCCTTTGTTTTGTGAATAAAATATCAATCAAGCTGAAGGATGCGTTTCTGCTTCATAGAGTCTAAACCTTTTTGAGCACACACACAAGAGTGCATACACAACATGATACTGTGAATGTACTGTTTCATGGTCGAGATAGTGGAACAATGGGTTTCTGAATAAATTAGATGTCATCCAAGGTTGATGCAACAGTGCAGAATGCTCACATATACTCATTGGAGAGTACAATACTTATTTTGTCTTCGAAGATCGTTTGACCACGAAGGAAAATCTATCTAAACCACCATGGTGTCTCCCAACTCTTTCCAATTCAAGAGCAGTTTACTAGCCTCTGAAGTAGACTTCATGAAAGATCACTTCAGTCTTTTCTTCACACACGTCCGTACATAACTCCTAGAAACTGCATGTGAACCTCCATTCTTCTTCAAAACATCAAGAGCATGCACACGCAGAAACACAATCAACTAAACTGAATAAGCAGAGAGTTCAATGCCGCGTTCTCTAGTACCAACAAGCGTAAATAACTAATAAATTGTTGCTCCAACTTGAGCTTAGAAGCCCACACAATTTTATTTTTTTCTCCCCAAAATACTCTATTCTTCTCACCTTTCAGACAGCGATTGCTTGCTTCACCTTGGGGATGTATCCCCTCACATAAATCCCGCTCTTACACAACTAACCACGTACTCTCGTTAAGAGAACCAAACCTATTAGGTCCACCTACAATCTGAAACTTAAGCTTCAAGTATCGAATAGCTTCTCTAACCTTGAAGTGCGATTGTCTCAAGACCTTGTCTATGAGTAGCTAGTCCTCTACAGTTTGGTTTTGGTATTGGCTTCATCTGGAGGTTCTGAGAGGCTCGTCTGAATCCGAACAGGTTCTCCATCTTCATCAGAATCACATGAGAAAGTCATTTCACTGTCTTCTAGCACTTGGGTTAAATAAATCAATCTATTTTTGATGACTTCATTCGTACCTCACGTGACAAACGAGTGGGTTTATGTGAATATCGCATTGATCCATCAATTCTTACACAATAGTTAATTTTCTTTATTTCTTATTTCTATTGTTCTTAGATTTACTCTTTCTAGCAAGTTTTGATTTAAACATTAGCTTCTATGCAGGGTGCACACTCAACTGCAGCTCAAAAATGGTGACATTTTACTTCAGAACTACTATCTCTTATACTCTTCAGAGAACTGAACCTGCTTTTTCTCTCTCGGTAGTAGTACAGTCAAGGCAATTTTGTCCTCAGTCCATTTATTGATATTTTGTTCTTTGTCTGAAGTGCTGTATTATTGCAGCTTCAAAGCAGAGATATGTAAGAGCATTTTGGATTTCAGTCTAGAGATAGGACTTCAAATTCAGTCAAAATATCGAGTTTAGACTTCAACTCATATTCATAAATATGAGTTGTTTAATTTAATACCTAACTCTTTTGGCAAGAAGGGTTAGGTATTAAATATTAAATTAACCTTAGTCTATATGAGTATTAATGAGTATGGATTCCCAGACTTGTACCTTCTGAAGCGCGGCACTCGAGTCAAGATTTATGAGTTATCTCCTACTCTCTCCATGTTTCTAGATATTTTCAGAAATAGAAATATAAAAATTTTATTTTATTTTATTTTATTTTATATTTTATTTTATTTATATTTCATAATCTCGAAGGCACCCGCGCTGGTGCGTCTGGTCCTATGATCCTATTTTTCTGTTTGCCGTGCCAGCTCCCAAAAAGACATGCTGACATAAGAGAGAAGAGAAATATTTTCACAGTTGTCTTTTTCTTCCACTCGGCCAAACGTACGCCTTGGATGCATATTAGGTGATTTATACCAGAAGACAATTGTGTAACTTCAAATCTAAGCTTCTATTCTTTTCTATTTTAGCTCCTGCTCAGAATTCGGCGATGAATGGAGTCTAGACATAAGTTATAAAGTTCTTAATGATCTTAAGCAGTTCACCTTTTAGTTGTTTCTTCTTGAAACAGAAGTAAACAGTCTATTTTATATCACTCGTTGTTTGATGAGAACCAGAAGTGTACTAGTTCACTCTGTATATAGCGTTATTTGAAGTGAAACTCTTGTAAAATAGTTCACTTCAACTCACTTCAGGGTGAAGCACAAGTAAAACATAAGTAAAGTAGCTCAATTAAACTCACTCGTTGTTTGAAGTATAACATAAGTAGACTAGCATTGAAGAGATACAGAAATGAATAAGAAACATCGAGATGAAAATGAATATCGAGACAGAAATAAATAAGAACTCTACTAACAGTGAAACAAAAATAGTATATACAAAAACCACACACAAATGAATATGAAATGATAGTGAAATTTCAAAAGGATGTATATTTTCTACTCTATGAGATAGTGTGTTTCTTTCAAGTATTTCGTGCACTATAGTAATTTTTTCTATCGGACATACACACCAAATGTAAAGTGATCATTTTTCTGATAAAACTCGCACTTCATTCTTATTATATCCGAGAATTCGCATGTTAACATCCAGTTTGGGAGTCCAGTCGCGCACGAAGAGAGGGAGCGGAGCGCGAGAGGGGGAGGAGAGAGGGTTGAGATGTATTTTGAGAGAGGGGAGGGCGTTGGGGTGGTTTATTGTACTATTTTTTTTTACTGTTTGTTTTTGTTTTTTGCTTTTTTTGATCTTAGAATTGATACATTTTGTGAAAAATGATTGTATATTGAATATTTTTAGATTTTTGGAAGTTTTAGGATTACAGAGTCTTCTGTTTAGGGTTTTTGAGACACTTCTGGGGACTTCTTGTTTTTCTTGCTTTTGCTTCTTGCTTGTGGGAGACTTCGTGCTACATTTAGTGGTTTTTTTTATCTCTACATATCAGAGTTTTTCTTTTTAGTGGGTTCTTTTTTGAGATATTTTTTTTACGAGTGCCGTTTGATTAGATATCGTCTTTTTTCTAGCTATGTGTACTCTCTCTCCAATGAGATCGAGACTGATTCGAGACACACCATGTCCGGTGTGCAATCAGTTATTTATCTCGCAAGGGATAAAATCTCATGTGAGAAAGATGCACAAGAGCTATGATACGACCACATGGGATGTCTAGGTTAGCCGAGAGCGGAGGTCTACACGTGTAGTCATTCTAGCACAGTTAGCCCTTCTTCCCAAAGTTCATCTTGAGTCGTGAGAGTGATTGAGAGTCCACTTTGTCACTATTTTGAGATTGTTCAAGATGAGTTTCTCTTGTCCGTGTTTGTTTCATCGGTTATCTCGTGCTCTTCGTGACGAGGTGAGGCAAAGATTCCGTCTACGTCTCGACATGTTGACACAAAACACCAAGGATGAGACGGCGTGACTACTGTTCCTCTTACTTCCTCGTTGGTGCCTCTGTTATACTCGAGGTGGCAGAGAAGGACATCAGGAGATGACGGCCCGTCTTCAGAGATTTCGTGCAGGTGATTGGATGGCTTTACATGAGGAATCAGTTCGTGCAGTACAAGAAAGGAGTGAGTCTACCTCTACACGTGATGTCTCATCTTCCGTCCACATACGACGTTGTAGGATATTAGGTCAGGTTGGAGAGTATAGTAGAGCTGCTAGAGCATTACATCTTTTGTCAGTGGCATGTCCTACTGAGGAGACGATCGCTTCGTTGCGTTTCTTTCACCTCCTATCGGATGATCTCTCACCACCTGAGATTCATGACTATCAGCCTGAGGAGTCATTATGTCTCGATAGATCTTTGTTTGCCCATGTCTTGTGTACAGCGCCACGTCTATCCTCTGGAGGTCTGTCTGAGATGGTCTACAAGCACTTACGGGATTATTTTCATATAGACGACCCCTCTAGTGGTTTCACGGAGCTTTTTCAAATAGAGACAGTAGTAGCTCAGGGACATATTCCTCAATCTATAGCTCAGGTACGGGAATATCTAGACTTTTGGTCATGACAAAGGATGGTGGAGAGATTCGACCGATAGCCATCGGTGAGATTTTCTTACGACTTATTAGTCGTATCATTGTCCTTCAGCTTCGAGATACTTTTCAGGACCACCTTTATCCACATCAGTTTGGAGTTGCGACGCCTGGAGGTTGTAAGTCTGTGTCTTTCGGCATTTGAGCTCTCTTGGACATCCATCTTGATTGGGTTGTCTTACCAGTGGATGTGGAAAATACTTTTAATAGTATTTTCCACGCTTTCATCTTTAGAGAGATCATGAATGGTGGTGGATCTATGACGGATCTCATTCTTTTCGTGCAATCATTCCATGGTTCATCGGCGAGACTACAGTGTGGAGATTGAGTTGTGGAGATAACATTGGTCTCCCAACTACGTTTCTATCACCACTGGTGCAGTTTCAGGAGGCGTAGCACCCACGAGTTCGGGTGCCAATAGCAGTGGTACATCCATAGATGGCGGAGTACTTACTACCGGCGGTGCGTCCACTAGTAGTGGAGCAGGTGGTAGTGTGAGCGGGATAACACCAGGGTTTAACCATGTGATTCAGTTCTTCTAGTGTTTGAGGAAGAACTATCAAAGTGTGCAGATCGACAAGTTGAAGAGTCCTCTCTTTATTACCAACACGGTCTTGCGATAGAGGGATTACAGTCATCAGCTTCGCGATAGGTACTCGTCAGAGAGATCTTTTGGGTGGACTTCTCTTGACCTTAGCTCACTATAGAGCTCTCCTGACCATCGCTTTGGCTGCTCTAGGTTGTGTTTTTCCATCTCTAGCTGATGATACGTACATCGTAGGTCCGGCGGACCAAGTCGATGTTATCTTTGATCATCTCGTCTCTCCATTGGTCTTGATAAGACTAAGAGTGAAGGTGTCAAAGTGCAAGACTTTGTCCCTCATAGATATACAGTCGGACCTCTAGCTCCCGGAGGGATTTGTTACACATAGAGATGGTTTACGCATCCTCGGAGTTCCGGTGGGTATAGAGGACTTTATCTCCCGGTTCTTTTGCTCTTGCGGAAGACGTTTTGCATATCGAGAATCTCCCTATGTTAGAGGACCCACAGATTGCCTTTGGTATCCTTTTCCTTTTCCATTGCATGTCGTCTTACTTACTTACTCTGCACAGTACCTTCATCTCTTATCTTCATCTCGCACCTTAGAGAGTTTGATAAGAAGATTATGGAGGTGTTTGGTGACATGATAGGACTGGGGACCTTTGACTGTGTGGCAGGACCTCTTGCACGTAGACATACATCTTTTCCGATATCATGTGATGGGGTGGTTTATTATCCATGGAGGAGATTGTTCCGGCAGTTTTTTTTGGTAGTTGGATCCTCTCAACACCTTGACTCTGTTGTCGTTTTCTCGTGTGAGATAGACCTATTCTGGAGAGCTATGTGACAGAAATGGAGGATGGTTCTTATCCACTACAGATGTGTCTCCGGGAGGCAAGAGATAGTCTGACTCTTGAGGCACGTGAGGCACACCCTCAATTCGATACCCTAGCTACGGATGGATCTCACGGACTACAGTCCTCTCAGACGGGACACCACTTTCAGCAGGTCCTCCATGAACTCTTAGTGGATCCTTCCATCTCACGGGATACTAGAGCTCGACTCCGCTCTTGTTCGGACAAGAGAGCATGCTCTTGACTCATAGCTTGACCTTGCATTAGAGCGATCCGACTCGCACTGACTATCTTTCTACAGCGATGAGATTCCGTCTAGACTTGGTTCAGCATGTTGCTTCGGCATTGTCCATCTGCAAGTGCGGTGTATCGCTCGACACCTCAAGGCATCATCTTGCTCGCTGTCCTCACTGTGGAGAGCGGTTAGCTACCCACGATGTCATCAGATACATCGTGTTTGTCTTAGCACGGGAGAGCGGTTACATGTCGTGGAGAGAGCGTTGGTATGTCCTTCAGACGAGAGGATCAGTGAGAGCTGACATGTACATGATGAGAGAGGATTAGATCTCAGTGACAGCTGTGGTTGTTACGGATCCGACACAGGACTCAGTCGCGGCGGAGTCCTGTGATCACTCATCCCCCAGGATGAGATGCAAGCGTGGCTGCAGCAGCGAAGGTGATCAAGTATAGGGGTATGCGGGTGAGACATAGCTTCATCTCTTTAGCCTTGGAGATATACGGATCGGCAGCTTTGGAGTTCGACGTCTTCTTCGAGATTGTACCAGAGCTTACTATGAGACACGTCAGAGAGTACCACTTTCTCTTTCTTTCTGCACCATGTTTTTTTAGACAGCGAGTTTTCATTGCTCTACAAATAGCGTTAGCAGGTGCAGTCTATAAGAGAGCAATTGCAATATGCGATGCTACTTCATGTGCGTCTGTTGTCTGCAGGACTGCTGACTTACCGATGTCTGATATTCTAGGTGTCTTAGACGATTTTAGAGCTACTGATAGCGGGGTTTAGCCCCGGTATTCTTCCCCCGAGGAGTTTGTTGCTTGGCCCTTCGGGTCCTTCTTTCCCTTATAAGGCTTGTTGGGATCTTCCCATCCGTTTTGCTATTCATTGCGTCGCGTTTCTCGTTTGGGGGATTGTTGAGGCTCCGGAGTAAACATATATCGCGCAAGCACCGATTACAAAGTTATAGAATTTCGTGCACTACTCTGAATATCGTTCGCACGTTTTCGCTCAAAGCTCTAACGATAGTGGTTTTGGTTCGTGGAAGCAGCAAAAAAATCATTATTGTGCCAATTGAAGAATCACTATGGTATATGGTAGTCTATTCTATACGTGTAGTGGTTTAGGGTTAGGGTGTAGGGTTAGGGTTTTCGAAAATCTCAATTAAAGAGGAGATTTTAATTGTCAATTTATGATCTCTTGTGATTCTTGCTTGTTTTGCATTGATTATAACAAAAAGTATTTCATTTCCAATAAATATCATTTTAATGACAATGACCTTTTGGCAAAGATTATGCAAACTTCATATAAGGTCATAGAAGAATTAGGTTGATCCTCCTTTATATAAGGATTATATGAAATTAAAGATGATGAGAAAAGTATATTGGATTGCATCAAAATATAATTTTGATTTCAGGCTGAAATTAAATTAAACAATAAAAGGATGTCACTTTTTTTATCTCTCTTCCCGTTAAGTATTTTATTGGTAGAGCCAAAGATGGTGTTTGTCTTAAAACAACTCGAACAACAACAATCTACAAAGATGAGATTGAAGAGGTTGATCTGGTTACGTATTATCGAATCATGTTTTATTGTTCATGTCTCAAGTACATCGACTAATATTCTATTGACATATATAGTTGATCATGGAAGAATATATTTATTTGTATCACAAATAATAATATCTAAAAGGTGATAAGGTTTCTTGCAAATTTATAGCTTTGAAGCTTAGACAAGGATATTGGGGACATATTTCTTAGTTAACTATATATATCTAAGGACTCCATTTTGTTTCTCTCGTCTGAAGCTATATAGAAGATTTCACATTATTTTTCTGTATAATTTATATTTTGAGAATATTTGATGATACAGTA
Source organism: Asterella californica (assembly GCA_036924285.1). Taxonomy (NCBI): domain Eukaryota; kingdom Viridiplantae; phylum Streptophyta; class Marchantiopsida; order Marchantiales; family Aytoniaceae; genus Asterella; species Asterella californica. The sequence continues at coordinate 2,371,645 of JAYKYS010000021.1, forward strand.
TGTTTCAATATCAAATTTCAAATGTGTTATCTCAAATTTTAATAATTTATTTCAAAATCTAGTACATAAATGCATGTCCATTTGATATGCTATGACAAAGAAAATCATTTCCATGGACTAAAGAGACATTGCTCATGGATCTATGTAAAATTTAATGTAGGTTGAAAAGAAATGACAATGTTGTCGTGAAGAAGACGTTCCTTGGAGAAGTGCGAGACATTTGATTGTAATCAATTTTAAAATAACAAGAATAAATGGGAAGTCTTGAGTTGATATAAAATATCCCTTCTATACTTGAAGATTCTCAACAATACAACCTTGCTCGATCTGGATTATTATTTTTATCTTTTTTTGTCCCATCGTCTCAACTTCTACCTAAATAAACGTGAAATAAGGTTGTCGAGGGACAAAAACTTTTCAAATATTCTTATGTTTGATTTCAATCAAACACATCTTTCTCTCTAATTGTCGATAAAAAAACATCGATGAAAAGTCTAAATCGAACCGCATCCAATGGTTCACTATTCTCACTAGTAGAGCCCATATAAGAAAGTAAGTTGATATTGATTAGGAGTTTTTCAACATCAAGTCCGTAAGTAGCAGGAATCAAGGAGTTTTCAGATCTTTCAGAAGATTTTATAAGACGAAGAAGAATAGACAATCCCTTTGCTTTATGTGCAGAAATTACTCCCTCGATCATTTGGCATATCTTTAATTTGCCATAAAAGTCAATCTTCTTTCCAAAATTGAGTTTTAAACTGCAAGGATATTAGTCAAGATAGTAATATTTTTTTCAATCAAACTTCAGGTGCCATTAAATATAATCCAAAGCTTTTCTGACTGAATCTCTAGAACAAATATGAAAATGGATATCAAACCCCAAGAGATTTTTTTAAGATACTCGGATTCCTAAATTCATTCTCATGTTTCACAATATCGACTTAGAAATGCTAGAGCTCTAATTGTAGAAAACAAACATATAGCTTTTACACTCTTGATCTATAAACTAGTCATAATCGCTACATGACAAAGTTATCATGTCAAAAGAGGTTTCAACACAAGTAGTTGCTAATCTAAAGTGAAATATGAAATTCTCTTAAACGATGTGTTTAAATTGTTTATCTCTCAAGTTGGAATTTTGTTTATAATTAAAACGAAAAGGTTGATATACAAATAAGGAAGATCTCTTAAGTAAAACATTCATTATTCTATATTAACTTCTATGATTATTACTTGAGCAAAACACATGCAAGTATACTGATTATAGGATAGAACAAAAGTAGTTTCTATACGTCAAGAGAAAAATACGAAGATAATTGCTAAACAGCTTCATCTGAGAAGTACTCAGATGAAACTGTTTATCTTAGATTACTGCTCATAATCCCTTCACAGAAAGCGGTTTCCACAAACCTTTGCTTGTTGATGAACGGGGACTTTCCTATTCTTATCCATTTCAGACAGAAATAGCAAGACTTTACTAGTGCTGAAATGACCACTGCTTCTAGCAAAATTCAACCTTGAACAGAAAAAGCTGTGCCTGATAGCGTGCAATACCATCTATTTGATCTGTCGTTCCTGACAATTTGGTGGTCTACCCCATCAACAGCTGAGATATGGAAAGATGCCAACATGCATCAACAGCTGATATAGTCATTGATAGAGTGTTACAGATCACTTATCGTGTTAGATAGATGGATCCCAGATTCTTCTCTTGAGACACGAAGATTTATCTGCATGCAATTGCAAATGCCCTGTCACAGCATTCGCAACTATTTTCATAAACATCGAATTCGATCACTTTATTAATCGGTTGTCAATTAGTTACCTTGATATCTGTTACGGCCAAAATTAGCTTATATGAGAGGGTCACTGTTGGGGTCGAAGATACAATGATACACCACAGTACCTCAAACATAGGATAATAGAGTCTACAAGTGGAAACATTTGAATTATACACATAATCTATGTATTATTGCCATTTGTAAGGCATTTCTGTGCTTCCTTATCACCACCAGATTATTCAGTTTATACATTCGTACTGTACGTTCGTCTCGTTTTGAATGCATGCATATCACCCTCTTCCAGGTTCGGAAGAGAGGGAATATACATATCTTTTATTCATGTCCTAACCCTTCTTCATGGAGGGGTTAGGCTATAAATTACAGATGTTTAAATGAAATTAATTACTCTTCGACTGAATTTTTTATGGTAACAAGAGAATGTTTGTAAGTCCTGCACTTATGGTTTCTTTTTTTCTCGTAACATGTGTAATATTGCCAGTCACAGACAATTGTTTTTAGATATTTTATAAATTTAAACACTTTATTTTTAACTTTATTCTCAATTTGTTTTGAACTATTTTTTAGATTACTTGCATATTTAATGTGTTCTAAGATCTGATATATTTTTTTCCGTTTTCTATCCTGCTTTACATATTGCTATCTTCTTCTGTTATCCATATGTATGTAAATTTTTTATTTAAATATGTTCCGAAGCCAGTCATCTCATCCCGTCTCTAACCAATCGAATTTTAGAATTTTTTGACTACTTATCCACTTGTCTTTCCTTGTGTTTCTCAAAAAGTGATCGAGCATGCATATTCGTCTCGTTTTGCAATTCGTTTTTACATTGATCGTTTTGTAGATATGTACGCAACTACGCACCTGATAGTCCGTTTTCCTGCACTCTTTGGTTTTCTTAATTTTTGATTTGTTTTTAGAACTCTTTTCGCTGTGAGGTTTTCTGCAGCAGTACCCTTGCACAGCATGAGTCCCCCGGCAGGAGGACTAGATCCCACGGTTCCAGGGCAACAGGCGGATGGGTTGCCAACAAGCTGCTGCTTGTTGGCCGTTAAGCTCCATTGACCGAGGATAGCTCGTCGGACGAAACCTCATGTATTTGTTCCGAGCAAAAACTTGAGATTCTTCAGCATGACCGATCCAACCCCATTCAGAACATTATAACTAAGAATTTCATAGTAATGACACATACGTGTGGAGAGGGGAGTGTTTCTTTGTTTACTTGTTTACATAGAAATTTACTTGAACGTGAGATGTGCATGTAAGCAGCAAGCTATGTATTTATTCAAGTTCAGTTTGAAATATCTTTACAACTGATTATAAGTCTATGCGATATTTTACTTAATTTGTACGTGGTGGTGATAAACTTGTCATCAAGTGATGCAAAATTAAGAAGGATGGAATCAAATACGGCAAAAGTAGTATTAAGGGTGCGGTAAAATAAATGATGATAATAATGATATACATATAGTTTCATTGTTTAGAAACGTTTCAGTAGATCATCTTTGTCTACAGAAGTTTATTTGATCAGACCTCTAATAAGAATGTCGGACTTGATCGGACAGGACCTCTCACCTAGAGTTACCAGTCGTACAGGTCATTTTGTCTAGTCAGCAATGCAGTGGTAGTAGAAAAAAGTATGCATACATAGAAAAAAGTTAATCAATGATTTAAAATTAATTTTTTCAGGTCTCTTCCCGCGTCCTTGCTCTTGTCGAAAAAGAGATACAAGTCTCAGTTTTTGATGTGATTACATGAACTATATGACTGGCGATTGCAGCTGAGAGGTCTAATAAAACAAGATATTATAAAAAGGCTGATCAAGTACGACTTCCATCGTGTGTCTGATAAAGTAAATCTCTGTCTTTGTCTACGACTTGCTGTGTTAGGTTAGCCAAGTCCATTCGTTTCACTCCGCATTCCTGGTGCACTTTTACAGCCGTAAGGTGGAATTGCGGAAAACCGGCGAAAATGGGGGATGTGAACGCGCCTTACGACCCGTTCGCTGTCACGCACTTTGGTAAATTGGCACTGCTCTCGCACGGCTCAGGTTTGTCCATCCGTTGTACATTTACATCCTGTCCATCCCGTCGTGAGCTGACCGTTGAGTGCTTCGTTCTTGTCCGGCGAAACCTACGGAGTACTCTATAGGGCGTCGTGTACGATAAGCGCGGGTAAGGGGGGAAACCTCCGGTTACCAAACCAGTCACCCAAGCAGTGGGAATTTGAATCCAGTCTTGAACTCCCTCTTTCACGCTCTCCTGTCTCACCCTTGCAATCAAGTCTCCCCCGTTGCTCCCTCTGCCTCCTCCCGCCGAGGAGCTCTCTGCCAGTTCGCGGTTCAAATCAGTTCAATGCTTGCTTTGCTCCATCCACCTCTCCCGATTTCCTTGTGATTTTGTTGGAGAAGCCGTAAAGAAGGGCTCATTGCTCGGCTCTGTCGCCGCTTTATTCGATCCTTTTGAGTTACTGAGTAATACCACAGAGAATTTGAGCACCAGTTCCCGCTCCGCAACGCTTTGACGGCCAGCTGGTTGCTGAAGTGAGGTTGGATTATACCACTAATCTAGAACCTCGAGTGTGTCGGAGTCGGGTCTCGAGCTTATTGCAGGTGATTCTTATACTCCTGCCTCTTGGTGCGGCTGTTGAGTTTGAAATTTGGGGCATTCGGCCACAATTTTGAGATTCTACCGTCTTTTGTTTGAGGTCCCTGCTTGTGTACAGTTATGACCGCGCTGTCTTTACCTGCAACACCACGATGTGTGTGACATGTGACCTCGTCTACTGTAGCCCGTGAGTAGTGCTGTCATGGAGAATAGTTCGAATTTTCGGTCTAGCTCTGAGATCGTCATTGTCTCCCCGCAGGCTGTGCAATGCAGTTGCTCGCAAGCTCCGTCGTGGTTGCATGAATCAATCTCCTCCTGAGGTAGGAAGGGCGCAGTAGAAGGTTGCATCTTCGTTCCTTAGGATTACAAGTGCGTTTTTACCTCGGGCGTTGCGGAGGTTATGCAGATCGGATAAAGCTCCCCCGCATTCTGTGCATTGGAATGCTTTGAGGGAGTTTCAAAGCAGGGAAGCGTATAGTAGCTTATCTCCGATAGGTCGGAGCATGATAGATTGCGGATTTGGGATCCTCGTGGTAGTATTTAAAAAGAAGTATCGCGATTGGTGAAATCATGGATGCCGATGATGAGTTTGTTGCAACCATACATGCGAAAGATATCTTCTCGACTACGGCGAGTAGGAGGAGTTCGGATGAGTTGGTTAAAGAACCCAAGAGGAAGAGCCCAAGCTTGAGGGACAGTTTGGGTGAAGCTTACGTTAGGAAGGTTGCAGATTGGCTTGAGGCAGGAGGACCGAGGGGTTCGATCGAGCAAATGTACTTACATAACAGCGAGTTTGATGGCAACAGGAAAGCAGAGAACGAGAATAGCGGCACCGATGCTTACGATTTGACCACGTATTTCGATTCAACTCAAAGTTGGGATGCTGTGGAGAACGCCCTGAAAAGCGCTCAGCACTTAGGAAATGGGGTCGACGGGAGGATTCGGAGGCGAAGTGCGGAAGGTAGTTTTACTCGGGATTCCCGGATTGCGGATAAGAAAGCTGGTTTAACTCAGGACTTCACTGAGGAATTGAAGTTCGAAGATCCTCCTGAACATCATGAAGAGTCTGGGGACTGTGAAGAATCCAAGGACTGGCCAAAAGGTCCTTCCGTTTCTCTGCCTGATAGCAGTTCTGATACAGATGCGGTTGTCCGAAACCTTACTGTAGATCAAAACTCCAGGATGAGCACCGTAAGATCCAGGAGTCCTGAGGTGTCCACCGATGGATCAAATCACTCAAATGACGTATTGGAAAGCGACTCCGAGTTGATGACTGAGGACTACAGTAGAATTCTAACGAAGTTGTGCGTCCGAGTGCACAATGATTCCGAGGCTATAAAGAAGAACCCAGGTACGTGACCCTCATCCACTGCCAACTATCAAGTGTATATATGCTCCAGTCGTTCAGCTTGTGCAACTTCCCAAGAGAATGTTCGGCGAGCTTGACGGCTCGCTCAATTAAGATTTTCCTTTGCGAAATCAGTATTTTGATTGCATTGGAGAGAAATCTCCGTCTGGTAGAGACCAGTCCCCGGTCAGGTGTCCAAGCTTTGTGAACAGGTGATTCTGTGTCTACTCGGACACAGAATCACGAAGCAGTTTAGAAGCAATCTCGAACAGTTTAGAAGGCAATTAGAGGCCAGCTCTTCAATCTGATTTTCACATCAGGCAGAACACAATGTGGCCTTCTGTTCTTAGACTCAACGGAGAGTTATAACTCTTTCGTGTCTGCGGACATTCGACCACGCTCGCTACTTGGAAATATATTCATAGTTGTTGCGTGGTTCGCGAACTAGAATTTCTCCTTGGAAATGTTGAAATGTGATTTCTACTTTTAGCCATGAAATTAATTTCGTATCACACTCCTTAAATGTTGCGAGTTTATCGTGTGATTTCGTTTCCTAACAGCTCTTCAGCTATTCTAATGGCATTTCCTTGATGTCTCCGTCCGCAGGGGAGCTGGTAGTCGCCGTGAATGCTGGATCGCAGTCATCTGCGTACTCGTCAAGTGGGATTGAGTACCAGAACGACCAGAATTTTATAGGAGGAGACGTTCTTAGAACTGATGAAGATATCGGTGAAACAGACGAGCAGGCACTTTACCAAACTGCAAGATATGGGAATATTTCCTACACGTTCAGCGACTTGCACTCCGGAGATTACTTTATCGATCTTCATTTTGCGGAGATTGTTTTCACCAATGGACCATCTGGCATGCGTGTCTTCGATGTGTACATACAAGGAGAAAAGGTGATCGACACGATCTAGCACAGGGTACCCATCAGTGCTTATATTTTGTAGGTTCAACTTTTGGTCGGTGGATCTGCCGGCTGTCAGGTTGTCAAGTGTCTAACCACTGATTGCAAGTGCTGCACTGTCCTCGCAGGTTATATCTGATTTGGACGTCTATGGAGAAGTAGGATCTAACAAGGCTCTTATTTTGTGCGCAAAAACTTGTGTGGTCCACGGATCTCTGAACATCACGTTCGAAGGTGTTGTCGGACACCCCACGGTCAGTGCGATATGTGTTCGGAGGGCTCCATTTTCGGGTGAGCAGTGCTACTCTGGTTGGCATTTGGCTTACGTATCTGTGCACTGTTGGCGGATGTTGAATTTGTCCACAAGAAGCATAGCTCAACTGGTCATGCCAATTAATGCTTTTATTTATTCCCTCCAGCTTTCCGCAGCTGTTTGCGTCATTCAACTGATTCACATAGTTTTTTGCTTCGAGTTTTGATCCCTTGAGGATAATTCTGCAGTACGCTTCTGACAATTGAATCGTTGAGATGATTTACGGTGCAGGTACGATTCGACCTCTCCAGGCTGCAGTTAAGGCCAACAGTACTGCCAAGCCGGAAGGGCATTCCTTCGATGATAAGGGGTGTTTAGAACCGGTGGAGGTGGAACATAAATCCCGGCGACAAGAGGTATTCACGCCGTCACGGTAGTCAAACTATTGATGTTTTCGTGAAGTCGCTTGAAGCTACTGTTCTTCTGCTCTTGTTTGCTTTATTGTCCAAAGATCCTCAGGCGTGTTGAAAAGTGTTGCAGGCAAAGAGCAAAGCCCGTGCCAAGTCTGTGGAGTATGAAGCGAAGTTGGAGGCACTCAAGAACGAGTGCCATGAGGCGTGGATATCTCTACAGGACTCCAATCGGAGCATAGAGAGACTGCAGAATGAGCTTGTTTCCAAGTCGGTTACGATCGATGCTTTGGGTAAGTGCGTGTATGAAATCAAGGTGCAAGATAGAGTTGGCACTTACTTTTAGGCCCTGGGGTCTTTTATTTTCTTAGTAGACCTAAGATGTAATCATAAAGAATTGCATGCCGTGGCCTCTCGGCTCCTTACCTCGCGCACTGGAAACAAGGATAGATTTTCTAGCACACGATAAGACCCCAACTAACTATTTTCTCCGATTATTTGGCAGCGAATGTCGTTGAGGTTCAGGAGACTGAAATGAAATGCCTGAGGAACAAAGCCGAGGGAGGAATGCAGAAATGGAAAGCGCTTTTGGCCAACTTGTACCGTGAAATGGCGGTAAGTTTGTGCCTCTGCCTCTCTTTCATCCGGATGCTACGTGCCTAGTAGTTTTAGTGAGTTCTAGAGGAGGCTATGTCGGAGCACATTAACAGGTTAGTTTTCTGATCTAATTTGTTGGCAGGTTGTGAAAGGAAACTTCACCGTTTTGGCAAGCGAGACGAAGGAATGGGTAACAAGTTTCCCTGATACAACTAGCATGACCGGTGCTGTGCAACAACTTGGTAACAGCTCATTCATCCAGCCATTCAGCAGTTTTGAATTTCTTCCGTGCTTCCTTGTCTTCGTAGTTTTTTGATTTGGGTTCAGTTCCTTGCTCGCTTAAATCTCAGTCAACGCTGTGACTTCATTATCCCAGTAATAGAGCACGAGGAGCTGAAGAAGAGATATGCAGAGGAAAGTCTCGAAAGGAGACAACTTTATAACAAGGTCCTTGAATTGAAAGGTATACGCAGATTGTGATTCATGTTTTTGCTTCTGTCTGTAGCTGTAGCTGTACATTCGCAAATTTTCTTATACCTTTTGACGATCTACCAGAGCACACTTTCATGTCCTCGAGCTGAAGTCTCATTCTTACTCCTACCTGCCAGGAAATATTCGAGTCTTTTGCCGCTGCCGTCCCTTAAGCCCCATGGAAGTTTCCAGTGGAGCATCATCGGTTGTGGAGTTCGACGCTGTGAAAGACAACGAGTTAATAGTTCGTACAGGAAATGCGAAAAAGCTTTTCAAGTTTGATCAAGTGTTTACTCCACAAGATGATCAAGGTTCGTATCCAACGTCTGCGCAAGTCGGGGAACAACATTTAGCGGTCACGGAGCCACGAAGAACGTGAAAACGTAGAAGAGAACTCAATAGTCTTTGCATCCTGTTTTCACGTCATTCGAGTTTTGTTGTGAGCAGTGCAATGACATACATATCTAATCAGTTCTCGAGGACATGTCCATGTACTGATGCTCTCCATCGTCTTGTGCTTCTCCAATTCACAGGAGAGGTTTTCGCCAACACCGCGCCTGTTGTCATCTCAGTACTAGATGGCTTCAACGTATGCATCTTCGCGTATGGGCAAACGGGTACTGGGAAGACCTTCACCATGGAAGGTACTCCAGATAACCGAGGTGTCAATTACCGCACTTTAGAAGAGCTTTTCCACGTGGCAGAGCAACGCAGTGCTCAGTTTAACTACGAAATCTCTGTTAGTGTACTGGAAGTATACAACGAGCAGATACGTGATTTGCTTGCTCAACCTCCAGAGCTAGACCAACCAATGAAAAAGTGAGTACGTGTACCCCTCTGTTTGTCATTAGATTATTTCGTATCATGTCGTTGGGGTAGCATTGCTTAAGGTTTGCTGGCATCACCTTCAAGTCTGCTGTATCATAACTGATCTAGCTACAGCTAATAATCACACACTAATACTAGAAGTACATTAAATGTAGTGGATGTTCCGGGCGGAAGGTGTTTTCTATGACAAACCTGGGAATCACAGGGTGTACTTATAGACAGGACCATTGTGGTTGCCAAAAGAAATACTAGGTTTTCTTAGAATGTGGGGAACGGTTGCGCTGTTGACTGCATCTGCAAAGCGTGCTAAAGCCCATGCTCCGACGGTTTTGTTCTCAAGATTATCTTACAAGGTCATTCACCATGAACATGAACAGGTTGGAGATCAGACAGGTCGCTGAAGGAGGTCACCATGTGCCAGGCCTTGTGGAAGCTCCAGTGCATTGCATGGAACAAGTATGGGATGTACTCCAATCTGGCAGCAGCGCGCGGGCAGTCGAGTCGACAAACGCTAATGAACACAGTAGTCGTTCTCATTGGTTGGTTATTTTAAACCTTCTTGACCCGTAAGAGGTTTTACGTAGTTTTTCCTTTTGTAGTGGTTTATATTGATGTTGGGTCAGAGAGATTGTAGTTAACTAGCTAACGGGAAGTTCTAGTTACCTTTCCACTCTAATATTTTTTTCGGACGGTTTTCTGATATCATTTTCGTACATTGGATGGTTCCAGCATGCTATGTGTTATGGTGAAGGGCCAGAATTTGATCACAGGAGAATGCACGCGGAGCAAGTTATGGCTTGTGGATTTAGCGGGAAGTGAACGCGTGGCAAAGAGTGATGTGCAAGGGGATCGTCTGCGGGAGGCCCAAAGTATCAACAAATCTTTGTCAGCGCTAGGGGACGTGATTGCCGCTCTCACCACCAAAAGTAGCCATATTCCCTTCAGGTTATCATCTTATAAACAAATTCATCGAATGCTTGTAACGTCTTCTGCTGGCTAAGAATTATCCATGTGCAGCCACTTGGTAATTCTGCGGTGCCGCTGACTAGCGCTAAATCTGGTTATGTTGCCGAACAAATATAAATCCCCCTAAAGGTTCAACTCTTTTAGTCTCGCTAAAGAGAAGCTAATTATACGTTGGCCTTGCAGAAATTCGAAATTGACACATCTTTTGCAGGATTCTCTGGGTACGTTTCTCGTTCCTCTGTTTGAGTATACTTCGCTTCATTAGGGTGGCGTACTTGTCTCTGGCGTCGACATCTATTTCTTGGTGGTCATAGGCTAAAGTTGCTGCTGATGTCATTGTCCAGGCGGGGATTCAAAAACGCTCATGTTCGTTCAAATAAGTCCTAACGAGGATGACGTCGGGGAAACATTGTGTTCTCTCAACTTCGCTAGTAGAGTGCGAGGCGTGGAGCTCGGTCCGGCCCGAAAGCAGATAGATTCGAGCGAACTCTTCAAATACAAGCAGCTGGTTAGCTCCCGTCTAACAGTTTGTGTGCGTCTTCCGACTTCTCAGAGCTGAGCTCGTATGGACCTTGCTTGAACGCTGTCAGTTTGCATGTGTGTAGGCGGAAAGGGCCAAGCAAGAAGGGAGGACGAAGGACGAAGCATTGAAGAAGGTAGAAGATAACCTGCGAAACACTGAGGTGAAACTCAAAGTCAAAGAGCACTTGTACCAAGCACTTCTCGACAAGGTTCGTTCAACTACACGTGCATAAAGTTTGATTCTCCGACTTCCTTTCGAGAATTTTCCGCGCCGGTTTAAAATACTTTCAACGAACCTTGCACTTGTCCATTGCACTTGTCCATTGTAAAGCTGTTAAAGTTCATCTTGTCTGATATCGCGATTTTATAAACAGGTGAAAGAGAAGGAGAGAGTTGTAGCAGACCTGGAAGCACATCTTGCCGCAGAGAAAAAAGCCCGATTAGCGGCAACCGCGGCGTTGAAAGAGAAAGGATCTCAACAAGTCGAGAAACTATCCGTGAGAGAGGTCAAGGTACCATCTGACCGAGTGCCCGAGCGTCGGCCCCTTCTAGAGAAGTTACAAGACTTCTCCGAGGCATCAACCGCAAGAGGAGGAATGGGGAGTCCTTGTGTTGCAAGTCCCGGGTGTACAACGCTCCCTGTAAGGGAGCCAGCTGAAAAGGAGAAGCCCCATAATGAAAATTCAGATCCACAACATACAGAATCGTCTGAGGAGGTACCCCAAGCCAAACCCGCCAGAACGAAGGTTGTCCCCTCAAGATACAATTCGCCCACACTCGGGAGAAAGGTCGTCCGCAAGCCGATGCGAGCTTCAATCGCTTCGACCTACACAATCAATCCAGCGACTCTGACGTCCTCCTTCTCGTCAGATGAGTCCGGTCCCGACGGTGCAAAGGAGAATGCGCGACTTAGTAACTATTCCCGAGATGTGCACAGTTCAGCTCTGCCTCGCCAAAATGGAGCTGCCAGTACGACAGCTGCTTCTGGGGCCTCTCAGCGTCGGGCTGTTCACTTTGCTTCTCCACTCCTTCAGAAGGACAAAGTGGGAGAATCAAAGCAGAAAGAAGCGCTGCCGCTGCAGCAGCCGCCTTCACATCAAACTCATGATACAAATGCTTCTGAAAGAAGTATGAGTCTAGGAGGGGCTGCAGATGCTAAGAAATTGGGCGTAGGGAAACTCCGTAGAGTAAGTATAGCGAGGACTTTCGGACGGTTCCCTCCGGGCACGGTTGGAGGGGCCCAACGTGTTTTGAGCACTGTCGCCACAGGAGCGAAAACTGGGACTACCACAGCTTCTCAACCTCAAAAAGAGAGAAGGTGGAATAAGTGAGTGCTATTTCCACTACTGCTTTTCGTATCGTTAGGAGCTGTCTATGACAGTGAACACATTTCTTGATAGGTGCATATTGTAAGAGCCTTCTATTCTGCCAGTTTACTTTGGCTCGTAGCTAGGTCATGAATTAGAATAGACCATTATCCATCATTCTTGGCGGACTCGGTCCTTTTTGTGAGCTCATCGAAGAGAACTGCCAGTCCTTTCAGCCATGCTATGCTAGTACATGAATGACGGAAGCAGAGCATCTCCGGACATGAGCGTCAAGGTAGGAGTAAGATGTAGTATACAAACAATTCCTTGTGTAGGACGCCTCCCCACCTTTCAAGTTCTCACTCGAGGGATTGCGCACTCATCTGTGCTCGTATTCATGTGTAAATTCATGGTTACCACTTGTAATCTTATTCAAGTCCAAGTTTTACATCAGATTGTATCACGTGTTTGTTTACGTGTGGGTCAGTCTTTGATTTCCCTTAGATAGGTTTCATTGCTGTTTTTATTTACTATGTTACCAGAATGGAATACGCTCTTGAACGTAGAAGCCTGATATTTTGGTACGATTTACTGTCGTTTACCTGTCTTGCTGAGAGTTTTTCTTAATGAAGAAGTGAGCATTAGGTGTAAGCGTCTATCTGAGAGGGTTTCTCCCGATCACCTGTAGCGCAGGAAACGGAGAGAGTTTCTAATCACACGGAGAAAATTTGTGCAGACTCCACTACCGCCGACCGAAAAAGAATCCACCAGATTACGTACAGAGTGTATATCTGCTTCGGGGGACGAAAGCATTATCATGAGAACAGTCGGAACTTCGCACGACACCTGCGGGCTCGGATGATGTTCCACAAACCTGACTTTTCTCGTACATCTAGCTCAACACCGCGGAGCTAAGTAACAAATTTTGTTAAACTAGAATCTTAGGGGCAGGTTCTGACCATCGTATGATGGAGGAGTTTGTAAGTTTGCTCCATTTGAAGTTGTGTATGAACCTGTCGTTCAACAGTCTACTTCAGATGCGTGAGTGCACTTAGCGACGATACATTTCCTGAAGCCGAACGTAACAAATTTGGATACTGTCGACTGGTGCTCAGGGACAGGTCGGTCATCCCACTCTAATGAGATATATACTCATCGCAGTACATCTGCCTGACACTGATTAGTTCTCAAGAAAGCGGAAATCTTTAAAGAATCATGAAAACGGAACACGGAACTATATCGAAGATCGACCAGCGTTTATCACATAACCCCTAAACCGAAACCTTACAGTACGAAATTGCCTAAGAGACAGGCAAGGAAAGAACGATGTTCAATCAAATTACCTTTATCAATCATTAGCAGCCTTGCACACTACCAATATTTCGCTGGCACGCCCTTCTCGCCGGAAAAATTTCGCCCAAGAGAAGAGACCGTGCGCCAGGAAGTAAGAATCTTGAGAATCTTGACAGTGCGGGAAATGAGTCTTATCTTCATAAGAAGAGCGCAAAAAATGTATCCCAGCGGAAAAGTGCGGGAAATGACAGCCTTCAGTAACGGCGGAAAATTCTGTGTTTCATTTAGCGGTGATCATTCTTATAAATTGGCGTTGGGTTCGTGGCGGGGAGTTTTCATCAGGCAAGCATATTTGCCTCATCTAAATTAATATATTAAAATCTGCAGGTTCCCTAACTTGTATCTTTAGAATCGCAGCAGTCTATTCAGGTATTATGGTTTATAACTTGTTCTTCTCGTTTTTATACTAACAGTTATATTTATAAAATATTCTGATTATTTTTACTATTTGATATATATAATTTTTGTTCAATATTTATATATTTTCTCGATAATAACAATTGAACAAAAATCTCCAGAAGTTCATTGCATGGTGAGAATAATGTTTAACCTCCGCATGGTCTAAAATGGCTTTAAAGAGAATATTCCATCTTTACTTTAGTTTGCATTCAAAATCTCTCCTTATAATAGAATTAGCTTTTGTAAGAGGATAGAGAAGATTGAATATTAAATTACTGGTTTTTGATAATTTTGGAGCAAAATTACCTATTTGTAAAATGCTAGCTGTAAGTCGTTATCTAATGCAATCTTCCGCATCATATGGCTTGAAAATGACTTTAGTAGAGGAACAGAGGGTTGTTCTTGTTCTTGTCATCTTATCATCTTTGGATACGACTCTCATTCTATGACAGTATCTGGAGGAGAGTTTGTGTGTGTTAGAGTTGTTTGGAAGGATCAGCATAGATTTGGCTACGGTATTGTAGACAGACATACGAGTACAACGATACTTGTTTGTGAAAAGAGATGAGATTGCGAGACACATCTCATTGCGTCATGTGGTACGCTTGGTGCAGAGATATCTTGAGTTGTTGTCCACATCAGTCGTCGGAGGATACTAGCAAGCATTATCGTCAGATATTTCACTGCTAGAGACGCATAATCTCACGTTTGTTAGCACCATTCACTTGATTATAGCTGAGTGGTCATATCAGGATCACATGCGTGTTGAGAGAGGTCAGGGTCTACATGATTCACAATCTAATATGTAATGAGAGATGTTACAGATCTTACTGTATCTCCAGATGCATCAAGTGGATCATCTAAATTCTACTTTCGAACGTATCCAAAAAAGTGTTTCTCAAAATCGTATGGATGTCATCCATCTAGCACACCGTGAAGTTCTTTGTGAACTCCAACTTCCCACACGTAAATCGTACGTCCCAGGTCATTTCAGAAGTTTGGTGTATCATGCCCTTGGCAAAGCGTACCTGAATAAGATTGTTTGTCTTGGATGTAGATAAGCTCAACTTCTTCACCAACTTCGGACTTATGAAAGAGTGGGTTGTCGTGCACATACACATCGCTACACAACATACATCACTGTCAAAGGTACATCACACACACACAACACATGAACGATGTCATACACATACACAAGTGTACCACAATCGTCTCCCTAACTGACGGTTAGGTCCCTCTAACTCCAGATAGCTCCATATCCCAACTACACGATATACACCTTCATGGGTGCAAGGATCAGGAGGCCGGGTGCTACCACCACCTAGCCTACCTACCACCACTTAGGTCGGGTGCTACCACCACCACGAAAAACTTCTGCAGTTCTAGCTGCAAGCTCCACACTCTCTCCTACGACATCCCATGATGTCCAAGGATGACGAACTCCACGTGCTTCGTTCTCAACCTTTGTCTCCACCTACCTGGTAGGCAAAGAGTTCAAGAGTGTCCGAGCAGTAATACCCGTCAATCGCATCCGACGCTGCTCAGCCAATCCAAGGCTAATAATCCATGTCAAACAGTTCAAGTCCATTGCTTGATCCAACACTTGACGACGTGAAGCCTCTGACATCGATGCTACTGCTGTCATATCCGTAAGAAAATCCATCGCTCTCTCTCGTCGGCATTGGGCTCCACCAACAGTTGTAACCGAGCATTCCACACAAGCCCAGGTCCTCCATCTCTGTAAGCATGTGACGCTGGAAAGCTCACCAAAGTGGATAACGCTGTCATAGGTCGTCCCACTAGGTTCACCACTGTCATGGGTGACCTATTGACGACTCTCACTACTTGAGATCGTCATCCTACATCCAAGATGCCATCAACTGTGAGGTGCGCTGGTCGTCTCACTGCATCGTGTGCGTGCTTGAGCACCTCCCTCGGTAACAAGTTTGTCCACCACAACCATGGACGATGTCATACACATACACAAGTGTACCACAATCGCCCCCCTAACTGACGGTTAGGTCCCTCTAACTCCAAATAGCTCCATATTCGAACTACGCGATATACACCTTCATGGGTGCAAGAATCAGGAGGCCGGGTGCTACATTATCCCATCGTTAGTCGCCTGTCTGCAATCCATATCACGCAAAGATCTAATCAGCTATCCCTGCTATATACATCGAGGACAAACCCACCGTCCAATAGGGATGACAGTGAGAGCTGGAGTCAAACATGACATTTGCCAACCTCTCGAACAACCATCACACACCAACATATGGGCTGCTCCACCAACAGACCCGCACAACATACATCTCAAGCCCGCACGTACAACTGCCAAGCTTGGGTCAACCGTACCATCGATGTTGGGAAGATGACATGATGCGCAATTACGCACATGGTCCTTCCAAACAACACCATCACGGCCCTCTAACATGAGTACTCCAGAAGGTAACACCTCACGCACTCGTAAAATAGTGCGTCCGATGGTCAAATCCAACGTCGTCGGTGCAGTCTGCTGCAGATAGATATAATCGTCAGGATGAAACCTACAAATCGATGGTCGATAACCTCCTCCTCGGATGGTTGCATATCGCAACGTGTCTCTATGCTGAGCAATCGCTAGATTCTCAAAAGCCATAGGCATAACTCTCCGAAATGTCTCTGCTCGTTGAGGACATGCTCTCACCCACATATTCGGATCATCAAGGTTTAGCACCTCAGCAGAATCACGACGGATGACCGAAGGTAGATCTGGATCTCGACAGTATAATAGAAAATACGGTAAGAAGGAAGCCAAAGACGCTTTATCGACTAAAACGGTAGCCCACAGCCAACCATGGTAACTACACATCACAGTCTCCCAAGTGGCCTTTCTGCAAGCCATACTTGCGCAATCCTCTCTTCATCGTCTGAACTACCCTCTCCGGCAACATCCGCTTCAAGATGATCTCGAGATGTAGTTCGATGATCAATCAGCGCCTGATCACACAAGACTTGAAACTCACCAAGGAACTCTGTACTTGATATCCAAACTCCAACGGTAACTTAACCCCATAATCGGTAAGGGGTGTAATAGTGGAGTATGAGCATTAAAGGATGCTCGTACTCGATCACAAACCACACATCATGCGACAAACTGTTGCACATCGATGTGCATACCACGCCACCAATACTGTCCTTGGAGTAAGCTATGCGTACGTTTCACTCCAAAATGTCTCAACTCCTCATGAGCATGTCGTACTAACGGTGTCCTTTGAGATGGATGTGACACTATCCGTACTCTCCCTTCATCCTACACTCGAAGTACATGTCGTCCTTCTCGTCGAAATCTCTTCGCTCATTGAAGGACACGATCTTGCTCCTTGGCACTTATTGTGCGTACCACCACACAAGTACGTAGATACTCCATCACGGTCACATCGTCATGGATATCTCGCTGGTTTGGAACACCATCTCCACCCTCAGGATCTGGAGACTCGTCATCTACTTTCTCACTTAAGAAAGATACGACTTGGTCCTCCATACTAGAGTTCATGGCCAACACACAAAGAAAGGCAGATGCATGCCACCCTGGCACTATCTCCTCATCAACCTCGTCATGTCATCGAGCCCCAGTCTGATCCTGCTGACTCGTGCATGGATTACGACTCAACCCATCAGCATCTAGGTTTGCAACTCCCGGTCTATGTACTACCTGGAAGTCATACTCCTGTAAGATCAGAGCTCATCGTGCAAGCTTCCCTGTAAGCTTGTCGAACTTCATCAACCACTTGAGCGGTTGATGATCAGTGATGAGAGTAAAGGGGTTCCCAAACAGATAACATCGGAAGTGTGCAACAGCCCACACTGCAGCTAAACACTCCCCCTCGTACGAACTGTATCTTGTCTCCGCCGAATTGTTGGAGCGACTGGCATACGCCACCACAAACTCTTTTTTCTCATCATCATGCTGAGTCAGCACTGCTCCAAGTCCCAACATACTCCAATCAGTGTGCAGGACCGCTTCTGTCATAGAGAGAGATCTTCCACTCCGGAAGATGAGAAGAGTAGCTTCTTCCCGTGCGTAGAAACAGAAGACCATAGTGGTAGGAGAGGCACCCTTGCCTTGGGAAGACAAGGTCGACACCTCCGATCGGATCGTGGAGATGAACTTGTCTTCCGCGGGAAGAAGACTAGAGGAGTTCAGTGCCTTCTTCCACTTAGAGATCCAGCCAGCTATAGAGTTGTTGGAGAAGAGAGCGAAGGCTCAGGAGAAGTCACTACAGCCTGGATTCGGTCTACGCACCCTGATGCGGCAGGAAGAAGGCCTGAAGAAGATAGAAGCGCTGGAAGCCAACCTCCGCACCACGGAGAAGCTCGCAGCGAAGTACAAGGCGGAAGCATAGGAAGCTTCTTATCTTAGCTAGAGAATGGGACGACGAGTCCAAGACAATGTTGGTAGAGTGCAATGAGAGCATGTTCAGGTATTTGGATCGGCAGATAGAGGGAGTGAAGACACTCTATGGTCTTCTCTTGATTCCGCCACCTGCAACTGCATCTTCTCGAGCCCTAGCACCATCGACCGGATCAGACTTGGAGAAGGAGGAGTTCGACCTCGCTGTCCACTTGGTAGTGACAGCGTTGGGAGTCGAGAAGACTCCGGAAGAAGCCCCGGAAGACAAGATGTCTTCTGGAAGACAGGAAGAAGAGCTGTCTTCCCAAGTATTCCGAGTGGAGGAAGCGACTTCCCCAGACCCTTATGAGGTCACCATGGCTCCCAGTGTCGAACTAGTGCCTCGGAAGAGCGAGGAAGCACAAGTCGACCCAGCTTCTCAGAAGACGCTTCCGTCTTCCGAAGCAAAAGAAGCAGCAGAGCCAGAGACGAAGGTCGAGGAGGAAGCCACCTCAGTGACACCCGAGGTAATTGCAGGGCTTCCTAGCTTATCAGAAGCCGAGTTAGGAGTTCAGGTAGGAGTAGAGCCAATGGAGATTGCATCCGAGCAATTAGAGTAGGCAGCAAAGCATAGAAGACAAGTTGACTTGTCCAAACTTAGTAGGAACCAAACATGCTATCTTAGGAGGTGGCAGTTTAATGTATTATTAGATAGATGACCATGTGGCAGAGTAGGCAGCGCAGGAGTAGTAAGGTGGATGGCTAATTAGGAAGAGGAACCGCTTGCATGTGAGGTGACAGTCTTTTGACAGTGTCCATCTCTCCCTGGTTGTAGTTGAGGATTGGAGGGGAACTTCCCCTACGCCTCAAGGCAGATGTATAAGTAGGATCACAGTGTAGAAATTCGGACTTGCATTTTATGGTGCAGGTGACACATTAAACACATTTTGCACATGAGAGGTACGTTATGCGCATATACGCATCACTGTGAGTAGGGACACCTTAAGCACAGTGCACACTACACCTGATGTTAAAGACATACGAATAGATTGAGATTACACCAGAGGGATCTGCATGCTCGTTGCCAGCAGTGGTTGAAGATGTAGATGGAGGTAGTGGACAGTTTAGGAACAGGGAACGACATCCTCGTGTAGTCCTGTTGGCTAGACTGGTGTGTCGAGGAGTAGGAGCATAAAGTAGAGGGAGTGAGCTTCCCAATACCAATGCGCCTTCTTCTCAGGGAATGGATTGCTGATTTGAGTGCAGAAGCTTTGCATGTGGCTTGGAGGTAGTGGGTTTCCTTGAATTCACTCCCGATTGTGCATGAGAAGCGTTCTTCTTGAGTGGCGGTGACTGTCAGCAATTGTGCAGATTCGCAGCTTGACTCGTTCAGTGGAGCACTTCGGATCCACGTACGGACGGTCTTATGGATAAGGGATCCCAGAAGACAGAATAGTCGGAGCAACGAGAGAAGAAGAAAGAAGCCTTCTTCCCACAGCAGAAGACGACATCCTCAAGGAGAAGACTGTGTGACTGTACTCACGTTTGTTGTCTTCCTCCCCAAACTATTACAAGCAGGGATGGCTTGTTAGTCAGGATCCGGACTAGAAGCATGTCGGAATCTTAATTTCTCCTTTTCATCTTGTTTTTCTCTCGTTTGGATTTTCCCTTCTTCCCCATCTTCTTCCCTTCTTCTAGTGAGCTTCCGAGACTTCTATTGAGCTTCAATGAAGGTGAATGTCGTTGTAGTGCGGCAGGAAGACCGTTTCTATAGACAGAAGCCTGAGAAGGCTACAGGAGGCATACACCCTGTGATTAATCTAACCCGTTGGAATGTGAGAGAGAGAGTAAGGTGTAACAGCCGTTGCTAGTCGACTTCTACGAAGCAGGAGCAGTCTTCTGGAGGTGTGAGAAGCCGAGTTGAACCCCTAGAAGCCGAGAATTGCTTCGGGAAGACTGTACTGAGAAGATCGGAAGAAGTGACCTGGAAGCAGGAAGTGTCTTCCCGAGCTTCTCTATAGATAGTTGTGTGATATTTTAGTTAGTAGTTGATTGTTTAGGCCCAAGGCA
The DNA here is from genome assembly GCA_036924285.1 of Asterella californica. Taxonomy (NCBI): domain Eukaryota; kingdom Viridiplantae; phylum Streptophyta; class Marchantiopsida; order Marchantiales; family Aytoniaceae; genus Asterella; species Asterella californica. Next base: position 2,391,856 of record JAYKYS010000021.1, read on the forward strand.
CCTTTTGAAGGGTCTGGAAGCCTTGTGGTTTTGTGAGAAGACGGGATTTCTAGGCAAAATCCGTGTATTTGTGTGTTTGAACAGATCTTAGAACTTAGAGCAGCGTTACTTGTGCAAATCCTCTATGGGAACGATATCTGTATACTAAATGGGCAAAAGGAGTAATCCTGCGACACTACAAAATTATTCTGCACGAGATTCAAACAACTTGCTACGGTATATGCCACCAAAATTTGATGACACTATTTACTAGATACATCTATGATCATGCGTACCAACCACAATCATTGCTGCAGAACTTACACTTAGAGAATATGAAGAACCTACATTATTGATGAAAAGAACAACTTCAGCTCTTTGATATCAAGTTAGAATATAAAACCGGTAAATCTCATGTCATTCTACATGCACTATCACGTCGTCTCGACTACAAGTCTTCATCTGACTCCTTGATAGTGACGACTATCACCGCAATCACTCTTGATGAAGAATTCAAGTCCATATTTCAAGTGGCGTTACAAAGCAAACCCTTCTTCAACTTGGTATGTGATCGTATAACGGCTCAAGATCAAAGGTACAATTCTTTCTCATTGAAGGTTGGTTGCTGTACAATACACGTCGTTTGTATATCTCATAGGACTTGTTATTGCGTCTCACTTGACTACAAGAAGCACATGACTTACCGTCTCAGGTCATCGTAGGATTAATAGGACTATCAATCTCTTATAACGTACATGATGGTGGTCTAACGTGGCACGACATGTTTGGGAGTTTGTTCGCTCTTGTGAAAATTGTCAATGTAACAAAGTGATAAATCAGAAATCAGCAAGATTATTGCAACCGTTACCTATTCCATCCGCAAGATAAAAGCACGTCAGCTTGGATTTAGTCACCTCCTTACTCACAACTGCTCATAATCATACTACGATCATGGTATTTGTGGATAAACTTAGTAAGCAAATATATCTAACACCCACTGTTAACACAGTGGATGCTCCAACACTTGCACATATCTACTTTGATATGATCTTTCGACATCATGAGATGCATCATGTACTCATTTTTGATCGTGATCCTCATTTCATTGGTAAGTTTTGACGAGCTCTTTTTGAGATACTTGACACCGAATTTTTCTTATCCACTGCTTACCATCCACAAAGTGATGGACAAATTGAACATGCCAACCGTACTTTGGAAGACATGCTCCGGACGTTCATCAAACAGATTGGGGATACCTTACTACCGGCCCCCGAGTTTCCTTACAACAACTCCAAGCAAGCAAGTGTAGGTTTTCTCCTTTCTTTCTCAACTATGGTCAACCCTCTAGTCCTTGATAACTTCTTGCTCCTCATGTTTCTCATGTTCCTAGTACCATTGTGTTCTTTTCTACGTTATCTAGTTTCTTGCAAGAAGCAAAAGATTATTTAGATAAATCGTCAAAAATAATACGTAGACCAGCACCGTCGAGATCTTATCTTCATGGTAGGTGAAAAAGTTATGCTTTCCACCTAGAACCTTTCTCTTTCTCTTAATACTCATGTTGTTTATAAATTTGATGTAATTCCTCATATTCGAATTCATCTCCTTTTTTACGTTTCTAAGTTAAAACTTTTTGTGTCTAACCCTTCTTCCTTTCCTAATTGTGACCAACCTCCACCTCTTCTCACAGGTGACTACAAAGAGTTTGAAGTTGATAAAATTTTAGCTAAACGTGAAATCTAACGAGACCGACATTGTCATGTGAAATATAAGGTTTTATGGAACGTCTATGTGTAACAACCCAGAGAAACACAATGTATCGGAAATAGTAAATAAAGGATCGTTTCCACGAAAATACAGTTAACATTTACACAAAACACAGTATTATAACGTTACAATGATAATTCAGATAGTTTTCTGTTATTCTCACAGAATGGAATAATATCCGGATGAGAGTTTAAGTCTGATAAGAAACCAAATCCAAGCAAAACCAGATAAATCGAATACAAACAACAATGAAATAGTTCTTTGATCAGGGACCCTTTCAACAACACAAACAAAAGATTCGAGAAGATAGATGTATGAGCAAATGAGATAACAAAATACTGCTGAAATGTTACTAGTCTTCTTCTGAAAAGACAGAAGAATACATACTTCACATCAAGGTTCAAAGAATAAGCCCCTACTCTTCCTAAGAAGTGTTCTTCCAACTAAATCCTCACTCTTAAGAATCCCACTTATTTGAAGAAGCTAAACTTAAGATGAAGCCACCATGTTCCGAACTCTTCTTATAGTTTAACTTATGCTTCTCCACTTCACAGTAACTAATATATTCTCAGATTCCTCGAAATGTCCTTCACTTAAAATAACCCGAAGACTCTCTTCGCCGAAGGTCAACTTCGGAGGTTCTGCATCAATCAGATTTACACCTGCGACAGCAAACTACGTCATTCGTAGGTAAATCGCCTTCGTCCATTTTATTCACACTCTCACTCCGCAATCTTGCGCAATCAAAAATTAACTAATAAAAACTGAAAATATGGAAAAGATAAAATGACAGAGAGTCGCATCGCTTATATACTCCTTCGTCCTAAGATGGCTGATCTCATTCCTACAAAAAGATGATTACATCTAGACCGTATGATTACGTCTCCCCACTTGGCGGAACCGCAGTATCTACCTAACTGTAACGTCTGTCCTATACTCCATAATAAAAACTTAACCGTCTCCTTAAGCTCCTTCAGATCTCTAATGATCCTCTCCGCTATCCTAACTATTTTGCTCTTTGCCGAAGGATCCGGTGCTATCGTTAACTCTGCCCGAAGTCGCTGGAATAGCTCTGTCTCTATCGCGTTGAGTTCGGTGGTGAAGTATATCGTCGTAATCTCTTCCACCTTCGTCCGAAGTTCTTCGGCCTTCACTTCTGCTATCTCCTTCTCCTTCTCAGCCTTCGCTAGCTCCTCATCCTTTGCAGCCAACTGCTCGTCCTTTGTCGCTAGCTGTTCCAAAATGACATCCCTCTCTGACTTCAAGTCGTGGAAGCGTTGTCGTAAGGCGTGAAATATGGTCTGAGAATACACGGGGTATCTGGCTGTAGAGAGATACAACTGAATCTACGACCTAACCGATGAAAACTTATGCTCTCAATATCTAATCTATCAGTCTTGAACAGTGTCTTGAATAAAAAAATTTTGCTCTAAGACTACATCCCCAATCTTCACCCTTACATCTGGACAAGCACCGTAGAGTTCTCCCCGTGTGTTATTCGCTGCCCGGATCATCCAACCATGCTCTGTGTCAATGGGCCACTTCCCTCGCTTATAGACATCTTTAGATACGATGTTAATCTCTGATCCATGGTCAATGAGAGCAACCACCGGATCTACCAAATCTCCTATCTTCACCAAGGTCTCCGTAGTACCTCTAGCCTAATGTCCCCTAGTATAGTAACTAGAAACCATATCATCTCCCTCATCTTCATCTACAGCAAATCGAACCTTATGACTGGTGCAATATTTAGCAACTCTTGCTCCTCCTCCTTCGTTATTCTCGTATCTAGAGCGTTAGTCATAGCAGTCTCTCCTGTCAACTGCCTCTTCCTCTTGATGGTGTCAATAATGACATCATGGAACTCCTTCTTTGCTATTCCTAGGATCTCTCGTAAAGTAAACTCAATCTTTGCGTTGAGCACTCTCTCTTCTAACACCCCCTTCAAATCTGTAGCAGCCTCAATATCCGACTGCAGCTTGTAGGTAGCAGGCTTACCTTTCTTACTCCTTTCTAACCTCTCTGTAGTAGATGGTGGAACTTCCTCCGTAGTCTCTTCTCGCACCGGCGTTGTATCTAGCCGAGGTTTCTCACCTCGTAACTGCCTCTTAGGAGTACTTCTCTCCTCACTAGGACCAGCATCATCCCTCCTACGCTTCTCCTCCATGAGAGCCTCATGTTGACTCTTTGCCAAGTAGGCGTGTACAGACATTGTATCTACTGGATCACTCCATCCAGTAGCACCTCTGATTGTCGTGGCCACCTTGAGTAACTCACTCCTTGTTGCTTTTCCTTTCTCCATTGTGGTCACAACATGACTCCATATTTCACTCGCCTTTACTTCCTCTTCAGAAGTACTATCTCTATCTTTCACTACCTCAACTCCATAGGTAGCGGCTTTTACTGATACCTCAGCATGTTGTGAAAGATAATCCTCTAAAACTTGCCTCATCCCTCCTCTTCCAAAGTTAGTTTTGAGGATCTCACCTGTCTCCTTCAAGGCAACCTTCCCCTCCTTCCAGTAGATCACTCCTTGCCGTATGATGTCAGCAAAGTCTCCGCACTCCTTCCGGTGATGTTCAGTGCTATCGCATCAGATACATCTCTGCACATACCCTTGCTTTGGAGCGGGTTTGCTCTCATGTACTCCTCCTTTCTCCTCTAGCCTTGCTAGCTTAATTTGCAAGTCTCTCATCCCTTTTACCAATTCCTCTATCGCATCCTTTTGAGGTGCAACCATAGGGACAGGAACTGCAGGAAATGAAATAGGAGGTACTTGTACCGTAGGTGCCTGTACATTAGGCATTGTTGGCTGCCTACGGGGTAGTACGATTGGCGGTGGTCTCACTTCTTGCCTTACCACCACCTTCCCTCTCCTATACTCCCGCTTCGCAAGTACACCCACTGCTTCAGAAACCTTCCTCCAATCAGCCGTGAGCCCAGTATCTTCCATCCTGTCTTCCAGAAGTAGTTCCAACTCCCTCTGTAGCTCATTGTTAGCTGCTTGCAGAAACAGCTCCACTTTGTCGTTCTCCAATGTGAGCTTCTCCATCCGAGACAACTGAAGGAACTATCTCTCGAATTCCCTAAATAGCTCTGTAGCAACAAGCCCTTTATTGGGTTTGTTTACCCACTCCATGAATGACTTCTTAGTCACTCGATCTGCATCTTCTAGAGAATATTCTTCTTTTAATTGAAAAGTAAACTCTTCCCATGTAGCGCCATGAGAGTGAATGATCTCTTTCACATGCTCTCGTATCTCTGGTACGACAGCAAGCTCAAATGTATTGACCATCTCTCTCTCTGGCACTTTACTCAACTCCATCTCCCGAGAATAGTACTTGAGGTACTTGGAGATGTTCTTTCCATCAAACTGATCCAACAAACCCACAACAGACTGCAAAGCTCTAGTAGCCATTGCCTCCTTTCGTTCAACGGCTTGTTGTTGTTGCATGATCAACGCGAATGCCTCAAGCAATCGCATATCAGACCTTTTTAGTGGGTTCACCCTCGGGGTCTCTCCAGACGTAGAAGCCTCATCTATGAATTGAGATAGGCTCTCAGCGTCCATGGTTGGAAAAACGTATCTCTCAACCCCAGACGTTTCACGTCGAGTTCACCAACTGTCGTAGGGCGTGAAATATGGTCTGGGAATACACGGGGTATCTGGCTGTAGAGAGATACAACTGGATCTACGACCTAACCGATGAAAACTTATGCTCTCAATATCTAATCTATCAGTCTTTTTTGTAGGTTACTAGCGAGATAACTTGACCCAAGTGTAGCACATGTGCATCACACAAATGACTCGGAGCTCGATTCCACTCTAGATAAAGGCAAGGCTCATACACGGTACGTGTCTGCTTTAGATCCCAAGCACTCTTCATACAATCTCTCATCCACATCCGCTTCACTACTTCTTCTCGACAAACTACCTAATTGTAGACTCTAACCTTCTATTGTTCGCTGATACGAGTTTGCTCAGGAAGATGTCCACAGCAAGGACCGCCTACTACACAAGCTTCCCAACGATACAAGACATATCGGCAGCAAAACAGCTAGAAACTCGGGGCGTGATACCGAGGATAACGGTACCTCAGCTTCAGCAAGACGTGGCACCTCCACTGAGCGTGATCGCCGTACCAACCTCACAATACAGCCTCCTTGTCATCCACACGACACCTCCAAGAAGCACACCTCTCATCTTGAAGTCGTTTTTGTTCAACTCCAACCAAGAGATTTAAGCAAAATCTCTCTACGTCTTTCTCGTCTCGCTGCAAACTGAACTTTGACAATCTCGTGCCTTCACCTCGATTATCCAATCAGGCTCAAACCTCACAGGACACCCCCTCTGACCCTTCTCTACTACTGTATGAAATTTATGTCTCAGATCTGACCCCCAACTGTCCGCGATGAATCAAGCCACCCGCCTGTGCTAACTTCTGAGCTTTACAGATCTCGATGACCAAAATCCTAGATCTCCACACATTCTCTTACCCAATTGAACTGAAATTTCACATGTGACTAGCTGATAGGGCACACTCTCATCCTGGAAAGTTTCACTCAGAGATCCAATCCCATGTGCACGGAGCAACTCAAGCTTTGAATCCAAAGAAAGTGGGCTTTCTCATACCTCTCAACTGTAACAGCCAACTTCAATTGATCATTTCAGGAGCAAATCCAACCCAAATGTAGGATTGTTTTACATCAATACAACCAGCACGGAGTGAACTACTCGATCCCTTTGACAGCTCCTAAAGATCACCTCTCAAACTCCCGGATCACTCCAAAACGTGGCTCGGGGTACCGATTTGACCCCCCTGACTTTCAACGTCCATCACTCTCTCCTCAGAATTCCAAATCGCCTGATCTTTGTCTTCAGAGTGTAGCCTGTCTCGAGAGCTTTCCAACAAGACCACTCACTCCTCAAATGACCCTCGGGAAGACCTCCAAAACCCTAAAGCCGTCTGCAGATCTGGAATGGTGTTGATTGGTCGAAAATGGACCAATAAGAAAACAGATCTGAAAACCTCTTTTGTCCTCTACTTGGTACCCTAGAACAACTATAACCTTACTATCCTCTCATGCCTTCAAGGCATCGGCCCCAACCTTAGGTTAATTACATTCGTCGAACTATAGAGATCGTACTCAATACTTAAGATTCAGTACAAGGTCAAGATGACGACCTGGACCCGATTTACGATGAAAGGTACTACAAAAGGAAATGGAGAAGCCATCACTTGATTACAGTACTCCTCCCCAAAGTTCCTTGCGATCCACGCACGATGATTGATCTTCCGCCGATAGTGACATCGAACATCCACCCAGACGTTGAAAGGGATGTTGGCTGGATAATTCAGGTCCATTGGTCCTCGTCAAAGTAAGATGTACACTGTCAAGTCCCAGCCCTCTCCATACGTGACGATTGGTAAGATCACCGGAGTAGGCGAGTCCATCATCCTCCCCATGAACTCTTCTCCAAAGTAGGCGACGAACCACTGTCGAAAGTGATCGCGGTGGATCAAGTGAAGCTTGATATGAAACGGGTTCGGAAATGGCAGATTTGGAACTCGATTCAGTCCTCCATCCATGAATACAACACTTGCCGCTCCTTCTTATCACGTAAGACACACTCATGAAAACTACCCCAAAGAAGAATGCCTCCCAAACCCCCAACCCACTATCTTATACCTATGTTTGACAACAAGAGCCATTCACGCGAACATTCACGGATCATTGAGTCGGCACATCTTGTTATCGTGCGATCTCACATCCAGATCTCTGTGAACGTGACACCTAATACCCTCTTATGCGAACTACACAAAAGGTTCACCGAACACAAAGAAAACACAACACCTGTTCTACACTGAATTCACATGTGGGACGTCTCACAACACGACAGCGTGAAGTCATGAGGTTCAACTTCGCCTTCTCTTCTTGAAGTTCTTCCAAGTACCTGGTTTGTTCATGCGATTGTGCTACGAGCAATGCATCTCGCTGCGAAATATACTTCTTGACTTCGGCCGAAGTCTCTGCAAGCTTCTCGGTCAGAGCGTCTTTCTCCTTGATCCATCCTTGTCGCTCGAAGTGCACCGCACTTAGAAGATCACTCAACAAAATCGACTCTTTCGTCTTCTTCTCGTAAACATGTCTTTGGAGGTCCAACTGCGCCATCGGCAACGCTGTACCGCTAAGGAACTCCAAAGTATGTTCAAACATCTTCAACTCTCTTCCGAAATTCGAGTTACTCGATCACGAAGTCGTAGCTTCTGCTGGTTTGGGCGAAGTCTGAAGTTATGGTTGAGGGACTTCCGCCTCGACTGCTTGCACCCCCGAAGGTACTCGACTCTCCTTGGTCTCCTCTCGGACTCGAGGTTCCGATTATCTCTACTGAAGACGACTTCGCTGGAGATCGCACGTCTTGGGCACCTTCGTCCGAAGTCGTCATTGTCGTTCTTCTCGCTTTCTTCTTCCTTCTTGAAGTCGTGCCAGTTGGTGTAAATTCCTGAATTTTCCTCTTCGTCCTAGTACTTGGTCCCCCTGAAGTCACCGACGTCGTCACTTCTTCTCTTTGAGGAGTTGGTTCCATCAAAAGTTCATCTTCGGACGTCATCCTTCGTTCGAACGTCTCTTCTTCCTCCGGAGATAGTAACTTCATTCCCCTGATAAAAGAACACCGCGAAGGCCGCAAAGTATGTCGACCCACCATCGTCGAAGGTATTGAACAGCTTCTGCACATGGTCGTGGAAGATCTTCGTCCAATACGCCTTCCTACCTTCGAAGATCTGTTTGATGAAGTGTATATGTCAATTGGCCAGATACGAAGTACGCTGTGGCTTGAAGATCGTATTGAGCACGATCGTCACATCTCTCTTGAACGGGTCGATATAGCTGTGTACCTTAAATCCATTCGATCCCACCAGCATCGTCGAGAAGAGCTCGTTGTACTTCGTCACTTCGTCCGAAGGCGGCTTGCAAGTGCTATCGTAAATAAGGTCACATGGCCTTCTTGAGTCATCGATCCTTAGGGTAAAGTTCCAATGCGATAGAGTCCAATTGTTCGGTCTTGCCCGAAGATCTTCGGAGGGGTGCCCCTTACAGACGAAGATCTCCTATAACAACTCCGAAGATATCACTCCCTAGTTCTTCATCAAGAACGCCATTCCCATTTCTTCGATTCGTTCCCGATACGGATTGAAGTCCGGTCACTTCGTTGCTATAGTCTTCATTTTTGGCTTCTTCGCCGTCTGCATTCCTCTCATCTTCACTGAAGATCTGAAGTTCCTTCGCTCTTCTGCGATTATGCCACTTCCTCCAAAGGCGGCTCTTGATAATGAAAAGCGCAGACTTCAGACTTCACCAACTGAACCCGCTTTGAGACTTCGTCGAAGACGGATTTTGACACTCCCTGCGCAAAACCTTAGAAGAGACTCTTCACCGAAGACAGCCTTCACCCACTCTCTCGTTCGATCGATGCGGAGCGCTACAATAAACTCACGAGAGGAAATAGTAAAGTGAAATGCTTTTTGACTCTTCTTATAGATTTTCCTCTCGTCACCTCACGTGCAAAGTCCCTCTTGTTTCTTGAGCGCGAAGTTGCGTGAATTTTTATTCTACTTTGGTCTTCTTCTTTGGGCCATAACTTCGTCGTCCGACATCCGTTCTCAGCAAATGAGGTATCCCTGGAAAGCTCTTCGTCTGAAGAATGCAGCTAGGTTATTATTCCAAAAAGATACACTCCACAGATTCCGTATTTTTGTTCAGCATCATCCTTCGGCTAAGAAACTCTATACTACACTAAACTTATCCTATCTATCATCTATAGTAATTAATCTATTGTTTTATCCAACAAAAACAAAAATTTTCTAACAATTTGGAAATCCAAGGCTTCACACTATGCTCTTCATGATGCTACATGAGAACCAGCGATCAACCTTCGTTACTCTCTCGAGCTCATCCAAGAGTTTGAACATTAGCTAGGTGACGAGAACGTCACCAGCTAGCGGAAAAAGAATATGTAATAGTATGCATTTGCATAAGCAGAAACTTTAGCGGATGTCACTCGAAAGTTACAGTAGAATTTCTCTAGTGTTAGAAGTATGTACTATTTATGAAGCTTCATAAAGAATATTTTAGTAAGGTATTTAGGAAGCTTCTATCATATTGAGTAAGTAATGTACTTAAGAAACTTCGTTAGGACTGAGGTTGCTTCCCAAGGAAGTAGACGATTAACTTCATGAGAAAGTTAATCGTCTGTTTAACTGTTACCTTCTGATAGAAATAGACGGTTAGTTTCAAGAAGAAGCCTTGTATACTCCAGCTTGTAAATACTAAGGCTTGTGGTCAGCTCTAGCATTCAGAATTTCCTTCTATTCTCAATTGTCCTCTTGGCTCCACTTCCTATTCCGCTCCTTAGTTCTTGGTCTTTTACAACAGATAACAAAAAATCTGACGTAAGTGTTTCCTTGCAAGTCAATTCCACAACGAACTCTCAATCCATCTAATCGAAATTCGTATGATCTTCAGTTTTCTATAAAACTCTATGTTCTGATCTAGATGGATCCAAGGACAACAAGTATGGACTCCGGAACAACCTGAACAGTCCAACTCTCCTTCACAAGTAAATGAAGTGTCCAATTCTTTCTCTCTACGTCTTAATTCACCCAAATCCCAACCCTTGATCCGTGCCTCTACACAAACGATCTGATCCAATGTGTAGCTTGCACAAATCAGAATTCGATAACACGTTGTGCGCTTGTGTCAGACTCACCAATCTTTCAAAACTTTCATCGCTAGCTCGCACGTTCAAGTTAGCCCCTTAGCACTGACAATCGTAGTGCGTACGTCGCTCTAAATTCTCCCAAGTTAACTTGTTGCTAGAAAACCTCACAAAAAGAATAATCGAACATCCAAAAAACTCGTTGACATAAAACTTATATATTTGTGAAATAACAATAGTTATTATTATCCGTCATAACTAACAACTTATTGTCATTTCTCGACCGTCATCGATGATCTATCATAAATAACAACATATTGCTGTTTCCGGTGGTCCATCAAGGGTCTACGAGCTGATGATCCATAAATAACAACCTGTTGTGTTTTCCATGTTCGCCAGCGATTGCGTCCATTGGCGGTCCTCTCTAAAATCCATAAGAAGAAAAATCACAGTAACTTCTTGATCTCTACTCCGTTTGTGACGATTTAAGCACACATTTTGATCTCCTCGACAAGATCTATCTAATGTTACTTTCATAACTGTGTTAGCAGCAAGTTTGGAAGAATAATTTTCCCATGACCTTTATTTCATGCCGTAGTTGATCCACAATACGACACCGTAGTCGTGCTAAAGAAAATCGTCATGACACATTCAAGCAGTTTAAGTATATAGTGTATATTAAAACCTGCTTGGCCACTTCTGTGGTGTTGTATCAAAAACTAGTTGAGATGCATATTCCAGAAATCATCTAGGAAGATCTCTAAAGTTAGACATTTACACAACGATAATGTTGATGATTTGATCCATTCTTCATCATTGTCTGATTTTTGATGATCTATTTTTAGTACTCAATGCGGATAATTTTTTGAAGCAGTCCTATTATTACAACGCATTAACTAGGTAATTCAGTATAAAGTTCAAAAATTAGATGACTACAGTTCTCAAGAAAAAATTAGATATATTAGTGTCTTTCCCAACTTCAGAAATTATCTTGTGTTGCAACACTCGTCTTTATCGACTTGCATTTCTCGATTTCAAATATTATCAAGATGACGATCTTGCTTATCCAACAACGATCAAAGTGATAACAATATCTTTCTAAGAGACTTTATTTCTTTTCAAAGTTTTCTCTAAATTAACTAAATAGAAGATAGTAGAATGAATCAATCGCTTCAAGAAATGATATGTTTAGCTTTTTTTAGTGTAATTCATTCTATGATTAACAAACTAATTCAAAGTCTTATGATTTCTAACCATTTTAAATGTATATGTCACCTTCTTTGTAATTACGAAGAATGCTTATGTGAGTCTACAGAGTAACAAAAGAACAAATCCGTTCTCATTAAAGTTATAACTAGTATAGCAATGTTATTGTGATACCATGGTGACAGAGAGGTTTTGCTGTATGAATAACATGAGGTATCTGATCTCATCAGGTTCTGCCTCGTGACCGTGATTTACTTGATCGTATCAAAATGCCACGCCATCCAAATGTGAGAAGCGTATGTAAGCACTCAAGCATGTATTTACACTAAATCTAAAATATTTTTACAATAATTATCAACGTAAATTTCTTTTTACTTTTCTTAATGCATTGTCTTTACATAGGGATAAACATGCTGAACCTGCTGTAATCAATCAAGGATGCGATCAAATAATCCAAAGTTAAGAGGAGTGAAATCAAGTTCTCAAAAACATATTAAGGGTGATTTCAAGTAAAATTCTGACCTAAATGATATTATAAGATTCGATACAATCGAGACGTAAATTCTTGTAGATCATCTTCATCGGTGGTTCGTTAGTTTACGGTCAGGAAGACATACACATTCTTATGATCATATTCTGACTGATGAATTACACACCTTATTAGTATTAGGTGTGTCAATATTAGGAACTTTTCTGAAAGATTCTACACATGCGGGAGGGAGTTACGACTTGGGTCAGACCTTGGCAAGTGTTTCCTGCAGGCACGTCCAGAGGTACCCACAAGAAAACACCCGCGGGTGGTTTCTTAACAGCTATTCATTCGCTTTGTTTATATTTTTTATTTTTGTAAAATATGTACTGCGCTGAGTAATTATCCTGAGTGACAGAACTGAAAAAATATTCATTGAAGAAATTGTGGTGTCGAGTCACAAGGGGGATCCAGATTCAATCGCGCTTCCATACAAATTTAACTACTGCGATATTATGGCTCTTTTCCTCTTCGCTGTTGAAAAATATTTCCATCGCAACTTTTACACCCTCTATTAATTATCACTATAATAGTTCTTCTTTCGGAAGGTTTGGAACATTGTGTGCCAACCAGTGCTCGGGAGGATTTTTTGGGGCACTAATTAACTTTTTCCGTAGGCGAGAAAAGAAAATGATAAAAATCAAGTTTTGATCGGAAAATGCATTACATTTTCATTACATAGCACATTCTTTTCTCGGGAAAATTTACTAAAGATTACGTTCAATTTCGGAAGTCCAGAAATATGATCGGAAAATGTCATACACTGAACGTCGTATCCTCCCGAGCCTTGGTGCCAGCCTGAAAACCCGTCGGCTGCTAACCTAAGACCGAAGATCTCCGTCGAGGACGTGCCAGGTGTCGACCCTGGACTTACTTACATAAGTGAGACTAAAATTTCAAATTTCCAGAAGGAAACGTATTCAGGAGCACTCGGGAGAGTGGCCGCCCCCGCCCCCGCCCCCGCCCCCTGTTTACGGTTATATAATGACTACGTGGACATCCAGTCATGTGTACAGTACAAGAAACGAATACGTTCGTACCAGTCCCGCTTTCAGTAAGGCCGTCTATTGAGTTTTAGCATATTGACTTGATTTGAGGTAGTTAGTTCAAGACATCAGTATCAATGAGCGAATAAACGAGCGAATAAATGACTTTATAGCGCTCCGCAAAATGATCGAAGTCCGTATACGCAGAACGGATTGCAATTGCGCAATCTGTTGCAGCCATTAATGGATGAAACGATAGCGAAGCTTCGGCAAGGGATAGATTTAGTCCTCGAGAGTGCCGGCTAACTTGACTGCAGCCAGCGAATTCGATGTTCAGAATTTTGTCGGTCCACAGGTGCAACGCACACTTCCGCAAGCCAACTCGGAATTTTCCGGCGGCGCAATTATAACAAGTACGCTCGTACCTCCCATGGTGATTTAGTGAGACTCACTCAGAAAAGAGGGAAGAGTCGGGAGGGAGGCGCGTGCGGGGAGGGGGCAGAGAGGATCGCTGGTGAGGTGAGAGTGTTAGAGTGTGATAGGGGGTAGTTTTTTTTACATATTTTTTTTCATGTTGATTTTTTCTTTCTTTTGGTTTTAGAATTGGCGCATTTGGTGGAAAGATGAGTGAGTATTAAATAGTTTTTGATTTTCTGAGAAATTAGGGTTAGAAAGGGTTCCTTTTAGGGTTTTTTGTGAGACTTTTGATAGTTATTGACAGTTTTTGTCACATTCACTGTAGTTTTTTCTCTCTATCTTTACATATCAGGGTTCAGGGTTCTTCTTTCTTCTTTTCTTCTTCTTCTTTTTTTTCTTTTTTTCTTCGTTTTTTCTCTTTTTATTTTTGTTGTTCTTATTCTTCTATGTTCCTTTTTCTTTTTGGAGATGTTTCTGTTATGATTACCGTTTGATCGGATATCGTTTTTCTCTAGCTATGGGTACTCTCTCTCCCATGAGATCGAGACTGATTCGAGACACACCATGTCCGGTGTGCAATCAGTTATTTACTTCGCAAGGAGTAAAATCTCATGTGGGAAAGATGCACAAGAGCTATGATACGACCACATGGGATGCCCAGGTTAGCCGAGATCGGAGGTCTACACGTGCAGTCACTATGGCACCATTAGCCCTTCTTCCTGGAGTTCCTCCAGAGTCGTGGGAGTGGATGAGACTCCACTCTGACACTATTCTGAGTTTGTTCGAGACGAGTTTCCCTTGTCCGCGTTTGTTCCATCGGTTACCTCGTGCTCTTCATGACGAGGTGAGACAAGCATTTCGTCTACCTCTCGACATGTTGGCACGGAACACCAAGGACGAGGCGGCATGGTTACTATTTCTTCTACTTCCTCGGTGGTGTCTTCGTTATACTCGAGGTGGCAGAGGAGGACATCGGGAGGTGGCGGCCCGTCTTCGGAGATTCCGTGCTGGTGATTGGGCGTCCTTACAGGAGGAATCAGTCCGTGCGGTACGAGGTAGGAGTGAGTCTGCCTCTACACGTGATGTCTCATCTTCCGCTCGCATACGACGCTGTAGGATGTTAGGTCAGGCTGGAGAGTACAGTAGAGCTGCTAGAGCACTGCATCCTTTGTCATTGGCATGTCCTACCGAGGAGACGATCGCTGCGTTGCGTTCCCTTCACCCCTCACCGGGTGATCCTCCACCACCTGAGGTTCAGGACTATCAGCCTGAGGAGCCATTATGTCTCGATAGATCTTTGTTTGCCCAGGCCTTGTGTACAGCTCCACGTCTATCTTCTGGAGGTCTGTCTGGGATGGTCTACGAGCACCTACGGGATTGTTTTCAGACAGACGACCCCTCTAGTGGTTTCACGGAGCTTTTTCAGGTAGCGGCAGCAGTAGCTCAGGGACATATTCCTCAGTCTATAGCTCAGGTACTAGGGGCAGCTAGACTTTTGGCCATGACGAAGGATGGTGGAGGGATTCGACCGATAGCCATCGGCGAGATTCTCTTACGACTTATCAGTCGTACCATTGTCCTTCAGCTTCGAGATATTTTTCAGGACCACCTTTGCCCACATCAGTTTGGAGTTGCGACACCGTGAGGTTGTGAGTCTGTGTCTTTCGGCATTAGAGCTCTCTTGGACATCCATCCCGATTGGGTGGTCCTACAGGTGGACGTGGAAAACGCCTTTAATAGCGTTTCTCGCGCTTCCATCTTTAGGGAGCTCATGGATGGTGGGGGATCTCTGGCGGGTCTGATCCCTTTCGTGCGATCCTTCTATGGTTCTCCTTCTTCTCTTTACTACCAGCACGGTCCTACGATAGAGGGGGTTTCAGTCATCAGCTCCGCTGCAGGTACTCGTCAGGGAGATCCTTTGGGTGGACCCCTCTTTGCCTTAGCTCACTACAGAGCTCTCTTGGCCACCGCCTTGGCTGCTCCAGGTTGTGTTTTTCCATCTCTAGCCGATGATACGCACATCGTAGGTCCGGCGGACCAAGTCGGTGTTGCCTTTGACCACCTTGTCTCTCAATTGGCCTTGGTAGGGCTGAGGGTGAAGGTGTCAAAGTGCAAGGCTTGGTCTCCCATAGGTATACCGTCGGACCTACAGCTCCCGGAGGGATTTGTTATCCCCACTGATGGTTTACGCATCCTCGGAGTACCTGTGGGTACAGAGGACTTTGTCTCTCGATTCTTAGATGTTGCTCTAGCGGAGGACGTTTTGCATATTGAGGATCTCCCAATGTTGGAGGATCCTCAAGTCGCCTTTGGTATCTTTTACTCTTCCATTGCGCGGCGTCCGAGTTACTTACTCCGCACAGTACCTCCATCTCCTATCTTCATCTCGCGCCTCAGAGAGTTTGATAGGAAGATCATGAGGGTGTTTGGCGACATCATAGGATCGGGGACTTTTGACTGTGTGGCAGGACCTCTCGCACGTAGGCAGACATCTTTGCCGATATCATGTGGCGGAGTGGGCTTATTATCCATGGAGGAGACTGCTCCGGCAGCCTTTTTGGGTAGTTGGGCCCTCTCAGCACCTTGGCTCTGTTGTCGTTTTCTCGTGCGAGATAGACCTATTCTAGAGAGCTACGTGACAGAGGTGGAGGATGGTTCTTACCCACTACAGATGTGTCTCCTTGAGGCAAGAGATGGCCTGACTCTTGAGGCACGTGAGGCACACCCTCGATTCGATACCTTAGCTACCGATGGATCTCGCGGACTACAGTCTTCTCTGACGGGGCACCACTTCCAGCAGGTTCTCCATGCTCTCTTAGTGGATTCTTCCATCTCACGGGATACTAGAGCTCGACTCCGCTCTTGTTCGGGCAAGGGCGCAGGCTCTTGGCTCATAGCTCGATCTTGCATTAGAGCGTTCCGACTCGCACCGACTATCTTCTCTACAGCGATGAGGTTCCGCCTAGGCTTGGTACAGCCTGTTGCTTCGGCACTATCCACTTGCGAGTGCGGTGTCTCGCTCGACACATCGGGTCGTCATCTTGCTCGATGTCCTCATGGTGGAGAGCGGATAGCTACCCACGATGCCATCAGAGACGTCGTGTTTGCCTTAGCACGAGAGAGCGTTGGTATGCCCTTCAGACAGGAGGATCAGTGAGAGCTGACCTATACATGATGAGAGAGGATCAGGTCTCAGTGGCTGATGTGGTTGTCACGGATCCGACACGGGACTCAATAGCGGCACAGGTGATCACCCATCCCCCAGGATGGGCTGCAGGCGTGGCGGCAGCAGCGAAGGTGACCAAGTACAGGGGTATGCAAGTGGGACATCGCTTCATCCCTTTAGCTATGGAGATATACGGATCAACATGTTTGGAGTTCGACGTCTTCTTGAGAGACTGTGCTAGAGCCTATCATGAGAGGCGCCAGGGAGTTCCACTTTCTCTTTCTTTCTGCACCATGTTTTTCCGACAGCGAGTTTCCATTGCTCTACAGAGAGCTTTAGCAGGAGCAGTTCACAGGAGGGCAATCGCAGTAGGTGATGCCTCTTCAGGTGCGCCAGTTGTTTCTAGAGGTACTGATTTTTTGATCTCCGATATTATAGGTGCGACAGGTGATTTTAGAGCTACTGATAGCGGGGTGTTCTTCCCTTCGGGGTGGTTGTTGCTTGGCCCTTCGGGTCCTTTCTTTCCTTTGTGAGGCTTGATGGGGTCTTCCCATCCGTTTGCTATTCATTGGGTCGCGTGTTGAGCCTCCCATCATCCTATGTAGAGGGATACGGTTGAAGGTTCTCGCTACACGCAGAAGAGACTGAACTTCACTGAAGAGGGATGTTACAGGCTCACCTTGGCTGCTTGGCACCTCGGAAGAAAAGATCCTACTGTAATGTATTTAACCTACACGTGTTGAGCATACTTCCTTCCTCCTCTTTCAGTTGAATATCCTTCCTACTGACATATGAATCTGCTGGAGTCCCACGCAACACACTTCGCGCTGTTATAGCAGTTTGGCATAAATCTAGCCGCAGCACAGTGGGAGGCTCGAGGAACGCAATGAGCGCAATATTCGAGATAGTTCTTGACTGTTAGCATCATATTTCCGGCTTCATGCGTCGTAAACTTGCCCCGAACTCCAGCTTGGTCTTCTGATTGCAGGGAAGTGCAGGTATGCCGATGGATATCTCTGCAAGTGCTTGGTGAGGGTCTGTTTTCCTTTTCGACGGTGCTGACCGATGTGTAGGTATCCCCGCCTAGTTGCAGTGAAGGCAGAGGATCGTCCTGTAAACACGGTGCACAACGAGATGACTTCAGTGTTTTGATGAACCCACGCAGAGAATGCAGCAGTTTCTTCGCATTGATAGAACCCTTCGAGCTCCATAACATGAATTTGAAGAACGAAGGCTGAGTATGATCCACCATTGAGACTCGTGAGTATCTTATGTCCGCCAGGTGTTTGCAAAGCCCAAACTCCGAAATTTGCTATAAACTTTACAGCCGATACTGAGTTTTCTTATCATTCCAAGTCAGTTTCATGATCCCAGGAGGAGTCCCAGGGTCTTATATCGTACTCGGTCCAGGGGGAGTTCCCGAAGCTGTGTTGGTTCCAGGTCGTTCAGCAAGAGAGAATCTAGGTCACCAATCTCACACCGTGAACGCGGAGGTAGAGTTCAACAACAGCAATAACAGCGTCCCTGCGTCGATGGGAGATAACAGGCATGAAGGAAAAAACAAGAAGCGCCGCTCATCTTCCTCTAAGGCTTCACCGGTTGCACAGTGTAGTGGAGAAACACCACTATGCGAGCTCGAGTCCGAAAAGGCTCGACTGAACGATCTAGCCGTAAGGTTGAAGGACAACAGCTACTATGTATCGGGGCCCAGCGATACCTTGGTAGTTCTCCACACGCTGGTGGATGATGCATTTCTCGTGTTGAGGGCCATTTTTGAAGCCATAAACAAAGAAAAGATGAAGCTGGCCAATGCGGATAAGAAGAAATTAGTGAAGTCGCAGAAAGAGAAAGAGGCGGTCACGATTCAAGAACTGAAGAAAAAAAACGAGATCAAGATCAGAGTTATTGAGGGCGAAAAAGTAAGACAGCTTGAACAACAAGCTACACTCGTAAAAGAACTGACCTCACAGCAGGATGTGACTCTACAAGCTCTGGAGAAGGAGAGGGAGAAAAGTTTGTGTCAAATCTGTTTTGTGAAACCTCGGGATGCAGTCGTCTTGACCTGTATGCACCATCTCTACTGCAGTGACTGCTTGTATGAGCACAGGGCCACAAGTAACAGGTGTCCCACCTGTAGAGGAATCATAAGTGGAGTATGCAAATTGAATCATTAGGTCTTTGGTGGATTGAACGCGAGACGGGTACAACACATCTCAGTTTTCTGATTTTACACTGTAGAGAGAGAGAGAGTGTATTCTCAGGATAGATGTCTTCCATATAGATCAATGGCCTCAATAGCCAGATCACTGCCCTGTCAAACCTAGTACGTAGCAACGGTTGTTAAGTACTCGCAACAGTAATGTACTCATTTCTAGCTGTACTTTTCTCGAGGTCCGAGAGCTGTTGGATATGAAGTGAGTGCTGGTTTGACGATGATTGTTTATTGACACGTTTGGATTTCATAAGATGGATGAATGGAAGAATCCTCAAAATTACCTTTGTCAGTAGTTCGAGACCTTGAAGGTTGTGTCTGTGGGCCGTCATCGCTCTGATGTTCATGCAGCTGAACAAAGAGCCGAGTATGGACTGGAACTAATCTGCCTTCACAGTTGTGAAGAATGCGAAGATTGTCCTGTAAATGATCTCTCGTTTTGTTGGCAAATTACCTTGGATTACAGTGGGAGCAGATTGTTGTAAGTCACAGTCCAGGTGTGATCCTGCCCAGTTGGAGTTTCTGTGGTATACGAACATGCTTTTGACCAACAGACGAAGTTTTGTATCGGCAGAAGGCTGGTCTTCGCAGCAAAGCGTCTTCAACTGTCCAATCAGAAAGGGGAGCTCGCAGTCCTTGCCGTCGCCTCTACTGTGCAGGAAACATTGCACGTCATATGATGCGTCACGATTAATATGTGTCCACGTCGTTGGAAAAGAAAGAATTCTTTTTGTTAAACGCGAGACCATACCCATTTTTAGGCCTCTTCCGCAGTGGGAGTTTCTGCAGCCGCTGCCCTTTCACAGACTGAGCCATCCCGGCAGTAGGATCCGATCCAACGCCGTCCCGGTGGCGCGGATGGGCCTGCCAACGAGCTTTGAATCAATGTTTGTTTCAAAGATGTACGAAACTGAGGCACTGATTATTAACTATACGGGACGTACGCGAGGGCTATCGAGGTACTCTACAAGGTCTACGTTAGAAGCAGCACAAGTCTATGACTGGACTCTGGAGGACGAACGGCGGCTCGTATAATCAATTTAGTGAAGAATACTGGTGGCTGTTACGGCAAGTCCATAGATTTCATCCACAGCAGAGCAGAAGGGTTGTTCAAAATGGTTCAAAAACAGTAACTGGATTTCGTGACTTTTCGTCCTCTGCTCCATTATCTCCATTTTACATGGTGAGCTGGTGATTTGCGAGCTGATTCTCTTGCGGATTTTCATGAGCTCAGTTGCACCATTCCTCGTAGTTTCACAGGAAACAACAACGGGCGGACGTTACTGAAGTAGGAGGACGGGATTTCGCCTGCGCCTGATGGCGATGTGCGAAATGTGCGAAACAGCTTCATCGTTCGTAGGCGGACCTTGCATCGGGCGGGAGTGATCTGATTGTATCCACGTCTAGAGCATATCAGTGCAGGAATGAGAGAACTTCTGCCGGTATAGTTTCGCGGTCCTTACGTCGGGTATTCTGTTCTACCTGGACCGCGAGCTGGTGCAGGGCTCTCTGCGGTTTGCAAGTTAGAATGTGCGTTTGAGTTCTAGTCTTTTCCCTTTCTCTTTTGACACGCAAGGCTTACTAGGCAACCGCAGTTTACTAATGCACTAAGGTCCAGTTTGAGTTGCAGTTTTGGTCGGTATCCGGAAAATGCCTGTGGTCTTTTTGGATGCGTCCTCCAAAGTCGCTGAGATCTGCTACCTCAAATGGTCGTTAAGAAATGAGTCTTTTGTGAATGTGAAGAGCTGCTATGTGGATTATCTGCTTTATCTGTGTTCAACGCCTTTTATTTCGGCTGGCGGTGGATGTAGTCCCACGGTAGTATGAACGGTTTCGTAACTTCAACTACCATGCAGATTCTCAGACTCGACCAGACTAGTCTCCATCGTGGTATGTTTCTCCTTCATATTTCTTGTATATGCATTAAATCAGTGCTTGTCTTTTCAACGGTACCTCCGCGCCTTCTGACTGTGGATCTTTCGTCCGTTCCGGCGTGAGTTCCTCACTCGATTTATCCAAATCACGACAGAATCGGAAGTCGATCATCCGGATCATTTTAAAGCTCAGCCTCCAGAGTCATTTCAGATCTCCATACAGACTGATTTAGCGAGCGGACGGAATGTAGAAGAAAACCAGAGAATAACCTTCGTAACAAAAGTCATTCTCTGTTGTCTGTGTCGAAATCAAGTACTGTAGAGTAGAAAATTCTTTCTTAGCTTACTTTCTGATGGTACCAATTTGTCAAGTTTTGATTAGCTTTTAAGACATTGCGAGAGATGTTATATAAACTTTCAATAGGAGCAAAGTAGTTCAAAACTTTGTCAGTCTTTTGACGGCTAACGTTTTTGGCACTATTAACGAACAGGATCTGAGATACAGACATAGACATTGTACGAGTATACCGTGGTTTAATGTTTTTGCCTTCATAGGTTCTTGACACGGAGAGCCCAAGAGGAGGAAGAGGAAAAGATCCCGCGCAACTGGACGTGTGGAAAGGGTGACAGGTCCCAGCTCCAATGCCGTCTTATAATTGGAGTTGGTCTGCAAGGTGATTTTCATTCTATCCCGCAACGAGCTGGTAACAGGATGGGTTCAGAAACGAACGACCCACGCTCCCGGGATGAGAACAGAAACCCTTCACTCCAGAAACATGATGAATGCAATAACGCGTATGAAAACGCGACGCAATGAATAGCCAACGGATGGAAAGACCCCATCAAGCCTCACAAGGGAACGAAGGACCCGAAGGGCCAAGCAACCAACGCCCCGAAGGGAGGATAACCCGAAGGCAAGAACGCGTATTTCTCCTTATTCTCTTGATCTATGTTGTCAGATCTCTCTCGGCAAGATTCTGCACGTTTCATTCCGCCAGACGTGTAAGGTCCTTGCCTGCGTGACTTCCATAACAAAGAAGGCTGCAGTCAGGGATTCGTGGCGCAATGGTAGCGCGTCTGACTCCAGATCAGAAGGTTGCGTGTCCGATTCACGTCGGGTTCAAAACTCGCTACCCCTCATTCTTTTGATCTTTGTTGTCAGATCTCTCTCGGCAAGATTCTGCACGTTTCATTACTCCAGACGTGTAAGGTGCTTGCCTCCCTGCCTTGCATTTGGCACATGTATTGGTACAAATTCTCTATTCTTGTTTTGCTTGCTTGCCTGCCTCCACTAGGCACATGTTCTTAACTCCAAATCCTATCGTTACAGTTCTCAATTTCTATTTTTCCCCTATAGTCTCCCGGTCATTATGCTGAGCCAGTATCACTAAAGTGAGAGTACTGCACAATTATTTCTGTTCAATTATAATTTTCTTACTAAATCCTGCATACGAAATAATTTCACAAGACATAGCTCCTCCACTCCCCTGTATCCGTCAGACGTGTAAGTGCTTCCAATTGGAACATGTTTATTACTTCAAATCCTATCGTTACAAATTCTCGATTAATGTTTTGTCCCCCATAGTCTCCCGGTCATTATGCTGGAGCCAGTATCACTTACAGTAGGAGTAGTGCATAGCTCCCCCACTCCCCGGCCCGCAAGCAATCCTCGTATTTTAGACCTTTGCTCGCTTGTCTCAGAGTACAAACTTCACATCTTTGTTCACCAACCAAGATGTGAAAGCTACGATACTCGCATGTTCTAATCTGCAACTGACTGTACCGAGCCCTCCTACGCTGATGCTCAGTGTCGTGGAATGTACTCATGTTGTCGGAAGCTCTTAGATCCGAGCGCTGTGTTTGAAGGGGACGTTCTTCTTGGACTGAATAGCCAGCATGCGAGGGTGCAGTGTTCAGTTCGTACTAGTGTCTTTTTCATTACTGAGGTTTATTCTTTTTACTTCAGAGACGTGTTTGTACAACCAACCGCTTGCAGTATGTTACCTGAGGTGAGTGTGTGATAAACATTTTATTTTTATAAAAGCATTTTCAGGATATAACAACAAGCCGCCCTAGCTCAGTTGGTAGAGCGCAAGGCTCTTAACCTTGTGGTCGGGGGTTCGAGCCCCCCGGGCGGCGCGTTGTAGAGCATCGGTGGTCTAGGGGTAGAATAGTTCCCTGCCACGGAACAGACCCGGGTTCGATTCCCGGCCGATGCATCTTTTCTTTTGAAAAACAATGTGCGTTTGGTCTTCCTGCGCGTTTCTTGTTTCTCCTGAGGTCCTCAAGTCATGGGATTCCCTGCTTGTGTCTTCAATTTGACGGAGTTTACTAACATACTCTATGTGCTCATCTTCCCCTGGGAACATACGCACTCGAAATTAAGAAGAAAGAAGTCTACAGTTCTTAGGCAGACGCACGCTTATTTCCCAGAGGCATGAGGATGTTCAACAGGATATTGCAGTATGGGAACGAACGGTGTGAGCGCACCACCTGCCTCGCAATATTTGTTTCGATATTTGTTTCAGCTTCAACAAAGGGTACGGAAGTCTGTGTCAGAATGGGAACCTAGTTTTACATGGAAATGCCAAGCGGAAGTATGTAGGTTTCATGCTGGATGATATGAAGCAAGCTTGAAAAGCGAAATGGAAGACCGTTTGATGTGGGCATCTATTTCTATTTGTCAAGAGTACAGTTGAGTTGAGACCTTGTTGTTCTAGTGCATTCCCCGGGCGAGCAGCATGTCCTTGCTGAATTCTCACGTGCTGAAAAAGATGATAGAAATGGCAGCTTATATACACTCTCTCGGCTGATATATGTATCTCTCGAAGTCTCATTACCTGGAAATAACACAATCACACTTTTGGTACGAGAAAGATGGGACTGACCCATAAACATGTAGGGAGTTTTTCAGTCTCATAACCGGACCACCGACTCTGACACACCTGGTTAGCGGTGGTGCGTTCATAACCTTACACAGGTGCTTGAACAGGAGGTTTGCATTACCTCATAGGATAGTATAATCCTATGATATGAGGAACTATCATAGGATAGGTCATAGATAGGTAAACTATCCTATCTCATTGCTCTTAGGATAGTTTCCCACAGGTTCAGGCTACATAATTCGTTTGCACTAGTTACTCATATCCTAGTTACTCATATCATAGGACAGGAGTAACTATCCTATGAGTAATGAGATAGGTAATGCGTTTACCTATCTCATTACTCTTAGGATAGTTTCCCACAGGTTCAGGCTACATAATTAGTAAATTCGAAAGCGTTCACCCAGTTGGAAGAATTATTTCATAACACTCACAGAAAACACTAAAAGCAAGTACCCTTCCATCCAACCTGGTTCCTGCATGGATCATTTGTTTCCTCTCTTGAAATTCTCGGAAACCAAAATGCTTTAGCTCGTTATTCAACTTTTGAAAGTCATGCGTATATATTTTCTCTACTACAATCCGTGCATGAATTTCAGTGACAAATTTACACCAGCGAGGTCTAAACTATATTTTGTTCCACATTGATGGAGTGCAGTCCATGTATCACATGGACTGCTCCGCACCAAACTCATATAGACCTTGAAATTATTGATCAGCTTTGAATTAGAAGAGATAGTCCATGAAGTTCATGGGCTGCATTATATCAAAGCAATGCAATCTATGAAGTTCATGGACTACTTTGCCCCAAAATGGTGTAGTTCTTGCAGTTCATGAGCTCCTCAAGATTAGAGGAGTGAAGTCCTTATAACTATGCATTCAAGGGATGTAATCTTTGGAGTTCACGGTTTGCTCTTTTCTTGCCAATAATCGTGTTTTTCAACTTTTTATGACTAATATTTTTATGTAAGATTGACTATATAATATTAAAATGAAAATATAAAATTTTAGATATTTATTAATTACTTCTTGACTTATCAGAAGTTAAAATTGCTTGACACTAATAAAGTTATTTTGTTGGTCATTGAATTTGTGATCTTATCATGAATGCATAACATTGTAGATCAAATTATGTTAATTTTAGAATTTTTAGAAATTGTTATAAATATTTCAAATATTTTCACGTGAATTCTGAAATTCATGATATTATAGAATGTTATACTTTTTGATCCTCCATGTCATGTAAGTTTATTGACCTCAAAACAAAAACTCATTAACGAGTATATGGTTGTTGTTAGCGGTTGTTATGCACAATAAAGACTAGTTATATGAGCAATTGTTCATTCTCATTCAAATGAACACTATGAATTTAGTGTAGTCATGCAAGCACTCATGTAGGGATTGAACATTCAGAAATACACTATAAACTTGTAACCATTCGATTCAAGAATAAATATATAATCTAAAGATCAATCACGGTAGTACATATGGAATAAAATGCAAACCCATCAACTGAAAGCTGTCGAGAACTATATTTGAATTGAGCTTTGAGTATGTGATACCTGAAAGTTGTAGAGCGAATCCAACTCAAATAACATGTACACTTCTTTTTCGGCAATTCAGAGCGAAAATTTGAGAGCAAATGAAGACCTCTCTCAAAAGAGCGATCACACAGTCGATGTGTATAGACTAGGTCTGTCAAACACAAAAAATGCGTTCAAGAACAAATTTCACCCAGCTTGTAAAAGCAAATTCACGTGCAAAATATCGATCGTGAACTTTCAGAAGTTAGGTACTTGAAAACCTAAAGAGCGATTCCAGTCCCAACCAGAAAAAATGCATACGGTCCTCCTTGATATCGATCAAACAGAACTTGAAGCTTCTTGTAAAAAACTCAGTGATCCACTGCTAAGAGCGAATCAAGGCAATAAAAAATACCGAAATATATCACAAAGAGAAAACGATGCAACTTCTTGAAATCCACAGCGAATCCTAAACCTCAACCATGAATCAGTAGAACTGAACTAAAACAAAAGAGATCTTTCACAAGGAAGAGTGAACCTCCACATCAAAGTTTTAGAACGATTGATGAAAAACGAAGTGCGAATTTCAAGCTCATTGTAATCATCCATCCAGATCTATCCTTTCTCATCAAGAAATTCTTCTATGATTCCTCTCTCTTCACTAATCACTCCTCCACTCTTCCTCTATTTCTGTCCCTCACTTATGATCGATAATCATGTGATCATTTAGGCGCGACTCTAAATCTATTTGAATCTTCCACTGTTGGACCTCTGAATGTTGCATAAGTGCGTCCTGACCTCCTTGAGGTGAAACCAAAATCTACCGTCGATGATTCTACCCTCCGTAGAGCAAATCCTGATTCTTCTTCTCAAAGCGACCTTTGTGGTTAATACAATAAAGTAGTTCTGAAGTTAAAATAAATTCGCTCTACAGTTCACACTACCTAGTACATATACGTGCACCTATATATACCTCATGATCAAACGTACTTGTTGAATTTCCTAAAAATATAGAATATATAAAAATATAATAAGCATATATTTGTATGACACCAACAACGCATATTAGTAAATTAACCACTCGAAGATTTATCTAGGGATTAACTGACAAGAATATCATATTTGGAAAAGAGTGACTATGCTATATGTATCATGTAGGTACTCCAGGTGTCAAAAAAATGTTGATTCTTATCGTATGCTGAAAATAATCAATATATAAATCTATATTCAATACTGGTAATATATATATGAAAATATAGAAAATGATTTATACATGATCAATCGAGAACAACAAACTTTTCTCATGTATGAAAATATATTTCTTTTGTCAAATAAATAGTTATCCATATAATTCTCTACATAATCCTATATACAAGTATATACCATACAAAGTGCACTGGTATTTTATGTATATACTCATCATACACACATGATGTAGTATTTCCTATATATTTTCTCTGGTATACCTCTTTGATAACCGTGCTAGGTACTTTGAAACTTCATCATTTGACATAATACTCAGAATGATTATTCCAAGAATATGATAAAGATCCATATATTCTTGTATTAAATTATTTTTCCATATGTTTTTCCTATGAACTTATCATAGGGAAAAATAATTCTGATATTATTTCTATCTAATGTAGGGAGATTAACTTCAAACTAGGAAACTTTGCTAGGGTTTTTGGCTAAACAGGAACTTTTCCAAGGGATGTTATTTTATAGAGAAAATAGAGTTTTCCTAGATTGGAAGTGCTGTATTTTTGCTGTGCAGTTCGTCTCGATTAGCATCTCGTTGGAGAACTCTTTGCTGCTGGAGGAATCCGTCTTCAAGAAGAATTGCTTGAGGACTCAATGTTTACAGTCTATCCAGACTTCTTCAGATAGTACTTCGCTTCTAACACTCCAACTAACACTAAATCTAATCTATTCCCTTGTCTAATGTATGAAAATACTTCCTTGTCTTACTACTATGCAATTAATTAACAAGAATAAAAATTCAAGACTCCTTGCAGTTAAAAATTACAACGCAAGATCACCCCAAGCCACAAGACAAGTGTAAAAATTCACACTTGCTTTGCAAACACTAAGAAGAACCTCTTCTTGAGCAAGTGTGCCTTTTCTGTCAAGAAATCCTCACGGGGAGTACTGGTCTTGTCTCAGTATGACGAAGTTACTAGAATACAATGTTTGCTCGTCGTCCCCTAGGTATGCTGTGTCAAAGAACAGACCCATTACCATGATGGTCGTTGATAAAATTTTCTGACCTTTAGATGAGTTATACATGTCATCTGTGACGAGTTGCTAGCGATTTTTTCTCCTTCTACATTCAGTAGAAAGTAAAAGAAAATAACTAAAATACACGTGAAATGGAAACAGAAAACGACAATAGATTTCCATCTTTAATTGTCATCTTTCAAGTCAATGGTTAAGCATGCAAATGCGTAGCATATGTTTATATAGCTGGTCAAGTTTCATTAAGTCTCATACATCTCTGATTTATGTTATGCGTCATCAGCAGGCTGAAACTTATCCATGAAGTTATCGTGGGATGGCTAGGACAAAATCTAGATGACCTGTAATTTGGTGTATTCAGATCTGGCAGTTCTGACTATAATCGAGATTTGCTAGTAACCTACCACTTCCATGAGAGCTAAAACAAATATTCAAAACGAAAGTACGTGGTCGTCCATCCGGCTGGGCGAGAAAGACATGGACGCTCATTTCCACGGTCCATTAGAATCGGTTTTTGGTCCTCTTCTTTTATTATTCATTAGTTGTAAATAGTTTCCCGTAAGTTAAGGCCCCAGACAATCCCGTTCTTTCCTAGGTAAGCTTCGATCCAATTAGGAGAAATTTCGTAAGCTTAAAAGAAAAGATATTTG